>CM065053.1:139933641-140533641 GCA_032883995.1 Coronaproctus castanopsis
TTAGAATGTAAAGTTACTTTATAATATTAAGTTTTTTTTTGTTATGTTTTATGTTTTTCATGGACAGATTGGTTAATTCCAGAGTCCAATTTATAATAAATAATAATAATAATAATAATACTATCAAGTTACCACTGGTTGATACAAATTGTCCACTCTGTTTCCAGTTTGTCTCGGCTATACCAACTATCGCTATTTCTTTAGTAATATTCTCTACTATACCAAGTTTGCCTTGATGGTTAAGTTATATTTCATGTTGCTGTTTTTATTATTATGATTTTACATTTATTCTTCAATTTTCATAGAGATCACGGTTCTTAAATTCCCTATGGCCGGCCGTCCATTTCATACATACAGTCCCGGTACTGTAGCGCCGATGCCAACCGGCTCGCTATCGCAAAATACTTACTACTACAACAAAATCGTATATGATCACTTTGTTTATTATTAGGAGCCATTTTCCCGATCAATAATCGTTATTTATACAGTAAATAGTCGTTTAAAAACGCCCAAAACAAATTGAGTCGTTTAAAATCGCCCGAATAAAATTAAGTCGTTTAAAATAGTCCTTTAAAAACGGCCGAAAAATTGATTGTTACGCAAAATTAATTACCGTAATATCGATAAAGCGTTTAATTCTTTTATCGCTCGATCTATATGTACTATTCCTTAATGTTACTTGTATCGCATAAATATTTTAAACATAGATGACCGCATATAACTTGATCCATATTTTGATTTACTTCGTAATTGTAAAATACCGCGCAATTAGAACCCCAATTCCTTTTGTAATTCGTACAGTGGCGTTACCACGAAAGAATCGTAATAATTTACAACATTTCCTATTTTTCTATAACATACCCAATGAGTTCCCGGACCATCGTTGTTATCTAAATTAGTTATAGCCGTCTCTATGTCTAACGGGTTTTTCGGTAATTTATCTCTCATAAAAGTACCTCTAAAGTGAGGAATATGTTGGGCATATTTTGTCAATTCTACATTACTCAACGGTTTAATCTGGATGTGTTTTTTTTTATATACCCTTATACCTTCTTTAGGTTTTTTATTTATGTATATTCCTTTACCGTCTTTAGGTTTGTTTTTTGACGTATAGTCTTTCACCTTCCATTGCTTTATTATGACATATTCGTTCTTCTATTAACTTATCGTTTGCTTTCTTATTATTATACGTGTTTATAGCGTTGGTTATTAACGACCCTACAGCAGGTACAGCCGGTGCAGCGGTGAGCAAAGCCGGTAAGAAACCACCTACTTTTATATGTTTAAGTTGTTTAACCGATAATTTTATAGGTAAATCTTTTTTAATCCTTTTAACTTGATATTCGGTTAACGGTAAATACGTTTCATTCATTACGGAATCTTTATTTCTCGTTTTATTTATTTTTAAAGTCACGGGTTTATTGGTTTTCGCAATAAGTTTCCCTTGTTCCGTGCTTATGTTAACCGGATGTTTGATGTAACCTGCACCGATAGCTCTTTTGGCTTTCATAGCGTTTATTTCAAGCTACGCATTAGCTTTTTAGGCTAAATTGGAATCTTTAGCGAGTACACGTTTCTACACTTCATTTTCCAGTTGTAAACCCGCTTTATGTCTGTCGTCCAAATTATTAGACCTGGAATACGCTATAATATATGACCGTTTCGTCTAACTTATTTTTAGGTTTGACTTTTTTTTTCTAATTTCAAATCAAGATTAGTCCTAGGACCGGCGTTTTGATAACTGCCCGATAAATGAGCCTCGAAAGGAAATTTGTCTATTATATCGTTAATCATACCGTTATCTTTTTATACGGGTACCATTTGCACGATTTTTTTCACTTTTTTTTGTAATCCATCCTCTTCTTTACATTCTTGTAAAATGTTTATAATTTCGTTAATTATTAAACGGTTATTATTAACGGCTTTTACTTCACCGTTTAATATACACAATCTGTTTAACAATTCGTCGATATTGTTCCAGTATATTCTACAGGGTTATTTATATAAATTTTTTGTAATCCTGTACCAGGTTTTTCGACGTCTTTCAGAATATTATGTTTAATTAATATCAGCTTAATTACGACGTTATATTTATTTCTTGTACTACTTTTCAATCGCGGATTATTCGGGTCATTTTTTTGTTTATACGAATTAGTTTTTGACAAAAGTTCATCGTATACTTTCAAGTCTTTTTCATTGTAAGTTCTAGATTTTCCCAATGTTAATAACTCCCATAATCCTCGCGAACCTTCGTACCAGTAGTCGGTACTTAGTAGTTTTATGTTATCATTCTCTATAATTATCGGTGAATTACCCATATACATAATCTCATCCTCCATACGTATACCAAAAATGGAATATGTCTTCACGTTTTTTTTTAATGTATTTGGAGGCTGCCGGACCTAATGTTTGTACAAATTCCTGCGGTATTTCGATAGAGGGCTTTATAGTTGACGCGGCTGTTCCGTCTATTTTTGCAATTTCATAAGAGGTTCTATACATTTTTCGACCAAACCAACAGCTAAAGCAGCGATAGATTTATCTCAGGTTTGTATGGATGGTAATGTATTGGCTAATTGAGTATGTATCGCTCTTAGAGGTTTAATAATGTTCTTGTACTCCTCGAGTTTTATTTGTTTCATGATTTCTCCTGTACAGAGTTGTTAGCATTTTTCTTTCAACATTTTTCCAACGTTTACGTAATCGTCCATTTTAAACATTTATTTTTACACCTACTGAAGTCAATTTACACCATTATTAATTGGTATTCGATAATATCAGTTAATAATATCAATGTTGTTTTTATTACTCGTTATAAATGTATGCTGTAGTTTTTGTATTTTTATTCGAGATTCGATTATCGATACTTTATCTCGTTTTAAATCATGGACGGGCTCAAATAGTAGTATTATACTTATTTTTCATTTTGATCAACTGTCGTAACGGATATGTAACTTATTTCAAACGTATTTACACGGTAAAATGATAAATAATTAGGTATTTCTATAATTTTTTCACCAACTTGAACGTTTAGCGGAAATTCGTACAACATGTTATCGTTTAAATTTACATAAGTTATATTACATTTTATTAAATTACATTGAATTTTTAAAAAATGTTATTTATAGAAAATATATCTATATGGTCGTTCGAATAATGTGTTTGTCCCGTTATGAGTTTACGTTTACTAAAACCAAGTACACGTCCTTTCGAGTTCGCAGTTGTGAAATCTATAGTTCATTCCGAATATAATTTCATTTTTAATGTATTCAGATTTAACTTAATGACTATTTCCGCGTTCCTAAGTTCTTCGTTTTGTTGAATAAATTCTATTATATCGTTCAATTCGTACGTATCCGTAGGTATAGTAATGTTACGATGTTCGTTAGTTTTCGGTTCAATTACTACTAAATTGCTATTTTTACAATTTTCTGAAATATTTGGAATGCTGTTGTACGTTACAAAACCTTTTAAAGCAACTTCGTACGGACAATCTAATTTGATCTCTTGCTGATATTCGCGACGAGATGTCGCATGATTTAACAATATTTGAAAACTCATTTAAAAAAAAATTATTTACCTGTCTTTATACGTCAATGTACAATATATACCCCTATCTCTGGCTTGATCCAGTTTTATAAAAACAACGGTTACAACGATTTATAGAGTAACCTACCCAATCTTTAGTCTTTGGACATCCTAATGGAACCAAGTCGAAAACAACAATTTTATTTCCCCAACAACTCTCTTATATAGTTTATTCTATCTGTTCCTTTGATGTATATTATGTATGCGTTTACGAAAGTATCGTGTAATAAGTCGAATATAAGATTCATCTCGTATTCGTGTTTGTCGTAATAATTAAACATTTGATACAGATTAGCGCATTTATTTTCACTATATTTCAAATTCAATCTTTCTCTCGGATAATAAACGTTATTATTCAATAAAATTTGAAAGTTTTCTAAATTTAATAAATCGTAAGTCGAAATATTTTTTTCTTTCTGGAAACCTATTAGTACATACTTGGTTTTTGAATACCGTACCGGAATACCTCAAGTAAATTCAGTCCTCGTGGAAATCATTGTACCTTGATATAGTCAACTTCTATATAGTAGTTCATAGTTCGTATTATTTAAAATTTCTTTTCTAACTCGCGTTTCTTACTCGATGGATAAATTTATTTGAAACATCCTCCATGTTATGTATGTTAATGTCATTCGAATATATTTCTTTATCGGTCATTGAAATATTTTCTAATTTGTCTATGTTTATCGTTGATCTGTAGAACGTCAATTTTTGAAGAATATGATATAGAAAATTCTTATAATCGTCGAAAAAAAAAACCATTATCATACTCATGGGTATACATACTGAAAAATGTCCTTTTCCATTTAGAATACCCGTTGAAGAATTTGCAATACACCAACCGGTGTTACTATATTTTAAAACATTTTCAAACGATACCAATCCATTCCACAGCCGATGTTCTTATACTATCGACTTTGTTATCACCTAAATAATAATCTATGCGATCGAATAAATGTAACATTCCGTCATTGATTACATTCACTTTTTTGTTGACACCCGTTATTTCAACATCTTTTTGGTCTTTTAACGTTATTTTCCCAGTTATTACGATCAAACTTTTAAACGGTTGAGTTACGATCTCTTCGTTGTATATGTTTATAGAAAACTCTGTCCCCCCGACTCGTTTATGTTTTCCGTTATAGTACAACTATGTAACAAATTCTATGTTTTATAACTTGAACCCAAAACAGTTTTAAGTACTTCTTTTTTTAAAAACTATACCTCTATTTATACCTTTTTTAAAAAATTGTCTTTACTTATATCGTCATTTATTCATTACAATTTTTGCTACAAAACATAAATACGGTGTATTTGTATTCTCCGTTATAACTTACTTCATTACCCATATATATAAAATAATGTTTCTCTTCAAACCATATTTCTCTTTCCTTATTTACTTTTTTCATTATTCGTGGTGCATATAGATTCTTTCATCATCTAATACACAAACCACAACGCTATTTTTACTTTTATAATAATACCACTTTTCTATCATATATAATTTATTCACACTTAATGTATTTATTTTAACAAAAGGTTTATTACAAACACGGTTTATATCCTGGACGCACGAAAATACAGGTTCTCTCATACATTCTTTCTCATTCCGATTAAAAGTTTCCATTATTACTTATACGTACAATTACACTTAATTTCTTGTATATTTGTATCTCTAAGTTGCCTCTAAACAAAAGAGAACGCGAGATACACGTGTATACTATGCCACGTCTAAATATTTACTAACTACAAACATGTTTAAAACTTATATTTATACTTTTTCACACACAGTCCTCAAAAACACTAATTTTCATTGTCATCCGACCCATATAACGTGTCTAAAAAGTAACTTTCCATAACAAAAAATACTAAAATCATTTACTTGGAAACTATAACGTTCAAACATAGCACATAATTTCGAAATATGCTCAAGTGACGTCCTGAAGGAAAATTTCGTTTAATAAAATTTAAAAAAAAATTAAAAAATCGCAATTTCATAGGCTAAAACTGAAAAAAACAGAAAAAAATATAAATGTAGTGAAAAAAATCCTAGTAGTAGGGTGATCATTTTGAGAACACTTTGGCTTACACAGGCCTTCAACCAACACTGCAAGGTCAAAGTGTGCTCATGTGACGCCCTTACACTCTATATATATATATAATGTTAGGTTGTAAGGATTGATTTGTATTAAAAGAATAAATATTATGATAAAAAGGAGTATATGTTAAAGACGAATGTTATGAAAAAAGGAATGTTACCTGCTATACAGAAATCTGATTCTATAAAATTGTAATTACCAAAACGATCAAACTATATAATAAACGGTGTCTCCACTCGTATAATAAAACATCGGAAAATAATTTTCCTGGGTTATTCATGAAATGCAGAAGAATATCGATAATTACCTTAAATTAAACGAAAAACACCACTTCACATAAATAAATAATCAACCAGTCACTTCTGTAATGTTACCTGCATGACGACATCCTGGTGAATTACTTCAAAATGTTAACCCTATAGGACTGAGATTTCACAACAATTAATGTTTATCAGCAAATGAAATGATAACCAATCAGAGGAACCGCATGATTCGAATAACCTTGACATTCACTCTGGCCACGCCCTTGTGTATTTATGAAATTTCAGTCATGCCAATGAATCGAAAAATCATTACAAAGAATGACTGCGCATTCTATCCGTATATGGTTGAACTATAAGTTTCCATTTTTCCCGAGAGATGTCTCGTTCAGTCCCCTCTCGAATTTATGATATTTCCTTCATTCTGGTGACAAGAAAAATCGTTAAGAAGAAAAGAATCATTTTATAATTAAATTTTACTTTCCATTCCTTTTTGATATTACGGTGGTTGACATGTCCACAGTGTATATGGAATATAATAACGGACCTAGCAAACTGCCTTGCGATATCAAGGTCCAACTTCACTCTTGACATTTGATAATTCTGAAATTCCACAAGTAGATTCCGTTCGCTATCCCGGGAATTCTTATGGATAAACGTTTAACGTGACATGATCATGTGGAAATTATGATAAGATCTTTAATGGTTAGGGGTAGACAGCTATGACCATTGTTAGGAAGAAAATCATTTCTAAACCGTGCTGTAAAGTGGAATGCCCATTTATCTGTTATCGCTCCAGTATGGCGATATGGGTTAGAATTATATCGAACAACGAGTTGAAGTAACCCTCGTAGAATACAACAACAGCAGTCAATAATTCTACATATAATGGAATATTCGCCTTATTATATATCGAACGACACATTGCATGCGGAGTTGAACGTTCATTATGTAAAGGATGTCTATATGGAACAATACCGAAGGTTCTATAAGAAACTTCAGTTGAACCAAAATCCACTGGTACACCGATTGTTTACTATCGATTTTCCAGACAGATCTAGTAGACGATTGAAAAGGAAGAATTGGTGCCGCTATGCACTTCCAATTAATCGAGTGGGTTGAGCTATTTAAAAAAATTAAAAGATAAATGAATAGTTTTCTTCTTGAAGACCCGAATTAGGTAAAATTCGTTGGAATTGTCTGATATTCCACTCCAATCATCTTTGCTCTTTCCCTCATTCTTTATTTTTATGATCGACATTGTTTACGACAAGGAGTTGTCAGTAAAATAAAAATAATAATAATAAAAAAAGAATTCAAAGATGATGACAGACTGAAATATACATTCTGACCACATATGAATAAAAACAAATCTTCAAAAAAACGGAAATCATACCAAATACAGTTAAGTAATTATATCTCATTATAATGCTTGAAAATCAACTTTTTCATATTCATTCAACTTTTACATCGCTTTCGTTTAGCTGTCCGCACCGGATATTCGCAATAATGACTTTTGAATACATACGTGTATTAGTAAGATCTCATAAAATCTACGTAACGCTGACAAGATGATCCTCGTCAACTGAAAATTAACGGCAAATCACCTAATCGAACACAAAATACGAGTTCCTTACTCGGCGAGTAAATTGGTACTTATTTACCACCAGACCAATTTGAATGAACGAGTAATCTTGTAACGTTTTTAACATGAAAAATTCTCCTCGTATCTGATGGGTTTATATGTATCAGCGGCGGCTCATGGTTAAAAATCGAGCGCTTGCAATTACACCTTCCCCTTCACCAACAGAAAAACACAAAAAAAATTTTGTTTCACACAACATAACATAGTGTAGTAACTAGGCATTTCAATGCATGTTTTTAAAGATTTTTTACTTTTTATAATATTTCTATGAAAAATATATATATATTTTTTTTTAATATTATATAAATCTTCATATGCCGGTAACTACCAGGGTTATTACAGCATAAGGAGACGTGTGTCTAGTTTATATGTATGCTAGGAGTCCGCTTTCTCTTACAAAAGCCAGAATGCTAACTATTGATTGAGGGTTGTTTGAAAGTATTTTGTGTATTGGGCCCTGTAGTTTGTGTTTTAACCTGTGTGGTGTGAGTGTTTGGCAGTTGTAAATTAAGTGTGTGACTGTTGGTTCTGTTAAATGTCCGCATAAGGAGCAGTTTGTTGGTGAAGGGCTTTTGGTATAAAGGTAATTGTGTGATATTGCTGTATGACCCACTCGTAGACGGTTTAGGGTACCATATTCTTTTCTACTTGTGCCATTTGGAGGCCACCAAGGTTCTATAGTTGATTTTATGCTCCTAAGGTAGGTTGTTTGTGAGGTCCAGTCGGTCGTCCATTCCTGCTTGCTGTTGTTCATGAGTATGGTGCTAATGTTGATGGAGGTGGTGAGTATTCTGGTGCTGTGAAAGTACCATAGACCGAGCTTCAAGGTCTACTTTATCACTACCGTGCATCCCAATGTGACTTGGGATCCACAGAAAGCGTATTTCCCATCCTTCCTTATGTAGTGTGTTTAGATTGTGTTGAATTTCTAATATTAAGGTATTTTTATTATCTTGACGGCATATTAGTTGTAGAGAGGAGAGGGAGTCTGTTATGACCAATGTTTTGCAATGTGGAAGTACAGCTGATCTGATGTACTCAATGCAGTACATAATTCCATACAACTCTGCATCCAGAGAAGTGCAGCCATCGCTTAGTCGGATAGAGTGTAGTATATTATCAATTTGGTAGGAGCAAACTGCTGGTGAATTCTCGCCGCCTGCTGTGGATTTTGCTCCGTCTGTGTACGCGTGTGTGTAGTCATTGTATTTTTGAAGAGTGCTTAATACTATTTCTTTTATATTTGTAGGGTGTGTAGATTTATTGTACTGTGTGAGAGATAAATCGGTTTTTGTCTCGGAAGGGACCCAAGGAGGTATCATTATATTGTAATTCAATGTTGATTTTGGGATGGAGCTTATGTGATAAGCTGATAGTATTCTAAGAAGCTTTGGTATAGGGTCATTTGGAAAAAGGGGGTTACGGGATGTACATCTTTTGGTGTATGCAAATGTTTTATTGTAGCTAAGCAGACGGCTTAAGTAGAGATAAGTGTGGTATTTTCTGTAGTATGTAAGTGGAAAGGATCCTGCTAATGCACACAAACTCTTTGATGGTGATGAGAGATGTACTGCAAGAATGGATCGAAGTCCAGCATGGTGTACTGTATCTAATGTTCTTAATATAGATTTACTGGCTGTTGAATATACCTGACATCCATAGTTGATTCGTGATAAGATTATTTAAAATTCACTTATTTTGTTTAATCTCCATAAAATAATTAGTACTTTTAACTATTTTTTTACATCATCAATTATTGTGCTGTTCTGAATATTTCTGGTGGTTGTGCAACCGTGTAAATTTTATGTATCAGCCGCCACTGATATATATATATATATATATATATCATAATCATCATAATTTCTCCTCAACCGCTAGGTTGGTGGGCAACATGACTTGCAGCTAAATAAATAATTTCTTGGCAAGAGCAGTTTCTTTTATCTTCACATAATTCTGTTCTTTTATTATGGCGTCCATAAATCGGGTTCTTGATCTTCCCCTTATTAATTTTCCACTTGCTTTTCCTTCTATTAAGTTTTTTATCCATTTACAATGTGATTTAATGACCGATCATACTATTTCTTCCCTTTTCATCGTGTTTATTATCTCTGGTTGTTCTTCTATTCTTTTGAACACTCCTTCTTTGTGATTTTATCCATCCATGATATTCTCAGCATCCTTCGATAGCACCAAACTTCAAAAGCTTGAAGTTTTAATCTTTCTTTTTTTCGTAAAGTCCATATTTCACAGCAGTACAGTGCAACGCTCCAGACAAAAGTTTTAAAGAACAGCTGAGATATTTCTCGACGTAATAAGCGTTCTTTTTTTAATAAAAGCGTTTTTAGTCTGCGCTATTCTTTTTCTTACTTATTTTTCTATTCACCCGTTGGACGTTATTACACTTCCAAGATAAGAAAATTAAGAAAATATATACATATATATTCTCTTTTATATATATATATTTTTTTTATTTCCGAGTATGAGTGTCTTTTCTAATGATATCTGTTTCTGTTAAATAATTCAATGTCTGAATCTTATGTGTGATATTAATCCAATTTTATAATTAGATTTATAACTGCAGTGTGCACATTCATACTGATCTGCTATGTTTCTTCTTCCTCCTTTTGTGCGATTTTTGGCGGTGTGAACACCTGCTAATCTTGCTGTGTCATCGATGAATATTCTGCATTCTGTTCTATTCAACGCCCATTCTTCCCAAGTCTTATTTTTCTTTGAATTAATACCGTTCTTTTTGATGGAATTTGATAGCACATCTTTAAATCTTAATTTTCGTCTTCCACAACATCGTTCACCAGTGTGTAATATACCATATAATAATCGCTTCGGTATGCGATTGTTATCCATTCTGATAACATGACCAACCTATCTTAGCCGAGCTTTGGTTAAATATAGTATTGTTTTATTACAATTTGTCATTTTCAAAATTCTTTCATTTGACATCTAACCTTTCCATGTTATTCTTAAGATTTGTCTGAGCAATCTCACCTGACAAATTTCAAGTTTTTTAATGTGATTGTTTCTGATTGGCCATGTCTCACAACTATACAACAAAGTTAGTAATACCACTGCTCTATAAACATTTAGTTTCGTATTAGTATGTAAATTTTTATTCCTAAATACACGTTGTGCCAGCTTGTTGTAGGCGATCATAGTATTGTTTATTCTATATTTGATCTCTTCATCTACTTCATTATTATCGCTAATTATACTTCCAAGGTATTTGAAGCTTTTGACAATTTTTAACTTCGACCCGTTTATATGAAAATTTTCTTCCGTGCCATTCAATATAATTATTTCTGTTTTATTTGTGTTTATACTTAAAAAAAATTGTTAAACTTTTATCTTCATATTTACTCCATACAATGATATTGTGCGATATGTCGGACATGATATAATTTGAGAACGGTGATACATTACAAAATTCTGTAAAGTGCAAATTATTTAGGATGAACTCATTATCTCGTATACAAAAATTCAGAATTTTACATCAAAAATTGAAAAAGATTCACTGAAAGGGTTAATACCCTATCACTATATGTAAATATTTAATAAGCTTAGTAAAATGTAATGATTTCTTATAGAAATGATAGGCGTGCGTAAGAAAAATAGTGTTTCAAAAAATGATCGACAATATAACAAATCATATAATTTAAACAGAATAATTTTTCAGTAAGAAAAATGTATTTTTCAGGTTTGTAAACATTACGCACGTACACGCATATACACACACACACACACATATATATATATATATATATATATATATATATAACTGTTCTTTATTAATTTTAATTTTGTGACTTCACTGAATTCACCCTCATTGAACAAAAGGCAACTTTTACGATTTTTTTTTATTTTTAAATAATTTAATGCGGACGCTCTTCCTCTCTATTTACCTATTCACCTACCTATCTAACTATATTGCTACACATTACACATTTAAAGGCTCTGAGGTTGCTGAAGTTTGTTTTGCATTTTATGTTTTCTGCCATGGCTCGAGTTTTTTGGTCCAAACATTGTAGGATATTTGTAACTGCACATTTCCATCCTTCTCGATGTATGTCTAGTTCCTTTTACAATCTTTTAATATTTGTCCCAAGAAATGTTTCTTCCGTCGTCGAAATGTCCAATACGTTTTTCATCCAGTAGATTGCCACAGAAAAGCTTTTTTGGAATCATATCTTCACTCATTCTAATAACGTGCCCAACAACTCGTGTGAAGTTACAATTGTACAGATTGGATTTTCCCACTACTAAATTAAAGAAGATAAAGCAGCTTGTATTCTGCAGTTTATGTCATTATATAAACTGATCATTTAAAACTTTCAAAAATAGATGCAATGTGGTTTATTTTAAACAGACGCATACTTTTTTATTTATTTTATTTTATTTATTTTTATCTTCTTAAGTAATAAAAACCTGTCATAATACGTCATAATACTGCATAACGAATAATTATACCAATCCTGTTTGATCGATACAGTTTCTCACAATTTATTACTGTTTCCATTATGTAAAACTGTAATTTTCATATTATTTTTCAAGTAAGTTGGATATTGTTTACATTTTGTATAACTTTTTTTTTTTTGTTATTTGTTTTTCTATGGTTAACATTTATTAATTATTAATTGCATCCTTGCCTTTTAAAAATTGACATTATAACGTATCATTTAAGGTAATTAAATTTTTATATATCTTTTAACTATTATTATTTTAAAAAATATATACATACAAAGTAATAAATAAAACTAAATGATGAAAGTATTGTGAAGATATTTAATATTTAATGAAATGAATATACAAGAAAAGATAAGACCCTTAAATTTCTAAGTAACATTTTGCATCCTTATTATATGTGAGGTAGGGTGGTATGTTGCACAAACATTTGGCATACTTGTAATTTTTAGATAGTTTTAGTTGCTGACCTACATGTTGCTTAAGCGGACCAAATTTACTATAAAGCTAGTGTTTTAAAATTAGATTGCTTCATTTTTTAAATTATGAGAGAATTTAAATAATGTATTTTGTAGCCAACAATATACTCAAAAGCATAAAAAAGTTTTTAATTATGTGAAATACTTACATTTTATTTCGTTTATACGTATAAATATTAAAGAAAAAACTAAATTATAATATTGCTCAAACTGAAAATTACAAATAGACAACGGCCATAAACTACAATTTATTGTTAAATTGATCTGTTACTATCAAATTTAATTTGAATCTATCTGCAGAGTTACCAAAAATAGCGCTACTTAATTTTGATGACAAAGTAAAAATTTTCCTCGATTTCATTTCCGGGCGTTATTTGAAAATTTAGTGCATGACGAACCCGCGATTCTACCCGGCACAAGAACCATGTTATTTAAAGTAAGCATTGTTTGGGAAAGCAACAACTATAATTTTAGATATTGGCTTATCGGAAATAGTATACGTAGAAGCATAGAACTATAACACTGTGATTTGTGCGTTCGTGTCTTTATCAAGATTTAAATTATGCTCGATAATCGTATATAAACTTATAGAAAAGAATTCCGAATGAAACTGCTGTTACTTTAAAAGATCATTCTCGTCATTATTAAAACAGAGGGGTTATAGATGGGAATTATAGCTGCTTGCTGAAAGCCTTTTAGGAAGTTTTTTATCCCTCCATAACGCCATGAACAGATTATGTTGCTCATTTACTCTCGAGTTCAAGTATATTAGGCGGTATGCTATTGAACTCGACGGCTTTCTCCAATTTTATCTGTTTCATTGTTTTATTTTCTTCGTCTAGCTCAATATCCTCATCCAAGTCCGCTATCTCTGGACAATTTGGTATTTCATTCAACACAGACATGTCTACTTCAGTAGCGTTATTTAACACTGTTTCAAAATAATATTTCTAACTGCGTGTAACTTCTATTTAATCTCTTAAAGGTACTTTATGGTGACGGTCTAAAAATTGCTTTAACCGTTACGAAAAAAATCGCTGTAAAAGCCTGCATCAGCGTACGGCTGAATTGTACGTCCCTTTTTTCTTCCCATCATTTATATTTTATATTACGCGTTGTTCTTTGGACTTCCGCTTTTATTTTTGAGAACTTTTGTTTGAGTTTTATACCGTTTAAATTATTTTTCGAGCTAACGAAGATTTTGGCTTTCAGGAGCTGTAAGCTGAGAAATATCTATCATTTTCGTTGAACCGAACTTGATGTCTATGTTTCTTTTTCATAAGGGCTTTCTTGCAATTCTCGATTATCGCATCTTTTATTTCCGCGTTTGATTAGCATCATTACTACAGTTAGTATTCAGTGCAACAAATTTCTGATGAAGGTGTTTTTTTATTTCATTCTATTTTTCGGCATCCCTCATAGCAACGATATCAAGATGAGCATACTTTAGTTTATCGTAAAGTTTAAATAACCGATGTTTCTTGATGGATGCTATTGTCCTTACCGGTCTACTATCGGGGGAATATTCAGTACATCTCATTGCCCTAGTGACACATATTTCGCTTGCATGTTTCCAGCGTACAATGCCGGAATCTATTATATGTAAATGTTTGGATTTTAGATGCATCCATGTTCCTTTGTATATAGATTGTGTTATTTCTTACCAAATCAAGGCTTGCACATAATTCCAAGAGTAGTTTTCAATTATTATTCGTCATACGAGGTGAAACTTGTGTATTACTTTCCACTGAGGCATTGAAATCTCCCAACGAAAATAACCGTTCCCTTGGTGAGATGAAAAAAGCATTCTTTATATTATCCTCCAAGTTCATTGTCGGTGCATATACGATGATGACATGAATGATAATTTCATTCTCCAGCTTCAATGTTAATTTCATTAGTCTCGCTCCATATGTTACAGGCAACCAATAATTAAATCTTCATATTGACGTCTAAGTGCTATATAAACACCATGCAGATGTCTGTGTCCGGGCGGATAACCGTGCCAAAATAGCACACAGTTGTCTACCGGCACTATCGTTTCCAATTAACCTCGTCTCTAACACAGATCAATATCATACATATTTAAATCTTTTGCTAAATGAGCAGTTCTTCGTTCTGATATACTGTCATTTTCTTTCAAGGTCTTTACATTAGTACAAAATTTTATATTTGTTATTCCTTATTGTTCTTACCGCTGATCAAGATCACCGCCAGTCGCGGCATGCTGGCCTGAATGTAGTAAAAGAACCGATTTTTAGGGAACATTTTTTATACCCTTTCAAATTGATGACAGGCAGCGGGAAATACAAAGTAAGCCTGTCTAATCATACATCCGACTGTCGAGTCCAACTGCTATTTCAATCCAGCTAGAAGCGACAATATAGGACATACCGCCAGGCGTGTAATCTAGTAGCTTCCAACCCACCAGGTTGGCTACCCATCATAGGACATATCGCCAGGCGTGTCCCACCAGGTTTGCTACCCATCGCCATCGTTTTTCAGAGAAAAAGAGGAACGATGATGTACGAGGATAAAGATTAAAAGACGTTACTAAAAACGGCACACATTTACGCATACAAGGAACTGCTGCCCATGCAGCTACTAAATGCGAATCAGGAGCAAGGATAGATCAAGACAACCGACAACAGCTGATGCATTACTGCGGGCATAGAAGAAAATAAATATGGAGGAGAAACTAATAAAGAATAAAGGAACAAGAGGCAGAAATGTGGTAGGATTTTGCGGACTTTTACCAAGCAGTTCTTCAAGTTGCCTATCCACATGCTCTTGTCTCATTGCCCTGTCATTACTAGAATCGTCTGCCTGAGGTTTTACACCAGTAGCCCCTTTTGGTCCGTGAATGCTTATTTGAGGACGTCTTATTCGCAGCTAACCTACATATCTGTAGGCCGTTCCACTATCCACCACCTACATATGAAATGATACTATGAAAGAAATCATTTATAAACAAATTTCGAATTAATTTATTAAAATTAAATTTGCAAAAATAAATGTGAAATATATGCAGTTAGCGAAATATGACATTTTCCCAAATTATGGAAACTCTTGAACTAATGCTGCGTGTTTAAGTCACACTTTTCATCTTTGATACAAGTGAGATAGGGCGGCACTTTACACGAACATTCGACACACTTGTTATTTTCGGATGTTTTCAATTTTTGACCAAAATGTAACTGCAACGGACCCAACTTACATTTCATGACTGTAAATAATTCATAATATTAATCAAATAATAGTTACTTCATATATATATATATATATATATAAAATTTAAATTAAACAGAATTCAGTTGTGAGAATCATTTTTTGCAAAATTAAAATCTAACCCTTATCATGACACAAATTTAATCAACACTTACTTGATGCTTTCATTTATCATTATTTTTCCAAATGACAACAATTGTACTATTAAATTAAAAGCAGTTTCTCAGTTGTAATCGAGTGAACCAATGTTTCCCAGGACATAGGATTGGCTCGAAATTGAGTATCCGCGCAGAAGGGAACTATCACGTTGATACGTCATTTTATCGTACCTAATTTTTGAAGGGCAGACTACTCTCGTAAATAAAAGACAAAATAAAAAATTTGGGTCATCGCAATTTCTAGGAAATAAGAAAATAGTAATGATGTTATACTATTATAATTATTTTTATTTTTTTAAAAAACAAGAACAAAGAGAATATAATTTAAAATTTGTAAGAGGGTGCAATTACTAGGAAACAGTAAAATAATAATGGGGTTGTATTCTTTTGAAGAAAATAGTACAATGAAAGATTTAAAATTCTAAATTTGGATGATTTGGATTATTAGGTGGAAACAAGATGAGTAATGAACTTTATCCTTGAGTAACAATTTAGCCGGAATAACCATATTAACTAAAATAAAGCGCTGTAGATTGTAGATTACATATTTTGTCCGTAAAAAGCAATTAATGATCATAAAAAGAAAGTTTAGAGTTTAACTTGGTAAGTACACCCGAATGTCACCCACTTTTGTATTTTTTTTTTTTTTATAAATGGGGTGCGATTTTTAACACTATTAATTGATGAACTCAAGACTTAAATAATATATTTCAGACTGAAGTATGTATTGTTAGTAATTAGAAAACTTGTTTATTTTGTAGTCGCAGGGTTTTTTTCTGCGCAGTATTTAACGGTTTGTTTTCGTTTATTCTTCATATAATTATTGTGATAGCAAGGTGTTCTCGGTACACAATGTTTTGTCATATTTTCTTTTATGTTTTCAACTTATGCAAATATACTTTGTTGTTTTCCAGTATTATGATTAGTAACCAACTTTTTTCCTTTCTTTTCTTTTTTATTGCTAAAAGAATTTCAAATTAAAAAAATACTAACTAGGAACAGATTTCCCCGTTACGCTTTCTTCCGGAAGAGTCAATTTTACATCTTCTGTATCAGCGATAGATTCCGGTGTGCCGGTTTCGTTATCTGTAATTTAAGGAATACCGTTCCGATTTATAAGTTCACGTGTACATTATACGCACAGAAAACAATAATGATAAAATCGTCTACAATACGTTATTTTCCATATATATTGACGTGGATCTGCATCGATGTGTACGTGTGCGAGAATGTATAAAATAGTGTCAGTTAATGTCACCGTGTGCATGTATGCGTGTGCATGAGAAATACGTGTAAGTAAATTACATTAAATGGTACGAAAGGGATATAGAGATGATGATAACGATCGGTTAATCGATATTTCCAATTACTGTAACCGTTAATCTGGCAGACATAATCGTCGAGTTTCGCGTAGCTAATAATAGTCTGACGGAATATAGTCGTTGAAGACGGTGGAATCCAGGAAATATATTAAATAATTACAGCGAAATACAATGTGAAAACTATGTTTCGGAATCCTTGATATAAATGAACATCTATTAACAATTACGATGTTAACATAAAAATACGACGAATACGATATAAAGTTACACATAGTCTTCGTATCATATTCAGTAGAGGTTTTGACAATACTCTAAATTCGCATATATCGAAATCAAATACATCAAGATTATTGAAAACTTTTATAGTTCAGCTACAATACAAGTAAATCTACGGAAGAAAACGATAAAAGTTCCAGTAAAGCAAAGTGATACGGTTTCGCCGAAATTAAAAAAAAAAAATGTGTTTATAAACTTTAATCGGAGTAGAAAATCTATCAGAGTAAATGGTGAGAATATCTGAACTCTCAGATTTGCAGTTGACATAGGTAATCGTAATAAGTTCGAAAGAATTACAGACTACGTTAACAAACTTAAATTTAAATTTTAACAAAGTAGGATTACAAATAAATCTTCAAAAAACAAAAATAATGAGTAATACAGGAAAATGATAAAAATTAAAATAAATTCAGAAGAAATAGAACAAGCAGATAATTATGTATATTTAGAAAAAAAAATTACGACCAATAACAAAATGATAATAACAATAGAAATAACAAAAAAGAATATCTTTAAAAATTCGAAATAACCGAACGCCAATTAGTCTTTTGAATTATACGGTCAATGTATACTATTAGTTTTTACATATGTTGCAGACACGTGACTATATATACAAAAACAGATATGAAAAATAATAATACGTGGTGAAGCGATTGTTAGAATAAAATGGAATTGAGCGGTGGTACATATGACATGACGACAACAGATAGTTAAAGCGAATCAAAAAACCAAAAACAGGAAAAACCAATTATGGAAGCGATATCTCCTTGAATACGAAAGTACTTTTAATAGAATCTTTAGTTTTCTATTTTTCTATATGGTGCGGAAATTCTTGACGTTAAAATTTACCGATATTCGGGAAATAGAATTTTTGAAATGTTCTGCCGGAGTCGAATGCCGCCGCCACGTTTCCCGGAGAGAAAAAAGAACTAACTATTCTCTCCTAAATAAAACAGACTCAGTCTATATGGAACATTATAATACAATGAATAATCAGTTAATTAGATGGAGGAGAAACAGCATGAAAAAAATTAACTTCAGAAATCGTAGTCGAAGGTAAAAGAAAATGAAGAAAAATGTAAAAAGATATGCCGATAAAATAAAACAACAAAAACATTAATGATAGAGTTGCATGGTGAACAGAATTGCATGAAACCCGGATCCATGTTTGGATCAAACAAACGAATATAATGATGATGATGGTGTACATTGTATGTTTTATGTAATTATATATATATATATATATATATATATATATATATATATATATATATATATATATATATATATATATATATATATATATGATATAAATTTTGTATATCATATAATACGTATGAGTGTGTGCGATATATATATATATATATATATATATATAATTAATTTGCGATACGTACAGCAGATCCACTCTATGGGACATCCGTCATTGGTATTATAATACACGGGAGCACAATTACGATGTTCAAGAAGGTATGTGTTGTATAGTAATTCGTATTTGCAACGAATCTCGCCACAATGTTCATCTTTAAGCGTTCCTATATACAAAAACGAAATGTAAGTTATTATTTTAAAAAAATCATTTAAAAAATATTATTAAAAAAAAAATTAATGTTACGAGATCATTTTTCTTCAAACGATCTTCTCTATAGCGTAAACCGATCGTTAGGTTCCAACATACAAATCAGTAAATCGGTTAGTTAAAAATTAATCTGTTTCAATCGTCCAATTCTAGTTTATTTCCTTAATATTTTAATTTAAGGGAGTGTGATAAAAGACCTAGGAGATTTAATAATTTTCTAAAATAGAAAGTTGTAATCGTAACGCAAATCGAATAGGTGGGGGGCGATTAATTTTTCTTATATGTATATTTCATTAATTCGACAAATATTTCAACCTATTTCCATCATGAAAGAGTAATGTTACCTATAATTGTCATTTCAAAGAAATCATTGTAGTTTATTACAGTTAATTTGTTTGTATAGGACTTTATTGTTTATATCGCGTTTTCAAACGTACGTTCTGCATGCTGTTAATTTGACGGTCGAATTGTTTGTATAGGACTTAATTTATATCGCATTTTCAAACGTACGTTCCTTTTTTAACGGTTACATAAATGCGGAATTTTTAATTTATTTCTTGTAAATTAATGTACAACCAACGTAATTGTATAATTTTCACACTTGCAAGTTTTTCATATTGTTCTATAACACGTCGCACCATTTTTATTGCAACGTTTTAAATGTAATTTGTAGATTAATCATTATTACCATTGTTACATATTAAAAGACTATAAAATGTAACATTAAATTTATTTATAGACAATAAAAAAAATAAGTAGTTAAAACCATTAAATTAAATATGGTAAAAGACCACAAAACTTTTCAATTATATTTCAAGTGGACAAAAATAAAAATAAAAAGTATACTGACATAAAATAAAAATAAAGAAAATGCTTAATCGAATATTATACTAACAGTTCTGAGATCTAGATATCGAGATTATTTAAGGAATTAATAAGTCTTTGTGATGTACCTATGTTGTTAATTGACAATGAAAATGCGAAAAGAATTGAAACACATACAGCGCAAATATTTGTTCATTCGAGGTCGTATTCAAGAAGGAATGATTAGTATTCAGCACGAAAGCTCAGAAAAATAGTTGGCTGATATTCTGACGAAGTCGCTACCGCGACCGAGATTTGTTATATTACATGAAAAGCTGGGACTTGTATACAAATTTTGATTTATTTTACAGTTTCGAACTAGGGAAAGTGTTAGAATTGGTAGTTCTTTAACTTCTTATCTGTGTTTTTTTGACTTTTGTGTAGTAACTTTTATATCGTATATGTGTAACAACGAGGTTATTTGTTTTTATGTTTTTACGCTGTGTCGTAATTTATTTAATTATTATAAATGTAAAAGGCGCATTATATTAAAGGTTACGTCTATTACATGTCTGTTATACGAAGAGTTACGTTTATACAACAGTATTGTGTAATGTACAAAATTTATAATTTTGAGTCAACAATTTTATCATGTATCACCAAAAGGGTTAAACCGGTTATGAAGTTATATAGAAAATTATATCATAACTTTCTAATAATCGAGAGTAAGGTAAAAAATCGAATATCGTTGCTGCCAGAGTAACAAATTAGTTTTGATCGAAGTTAATTTTAAATAAAAAAAAGGTCATGATTAAATTTTTCATAAAGTCTACGTACCGTTGAAATCTGAAGTGCAGATGCATCGTTTATTATTGTCGTATATTATACCGCCTTCGATGTAAGACCGACCCTGATACAAGCAAGTATTTGCCTTTTCTCCTCGTTTGGCTTCGATTCAAATATAAAAAAAAAAAAGTGTTAAAATTAAAAATGTTTCATTAAGGAAGCGCTACAGAAATACTTTCAGATATATACAAAATGCTAATTATATAATTATACGATATTTTTAAATAAAAATTATTAAAAAAAAACAAACAAACTATACATTTTAGTTGATCGCTAACATATATTCAGTAAAAGTAGTTGATAATGGGCGCCGATAAAAATGTCGGAACTTAAAAAATAAATTACAATTATAACAGTTTGTGATTAAATATTAAACATATATATAGACATAATTGTGGCAAGTTCCAAAGAACGTTGAAACCGAGGACGCAACAAATTGGTCTGTTAATAGTCTATTGATGGATACTATTGGGGGGGTTGTTGTTGAATGATATCGTGTATGTTTTACGTTTTTGCGGTGAGATGTCCGTTAAATTTGTTAAAACATTTATCGAGTGTTTTAACCTTACGAAGCAAGCACATGATGAGTCCATCGAACGTTTTACCATCTATTTTTAGTACAGTAGATTTAAAAATGATCTAAAATCCACCAGTGATAACCCGACATTAGCGAACCACGACAAGACGTTCTCCAAAGCAAATTTCTCGTGTTTGCCACACGATTTGTTTAGTCGTCTCACAATTCGAATGAGTTATTATCTCAATCTGAGTTATGGTGCGCTTCAATTAATCGTAATGGATGATTTAGAAATGAAGCAGATGCTAAATTTTGATCCCGCAACTGTGAATGGATGAGCAAAGGGGCAAATGCGAGGGAGTTTCTTAAGAAATACTTCCACGTGTCGAATCTGACCTGTCGTTCCTTTTTGAAATTATTACCGGCGATGAAACCTGAGTTTATGAGTACGCTCCAGAAATCAAAACGTAATCTATTCAGTGAGTCACTCCGAAAAAATCTCCCCGAATGAAAACTTTTTAATATTGAAGAAATGGTTCATTACGAAGTTGTGTACCACAAAGTCGAACAGTTAGAATTTTATTGTGATATGGTTCGTTTTGTGAAAGAATGGTTCGCTGCTGTGATAACGCTCAATGTCACACATCGGTCCTCGTTCGTGAACACCTGGTGAAAAATAAAATCACAATACTGCCTTAACCTTTTTTTCGTTGTTCATTTTTAAAATGCACATTTTTTCAGTTTCTTTGTGACAGGTTTATGATAGTGTTTACATTGATGAAATCCCAAAAATTTGTTCATACTTTGTACACGCACGTATATATATATATATATATATATATATATATATATATATATATATATATATATATATATATATATATACATTGGCAAAGAAAGAGAAAATAGATAGATGAGTACTGTTACCAAAACATATGTACTTACTTATTCTTACAAAGGTTTAAATACCAACAATGCTTGAACATTATTATTTTTTTTTTTTTTTTTGAGAAATTCGATTAACATGAACGCGTTTTAAAACTAATTATGTTAGATTCTTTTTTTAAAAATTACAAATGTAACACAAAAATTTCAATTCGGTGTTTACGAATTTCCTTCATTCGATTATATCCTAACCAAATGACGTGTAACGCATTTAATTTATGCAATATTAAAAATCGCCGAAATATAATAATTCAGAACTTACGACAGTATTTCTGTCCGCAACAAAGATCTAGGGTATATTTGTAGTAACACCCTGGCTCCAAACCAAATCCGAAGTGTGATGGACATTCCACTTGAGCGCACGTAAATTTCGTTCTAAATAAAAACAGACGACGTATTCTCTTTAAACCGGTTTAGAAGAAGAGTAAGAAAGTAACTGTAATATATAAATAATTTAAAGAAAGTTAAAGTTTACCACAAAAAAAATTTATCGTATTACAAATAAATAATTATGGTTACGAACGTAAATGTATATATCTGTATATATATATATATATATATATATATATATATATATATATATATATATATATATATATATATATATATATATATATATATATATAGCGGTAACTAATTCGACGCACCGATGAAAACAGTTAAGTGTACCAATTTTTTCATACGTTTTAACATCGAAAGTTTATTACTTTAAGAAAAATCCAGAAATATCCCGTATTTTGTTAAAGTTAAATTAAGGATGGTGATTATGAATGCTACAATTTTGATAGAGTGAAACCTGCCAAACACACACACATATACAAAAGAAATTTTAAATATTTGGTAGAAAATGCATTAGAAAAGGAAGCGATCGAATACAGAATTCATTGAATGAATGTTATAATTAAAAATATCTATCAATAAACGAAAAACACTACTTGACAGTGATTAGATCTCAGGTACCATATGCCTCAGAGAGCCTAGTAATGAATAGAAAAGAACTAAATGAACAACTTGAAAGCGGAGACAGAATAGTATTCAGAAGAATATTAGGACCGGTGAAACAAGTAGAAATGTATAGAAAAATGAGCAACTAGGTAGTATATCAACGTCAAGAAAAAGAAGAAATAGTTTCTTACCTCCTAATGTAACATCCTGACTACAACCGATGGATCAAAGCGTTATTGAATATTAAAACGTCTTTATAGAAAACAACTTTTACCCAGTTTGTTATCTGTTGATGAAGATGACGTGGATACTGTTTTGTCCTTTTGTAAGCAACTGAATTTAAAGAAATGTTGTTATATGATTGTAGATGCGTGGGATTTTATTGAAAGGAGGACTTTGGATAAAGTTTGGATATTCAAATGGGTGAAAGAGATGATTCCCTCTTAGAGGATATAAATAAGCTAATGATAAATATAGAAATACGCCGAGAATGCGATAGTGTCTTAATTGTGACAGTAGTGATCAAGGTTTCCAGATCATGTCCGACGACGAAATTATTGATAACGTGATGCAGACAAATGAACAAAAGGAAACACAAGAAGATGAAACCGAAGAAAATGTAAATGTAGGTAATGATACAGGACCATCTCATACGGAAGAATTTCGAGCCTTGGAAACAGTTTTCAAATGGTTCGAGAAGCAAAGCGAGTGTGATATCGTGAGTTTACTACAATTAAAACGAATTCGCGATGTGCAGCAATGAAGAGAAAAAATTCCTTACGTCAAATTGTAATTACAAAATATTTTAAACAAAATTAAATTATAATGTATTTTTATCGACTACGTATATCATAAGATTACCGTATTTTAATAATTTTTAATAAATGCATTACATATACACGTATAAAAATAAACATTGATGGCTGTTGATTTGAACAAGTTTAGTTTGTTTTTCTTGTTTCCAACATACACCTAACACATATATTATAGATAGCCTTCTTTTTTAAAGTTGATAATATAACAATCGCTTTTCTTTATGTACGCATTGAACTAGATATACGGATTTTCAATCATACGGATTACTTACGACTGAAATTAGTTCAGATAATCGAGTCCATACTGTATGTAAATGATTACAAAAAACAGTTGAAATCACTAAACTTTATTTATTAAGCAAAACTTTTCGGCAACTACGCCATTATCAAGTTATATATAAATAAAATTAAATATATAAAAACATAAAATATTAATTTAAATCTAAGTTTACAATTTTTACGTAATAAATGAATTATAAATACTTAAAACTATCTGACACTGACTGTGGTAAACAACACAATATAAATAAAGTTTAGTGATTTCAAGTGTTTTTTGTAATCAAGTATAAAAAATCACTACATTCCACAATCAAAACTCTATATGTAAATAATTCTTAGATAGCTCGAATAGAAAATTCGGACATTTTATGCACTGAAGATAGAAAAAAAATACACACTACACAAATGATAACAATTTGGAAGATATATATGATTATAATATATATAATATATATATAAAACATTTTGTTTAAGTTTAATTTCTGTATTGAAACATATACACACACACACATATATAAGTGTGTATTTGTGTAAACGTACACGGGAGTATTAAAAAAGCTGTGAATGAATAGAAACGATAGTGTTTTTAAGCAAAGACGACAAAAGATTAGTAAATTTAAATCACGTATAAAACCAATTAGGGTAAAAAGCAGTTCTCAAAATAATTAATATATTAATGAAATTAATTAATATGTTGGATCTCCTAAAAACTTTGAAAGAGTGGGAAGTTCGTATTATATAAATGTATATGCGTAATCCTACTTACTAACCACGGATTTATCAATAACACATTATCAATATATCTAACGTGCGGTATAGAATATTAAGAACTGAAATTTACACGACACTTACGCCTTTGAATATTCGTTGTACTCGCAAAAGCAAGCGGCCAAGCACGGATCTATATTATCATCGGCGATAATACTCTCATGAATTGAGTAAACTTTGTTATTGTAATAACACTTGTTTCGATTGTCACGTGTATTCAAGTGATCTAAGAAACAAAATTACACGATAAATCTAGCCGAGAACGAAATATATTATTTCACCGTGAAGCACAATTTACCTGTTTTTATAAGTCGTACGAAGGAATATGGAATAGATATTTCTCAGGACATATCGTTTCATGGCATCAATTGGGCCTTTGAAGTTACTTTTGCGACTGATTTAGTCAAAAGTCGTACTTACGTGGATAAATACCTACAACATGAACTATTAAGTAATAACTTTGCTAATCGGGAGAAAGCCCTTTTCTAAAAGTCAGACATATCACAAATATTTATAAATACGTCTCATAATGGCTCCGGGATGACCCTTACTTTATTCGGTGTACTTCAAATATTAATCGAAAGGATGATAATGTAGAAATAACGGCATTTGCAGTTAACGTAAATGCACTTCAATCTAATATCGAGAACATTAATCAGTGCTTAATGATTTAAAAAAAAAAACAATGGAAATAAATGCCGAGAAATAGAAAATCGCGCGAAAGAAGAGTTCAAAAATAAGTTACACCGAAAATTAGGTACGTCGGATAGGTGACTAATAAACTAATTACTCGAAAAAAAATAATTTAAAATAAAATTCGGAAAATTGTTTTAGCTTCTAGAATTCGTATTAAAACATTCCTTGACAATCGTTTATTAATATACACAAAATTGACGCTAACACTCGCCTAAATTTTTGACGCTCATTTATGCGATATCATCTGATATAGATAATATAAAAATTTCAAAATGTATTCTTAATGAATATTGTCAGTACAGCAATCTGCATATTACACATATATAAAATCACTTCCATAAATTTGCTGCTGCCTTAACCAATCATCTGAAAAGTACAAAACTGATTGATTTAATCGCGTAAAATAAAAGAAAATGCATCGAGTACATTTACCGTATGTCCTTAATCGCATTGCGAATTTTTAAAATACTAGAGGAAAAAATGTCCGGTCAATTTAAATATCATATAGCCGCATAATATCTTTTTATCCTTTATACTTATTTTCAGTTGATAATAACCTTGAATTAACTTTTCTAAACTTCACTTGTCATTATGCTATATGGATTATTTATATTAATATTTTCACTTTTTGCTGTTTAATAAATAAATTGTCTTATACCATGTGACAGTTACTTCTAAGGGACATACATCTTCTAGCTTGGTGAGCCGACAGTTCCTATATTATAACATTCTTCGCGACAATCTGTTACAACAATTAAATATACGTTTAAAAAAATTATTTATATCTTCCAGAATCTTAGCTTACTTTTTTTTATTTAAAAAAAAAAAACAATATTCGTGTTCAATCAACTAATTCTTAAATTAGAAGCAAAAATTTTGCAAATCCATATTTTACACATCCATTGAGAAATTAACTTTACAAATAATCTTGTTAAATTTTTTGTCTTCATAATTCCAGTCTAATTTTTTATCTAAATTTGTCTGTTTCGACTACTAGTTAATTGCATTAAACATGTATGATGTGAACGTATCCTGTAAAAAAATTTCGTCATTGATAATTAAGTAGTAACCCTTAACGAAATACAAACATTTGTTTGAGTCGGTAGTTATACAAAAATCGAAGTGAGTTAATTATAAAAATTGCGTGTATCCTGTCTGTCACTACTATTTGTCCAACAGTTGCACATCAGATGATTGTCCATAATATTTTCACCATAATTAACGCTCCCAGATATAAATTACTTTCTGCAAAAATTGAAAACAACAGACCGTCAGTTTTGTTCGAAATCTATTTCTCGAGGTAAATACATTTTATTAAATAGTTCACCTTACCAAGATGCTAACAGGTGTTCGTTCTCTTTAATCTGTATTTGTTTCATTATAAAATCTCTGCACAGAATTCTCTTTTCAGAAAAAAAATAATGCAACTTCTATGTCAAACAACCGTGGTTCAATATTCTTCAGCTTTAAATTTATTTCAATTAAATGAACGTGTTAAAAATTCTGACATGTAACTTTAATGCTGAGGAAGTAAATGATACATATACTATATATTCGATGTACGAAATAGTTCGGAAAAAATCCGAAATTATCTAGGTATCCAAATAAAAAAAATTATAAATTAAACTTGAAAATTGCCAATCGATATTTTACAAATATGTACGAGTTCAAATATTAATATACGAATACTACCTGAAATTCGGAAATGTTAAAGAGGAGCTAGAGAAAAACTGTTAAAATCAATTATTCAATAATTGAACTTAAATAACTGCGTGTCTAACAAAATACTGTTGTGAAACATATTTATGTAATTAATTATAAACAAACAAAATAAAATAAAACACAATCACTAAAAGTTTTTTAATCGCGAAGCTTTTCGACAGTTACGTCATTTTCAAGCGCGAACTAAAATTATTAATGACGTAACTGTCGAAAAGCTTCGCGATTAAAAACTTTTAGTGATTGTGTTTTATTTTGTTTGTTTATAATTAATTAATAAAATCACTACTCTCCAATATATTCAACTTTTAATATTTATGTAAGTTGAATATATTGGAGAGTAGTGATTTTATAAATTATAAACCGAACAAAATCATAACACCATTTAATAACTAAAAGTTTTTTATTGCGAAGCTTTTAGTGATTAAATGGTGTTATGATTTTGTTCGGTTTATAACAAAGTTGAAAAAATTCCATGTTGAAAATTTTATATATTCAAGGTCACCTCCGAATAATTACAAAACATGATTTTACAATATACACTATAGTCATACAAGTTTTTAACTTAGATTGTCAAACACATAAACTTCTACGGTTAAAATAAAATAATTAAACTGATGTAGAATGTAGTGATTTTTAAAGAAAATAAATTAAAAAGTTAAGATCACTAAATTGGTATGAAAGGACACAAATCTTTTCAGCGATTAAGATATTTTCAATTGTATATAAATAAAAATAGATTAAAAAAAAGTATAATAATATGTTTGTCACATCACTGTTCTTTGTAATATCGTACATGTTAATTAAGTATTTTCTTACAATATTTTTATTATTTTTTATTTATGTACATACGAAAATGACTTAATAGCTGAAAAGATTCTTGTCTTTTAATACGAATTTAGTAATTTTTGATACTTTTTTTATTGTTTATTTTTTAAAATAAAATAAAGTGAAAAAAATCGTGGACTACGCTTGTTTATTTGCAATTTTACTGAATAATTTGGTTTAAAGATAAAATGACGTTTATGTCAAAAATTAATTTAAGAGGAGGCCAATTGTTACCTTGATTAAAAATGAAATAAATGTGATATATATATATATATATATATATATATATATATATCGTAAAATACTTACTACAGTTATATGATAATGCACGCCCATTTTCATCTTTTGCTGCCGGAATACAGCCCATTTCTTTATATAATTGGTTATTACTTTGCAAGTAGTCTGAATAATACACGATAAAATATTTCAATTTTATTAGTATTGTTTATAAATTTCTTAAATTTCTGTTACTTTGAATAGATTAAAACTTTCAATAAAATCTTTTTACTAACCAATAATTTGAGTTAATTTTGAAAAGCAGCCGGTTACTGTAATTAATTAATGTAAAATATGATTTCTCGTTTGTAAAGTATGCACACATGCAGAATAGCATACTGCCGATCGAGGAAGCGATGATCAATTTCAACGGCTAATAAAGTACTTATTCGAATATTTTAAAAAAGCACGAAATCAAAAATACTAATGCAAACATAAAATATTTATTCATCATTTCAATTTCTTATTCAGAAGGTTGGAGTGACCCTGTTATTCCATGTGTATAATCTGGTGATCTTTTCCCATAAATTTTCCCTTGTATCATATAAAAGAGTTTTCTTCCTCCTCTCATATTTTATGACTAAAGTACTACGTTTACACTACTTCAATCGCATTTAACAGATTTGATTTTAATATTCCTCCACGACAATATTCCGTGCATCTTTCTGTCACATTGCAAATCGAAGATATTGATTTTATTTTTGTTGACCTAGAGGTTCAATATTCTATGTTTAAGAATTCGTTCTATAATATCAAATAATTCTTTTATTATTTCTCCGTAATCTTTTCCGTATCTTACGAATCACCTCAAATAGTTTTGTACTTGCTTACTTGTTAAATTGTGTTATCCATGTATATGTATACATTTACACACGCGAGATCAAATACTACTCTAGAAATGACATAATGAAAGACCAAAATCTTTTATTTTCTATTTCCATTTATTTATAAATATTTAAATAATATCGATATTTTTTATTTTATTAAATGTTATAATATTCCTTTTCTTCGTTAATGTTTGTTCAATAGAATTATTATCAGGGAGCATGTTATCTACTCTCATTTTTCCACGTATTTTATTGCGACGACTACCTAGTCTTCAACAATTACGTAAGTATTTAGGAGGATTTTTTGAAAATCTTAAATGTTATGAAGATTTAAAAAATATATACTAACTCTTTCGTTAAAATTGAATATAAATGTATGGAAAAAAGAAAACAAAAAAATATTACCTATAGAATCGTCGCATCTAATTACGATAAAACCAAAAACTGATAACACGATTAAACAGCCAATATTTACTACCATCTTGAATATGTCAAACTGTATTCCCGAACGCTAAAGAATTAAAGCTAACGTTGAAATTGTTAAAATATTTTATGTTAGTTTATTAAGGCGACGTCTCACTCGTTGTATAGACTACTAACACTGACAAGTTCCTTTCTCAAATTATGCTTATTATTTTGAATATACATTGGTGATGACTGTTACTAAACATACCGCCTACATCATCACCGTGACCTTGCATTTGACCGGTAATTAAATTTCCTGTATAGGTACAATGATAAACAGAAGAGTTGTTTTCTATTTTATCCAGGACATATATATATTTCATCGAAACGAATTACAATTACAGTTATCAACTTGTAACAATTTTTATTACATGTTTATCAGTTATATATGAGTTTGTTTGTGTATTATATATTATATACACATTTGAAACTATTAGAAATTTTTTTAACATAGTTCATACATAATCATATCAATTTGTTTAGGTATTCATATATATATATATATATATATATATATATATATATATTTGTGTGTCTGTATATGGGTTTCATACTTAACAAAATTGTTAAACGAGGTAGAGTATTAGAATTATGGAAAGCATAAATGAAGATAAAATTTTCATTAAATGATCGATAATAATGCCAATTCGCGGAATAAATTCGGTGGAGAAATGCAATTAAAAATTTAATTAACGGGATTATAAAGTTTACATGATAAAGAGTAATGTGTTTCGTTGACTGCTACAGACTAATTAGCAAATTATTAATTCCTTATCCATATATAAATCGTGTACGAGTATAATCTGTAAAATAAGAGCAGCATCTGATTATTATATGAAGTTAAGAAATCAACTTCAACCGAATGTAGAAATTATCGAAAACAAACATATATACATATTGAAGCCTAGTATAATTGAAAAAATAATCTTTGCGAATTAATTTAATTATGTTATAGCGTGAATGAATCATTATTATTTTGTTAATCTCAAAAAGGAATCCTTATTATTTTGTTCATTTTAAAAAATTGATAATGGCGATAATACTTATTATGTTAAACATTATATCTTAAGTAATTTTAATGATTGGAAAAACAAACATGAGAAAAATTTTACGTCAGTTATTACTATAGAGAAACAGATTTGAAATTATTTTTGATTCCATACTATTAATAGTTGCCCTAAGTAAAATCCAAGGATATCTGACGTAACATCGTGTGCGGTCAGTAATTAGTAATGTCTTAAAGGAAAAAAAATACTGTTCAGTAGTATTTTTAGATTTAGCTCAGACATTCGATCGGGTGTAGCATGAAAGTCTGTTGTCTAAACTCAGTAGTTGCTTACCAGCTAATTACGCCCGGCTGCCACCATCGTATCTATTAGGTAGGAAGTTCCGCGTTGCCCAGGAGGAGGAAAAATCAAGCTTCTACGAGATACAAGCAGGTGTGCCTCAGGATAATGTTCTCGGTCACTTGCCTCATGTTCACTGCTGATGTTCCAAAAATTGAAGGTACTACGATCGTCATGTTCGCTGATGATACCGCAATCCTCGCCACAGAAGTAGAAGCCAACTACATATTATAAGATGCGCTCGACGATACGGTCTTGTAGATGCAGAATTGAAAAATTAAGTTAAACGAGACAAAATCAGTTCATGTTATCTACGAAATGCGTCCGATAGACATACAACTAGACGTCTACATTAATGGAAAACGGATACCAACATCTGCTTCAGTCAAGTATCTAGGTATGCACCTAGACGTAAGGTTAACCTGGAACATATTAAGGTTAGGTCTGATCAAATTAGCGTAAAAATCCGGCAACTTTATTGGCTACTAGGACCTAATTCGAATTTGAGTCTTTATCATAAAAGACGTATTTATCTGTTTATGATCTAACCGATATGGACCTACAGTTTGGAGCTATTCCAGTCGTGCGAACATTCAGAGAGCACAAAAAAAGGTTATACGCCTGATCACAAGATCGAGATGGTTCCAGCGTAACGATAATTTACATCGGGACCTGCAGTTGAAAACATGGACGAAGCAATTCGCGATTTTGCATCATGAACGGACACTTCATGTAAATATTGAAGCGTAGAAATTGCTGAATACGGGAAAATGTAGACTGCAGCGGCTTAAACCGCATAATTGACTAAATTTATAAAAGTTATCAATATCCGGTGTATTATTAGAACTGTGCTTCCACATTATTTTGTTTTCGTGTATAATTAAGTATCTATAATTATTACTTGTCTCAGATTTTTTTCCTCTAGATTGTAATACAAATATAAACAAAAAATCTGACGTAATCACAGCACAATTAAGCACGTTTGTGCTCAACGATAAATTTACAAAAATTAACGATTTATAATCGGCAACCGCAACTAAATCGTAAAAAAGCGCGGGAAGACGATTTAATGGAGCGTAATGGTAAGTAACGATTTTCCAAACTAAAAACAGAACCATAAAAAATTATATATATTTACGAGACGAGTTTAATTTCCGTTAGACTCGAGTAACAAATTAGTTTCAACCGACATAATAATTACCGAAACTTAATATCAACAGTTAATTGATAATAAAATAAACTTGAACATTCCACTGAAAACTACGGAGGATATAGAAATCGGTATAGAGGATCTCACCAAATATATACAAGAAGCTGCCCATTTAGCGATACCAACAGATAATTGTAGCGTGAGGCCTAACATCCAAAATCACCCAAAAATCATAAAGGATATGATCCAGGAAAAAAGACAGTTAAGACGCATATGGCAGAATACACGAAATCTGGTTGACAAAACGGAATTTAATAGAATAAACAAAAAACTGAAAAATAATATTATTGAAATGAAAAATGTCTCCTTCAAGAACTATGTTTCTATATTAACATCAACTGAGGCTACTGATTATTCTTTATGGAAGGCTGTGAAACACGTAAAAAAAGATAGTCAACTACATCGACCATCCTTAAAGAGAAACAACCAGTGGGCAAGAAGTGACGAGGAAAAGGCTGAAGCTTTCGCCGACCACCTATCAGAGGTTTTCCGTTCAAATGGAACCAGCACTGATAGAACCTCAGATGCAGAAATAGAAAATTACCTACAGACTCCAAATCAAATGACACTCTCGATAAAACCAATGTCTCCTGCGGAAGTAAAGACACATATACTTAAACATTTACACCCAAAAAAAGCTCCGGGATACGATTTAATTACACCAAAAGTAATCAAGAAATTACCGAAAAGAGCTATAATACTGCTAACGTTTATATACAACGCAATTATTAGAACCGGATACTTTCCGATACAATGGAAATTCGCCATTATCATACAGAAACCTGGAAAACCTCCTGAAAATGTAGCTTCGTACAGGCCAATAAGTCTACTTCCGATCTTATCGAAGTTATTTGAAAAATTATTATTAAATAGATTAAAAATTTCGTTAGCTGAAAATAAAATCGTACCGAACTACCAATTCGGATTCAGGAAACAACATAATAGAACAAATACACAGAGTCGTCGATGTAATAAATCGAAGTTTCGAGGAAAAGAAATACTGCTCGGCAGTATTTCTAGACATCGAAAAGGCGTTCGACAGAGTGTGCACAATGGGTTGCTATTCAAAATAAAGCAACGATTACCCTACCAATATTACATAATAATTAAGTCTTACCTTGACGAAAGATTTTTTAAAATAAATGTTAATGGCTCATACTCGAGCATTCGATCAATTAACTCAGGGGTACCACAAGGCAGCGTGCTGGGACCTACGCTGTATCACATATACACCTATGACTTCCCACTCAATACAAACACAACAACAGCAATGTTTGCTGACGATACCTCGATACTATCCACCCACTGCAATGTGGCATCGGCATCGAAACAGTTACAAGATCATTTAAACGACTTGGAAAAATGGTATAAATCCTGGAAAATTACAGTCAATGAACAAAAGTGGACACAAATTATATTTACGGTGGACAGATGTCCAGTAATAAAATTAAATGAAAAAACGATCCCTACTTCGGATAGCGTGAAATATCTTGGCCTGCACTTGGACGAAAGGTTAACTTTGAGAAAGCATATAGAGGCTAAGCGAAAACAGATAAATATGAAATTCCGCAAAATGTATTGGTTACTAGGAAAAAATTCGGTATTGACCATGGAAAATAAAATACTGCTATACAAATCAATATTGAAACCTATATGGTCGTATGGAATCCCATTGTGGGGAATTGCGAGAAAGTCAAGTATAGCGATTATTCAAAGAACACAATCAAAAATATTACGATCGATAGTCGATGCGCCATGGTACGTGCGCAATGACGAAATTCATAAAGATCTAGAAATACCGACGGTTAAAGAAGAAATCGAAGCAGCCAACGTACGATATGTAGAACGGCTACAAAACCATTGTAACGAGTTGGCACACCAGCCTGATCGAAGACGGTACCAGGTTCAAACGGCTAAATCGGTCGAATAGAATTACTTAATATCTTAATCAACAACGAGGAATGACGACCATTGGGAAGCATTCCATTAATTTTTGTGTCGAGTAATTTATTAACATTGCCGTTTATTGTTTTCAAATCAGACAGATCGCGTGCAGAAACAAGAATAAAAAAAAATAAAAATTTTTTATTTTGCACAGAAGATTCATAAGGTGCAATTAAATTTATTAACTCTTTCCAATACTGTGGGATTTTCAGATTTATTACTTCCATTATGCTTTTCTAGATGTTCAAATTTGCCACAGAATTATTTCATATTTCTCAATTTTATTTCACTTATTAATTATACTGCACTTTTGACATCCTATACCTCTCATCAAGTTCTTTAAAAATAAAGAAACTGTATTTTCCATATGTTGATATGATTTTTATTGTTTCTCACATTCTTTTTTATATTCTTTTTTATAATGTTCTGCAAACCAATTCAAGCTCATGTAATTTATTGACTATTTTTATTTTCCCAAATTGAATTAATAAAGTCCTCTGTTTAAAGGCTACATTGATATAATGAAATCAATTAGTCTAAAGCAATAAAGAAAAAAAATATTTTTCGTATTTTGTATTAAAATATATCTCATTTGAAAGCTGTTCTCAAAATGTTAATATTATAAAACAATCAGAAATATGCAAATTATATATAACATACATTACATAAAATGTTATAAATAATAATATACCCACAAAAAATTCTTATCAATTATATGCCTCTCTCTCATTCTCTCTCTCTCTCTCTCTCTCTCTCTATATATATATATATATATATATATATATATATATATATACAAATATTTATATACGCATAAATGAATAAGTAGAAGTAATTTAAAAAATGTACAAAAAATAAGAAGGTATCATTTATATTATTTTACTAGCTGACCCGGCAAACTTCGTATCGCCCCACAATCAATAAATGTATAAATTTATTAGCTGAATTAAATAAAGCACAAATACTGATGAAGAATTAGGAACTATACAAAAAATTAAAAAACAAATTTATAACGAAATTTAAATGATATGTTTTTACCAAAAATGACTGGCAGAATTTTTAAAAATCGAAAATGAAATTTTCAACTCGCGATTTCTCGTTACTGGTTAATTTTTAAAACATTTACTTCATAACATAAATTATATATCTCGATGTCTACTTTCTTTTAAGATCAACCCGAACCCCCGATCTATCATAGGGGCCTCAAAAAAGACCCAAAACCCGAAAAACGTTCAAGCCCAATTTTCTCGGCGAATATTTGATATAAAAATACTACAATACCATCGTTAGACGCGTATTTTAGTGACAAATAACTTTCGTTTAAACAATTTTTTCAAATTTCGAATCGTTCGCAAATTATTGCGAAAAAATCGAAATTTTGAAAAAATCGACTTTTGAAATTTTTGGGTTCGGCTTGAAATTTTTTTTCGCGGGTTTTTCACTTTATCCTATAGATCTTATATAGTAACGACTATTTCGAGAAACGAAATCGTTTAAAAATATTTACGTCGCTCGCTATGCCATGCCAAAGGTGGGGCAGGTCATCGATTTTCGACAATTCGTAGCTCGACACCTATCGATCGTAACGAAAAACGGTTTTCTGTTTCGAATTCGTCATTTTAATATCTATCACATCCGTATCGATTCTAATGAAATTTTTCCAAAATCGAAATTTTAATGAGTCCCCCTCTAATACCTTCGGAAATTTTTTTTGAATTTCGACGATGACTCGATTTAATAAAGTTTTTCACAACGATCGAATTAGGTAATAACAATTTTTTTCGTATCTCTAAACGTTAACGATTTATAGTCGAAAACAAATTCGCTATATAAATATATATATATATATGAAGATATATAATTAACATTGGCCCATGCTAAATGCATTGTAGAATCGGTCGACCAAAAATCGCCGGCAGAATTTTTAAAAATCGAAAATGAAATTTTCAACTCGCGATTTCTCGTTACCCGTTAATTTTTAAAACATTTACAATATGACATAAATTATAGATCTCTACGTTTACTTTCTTTTAAGCTCAACCTGAACCCGTTACCTATTATAGGGGCCGCAAAAAGGGCTCAAAATCCCAAAACCATTTCAGCTCAATTTTCTCAGCGAGCATTCCATATAAAAATACGGCAATACCATCGTTAGAAACGTATTTTAATGACAAATAACTTTCGTTTGAACAATTTTTTCATATTTCAAATCATTCGCGAATTATTGTGAAAAAATCGAATGTCCCTTTGAAATTTTTCGTGTTGGTTTGAAATTTTTTTTCGCCGTTTTTTCGCTTGATCCTATAGATCCTATATAGTAACGACTATATCGAGAAACGGAATCGTTTAAAAATCTTTACGTCGCTCGCTATGGCTCGCCAATGGTGGCAAGTCATCGATTTTCGATAATTCGTAGCTCGACACCTATCGATCGTAACGAAAAACAGTTTTCTGTTTGGTATTGGTCATTTTAATATCTACCAAATTGATTCTATCGAAATTTTTCTAAAATCGAAATTTTAATGAGTTACCCCTCCCATATGCCCTCTGAATTTTTTTTTTGAATTTCGACGATGACTTGGTTTAATATGTTTTTTTACGACGATCGAATTAGGTAATAAAAAACGTAAGCGATTTATATTCGTTATATAAATTTGTTACAAAAAATGTGATAAATGAGATTACTGATAAATTTCTCTCACTAAATGTTACAGTAGCTAATAAACTTATAATCAAGCAGTAAGTTTAGTAATGAGACGGCATTACAGATCCTAATTCATGAAATTACTACAACACTATCGAAATTTAGTAAACAACATTCGTTATCGAATGTAGTGTATGGAATATCAGCAAGGTGAAACACTATCTAGATCTTGGAAAAAGATCGTATTATTTGATAAACTTCTTCGGATATTCAAGAAGAAAGTGATAATAACATTTTCGAGCAAAGCAAAAGAACTCGACGGTTTCAAAAACTTCGCCAAAGGAAATTTAGAAGATTGATTTTAAAGTGATGCGGTGTTTGACGGATGAAAACATCGTTACTAACTGTATTGTTACATTTAATAGTGATGATAGTACTAAATGAGAAAAATGCCATTTTTCATTCTTCTTTAGATTATTCGAGACCGAAATAGTTTAACAACGGTGACGTCACTGCGGTTCTTAAAGTATATGTCGATATACGACAAGAAATAAACAAATTTTTGAAGCAGTAAAGGATTATTTCATACATACGCCAAAATGTATAATTTTGTGTAAAAAAGTGATAACTCGTTCCTGGAAGAGTTAACACTGTAAGAAGATTCAACATATTTTGTTGCATTGGTTAAACATCGATTCTATTTTTTTTTTCTAATATAACGAGCGTTTTCAAGTCGTAGTATTATTACTTGATTTCTGTTCAATCTATCAATAGATCTTACAACATTAACATGTGCCGTGTACTTTCAATTCTAGTATTTTAATTTTATATTCTTATTTCCACTATTAGTTTATGTTGTGGGCCAAACCAAGAATTCGTGGATTAACGTAAATGGCCGCACCATACTCAAAGCGAGCCTGAATGAGACCTTTATATAAAATCGCGCGTTCCTTAAATGCAAGACCCGATGCATTTTTCTATAAACGCAGTAATTTATTATATATATATCCATACACTTGGAAAAATGTACTAGAAATGAGGAATGAACGATAATTTACTGTCAATAATTAATCAGATAATATTTCAAGCTCGTTGATCCGGCCTACAAACGATGCATTCCCAAACACAGAAAATCTGCATTTGGTTAGGGAAAAACTTATATCTACCACCACACTCGCCAAGTATTTTGAAATACAAGCAGAAGTGGTAATGATATGGGATTCTTAGCTTTAAACACTAAACATAGATCATCAGCATAGGAGATAAGCTGGCATGTAGCATTAATATAAGAGCAGAAATGTTCAACTTTAATGTGCACTGTCGAGTACTGTATGTTCCACAAAGTAGGTCCGAGTACCGAACCCTGAGGAACTCCACAAGAAGGTGCTCTAACTCCAGCCGACGATCGAAGTTTAAGTGTAGCGGAACGATTCTTAAAATAATCTATAATAATATTAACAAACGGATTCACTGAATTATCTTTCAGAACATCAACTGCAGACCAACGGCAATTGTCGAAGGTCAATATCGTATGAAATAACAACAGCCGAGATATGAAATGTACACTGCTCGACCGTTGAAACTAAAAAATGAACAGCATGCTCAGCTGATAGACGCGAGCGAAAACCAAATTGAAGGTGGTGCAACGTGTTCCGTATCAGTTATTTCATTGAAGACTGTTTCATAAGCCTTCCCCATACAATTAAGTAAGGAGATATGCCTATACGCTGACAACTCGGACGGATTTTTGCCCGGTTTGGACAGAAGCCTCAAAGAAGCTTCCAAAAATCTGACAAGAGGCCAAATTTTATACATTTATCCATAGCGGATACAAAGAGTAAATTTTTTAACGATTATGTTGCTGACCCTATCATCAGTGGGCGCCTTTTTATTGCGTAAGTTATTAACAATGGATGAGGAGGAAAAAAGCCACCAGCAGGATGCGCCACCGAGAGAATTTGAAGGGGAAAAAGTGGTCTAATAAAGCACACACTTTTTCACTGTTGGAAACCATAATCTGATCGCCAACCTTCAAATCAGGTAAAGACGAATCAGATCTCTGTTTAGATAGAATTTTATATGGTCTAGCCTAAGCAGAACTCGAGCTAACAAAGGTCTTCCAATGTTGAAATTTGGCCCATACTACCTCGAATTTATATGACCTATTTAACTCTTTCAGCATATTTTTATAAATAAATATATCGAAGGAGTTTTTACATTTAGATTTTTCCTAAGGAAATTAATAAAAAATTGAAAACTGTCGTTTCACCGGTCTATTTGTCGAAAATTAACATTAAATAAACATCGACCAATCAGCTCAACCAGATACTTGTTTAGACAGACAATTATTTATGTTAAAAATAAGATTATTAATATAGGTAGGGTTGAGACGATTTACAAATTATTCGATATAAATTTTATAATTCCGTCTAGGAGGGGCACGACTGATATTGTCATTAATTGTAAATAGGAAACTAACGCAAGTAGAAAACGCTTCGTATAATTATTATAATTATTATTGTACGTAGCGATTGAGCCGGACAACGTACAGTAGAACTTCTTTTATCCCTCAGAGCCGAGTCTGTGACGGATAACAGAAATTCCATTGCTAATAAATTACATACATAGTACTACACCAGATTGTAAATCATTTCAGGAAAGAAATGTTTAAAAAATATGTTTAATTGGATATTTTTATTTAGAAATTTAGTACAACGTAGTGTAACATAGTACAATTACATCGATTTTATCTACGTCAAATTGTTTACATCTTACAAAAAAAAAAACAATAATTGTTTCCTGTTTCTTTGTAACTCGAGCTTTATAGCAATGTTTCGTTTTTTTTTTTAAAGTAGGATCTGTGTAAAGTTCACACCTTCTCTTGTCTTTCAAATCTTTCGATGTATTTTGTTAACGTTGTTTCCCGCTTCTGAATGGCTGATTGCTGAGTTTTGGGTTGTATTCTGACTCTTCATCATCGTCGACAATTTCACCATTATTGGACTGCTGAGCATTACATTGAAATATCGAAATTTTAAAATCTGCATCTTGTTTATATCTGACCAATCTGTTACTTCTACAGTTGTTAGTGTGTCATTGTCAGACCGTCATCGCAAAGCTTCGTGATTTCGTCAACACTAACCGTTCAGGTCATTAACCGTAGCTGCTGCTACAGTGACGGATAACAGAGAGTGACGGACCTTTTGAAGGGCTGCGGTTACATAGTGAAACCAGCATTGAAATAATAGTTTATGGGCAGCGGTTCCATTGTGTAACCACCTCGATTTCCTGTTATTGTGAATTCCGGGGCAGCAGCTACGCCCTGTAACCGCCTTGTTTAACCAGTTAGGATGACTAAATGACCTTGGAATATCTTTCACATTTTTTAAACGTGAGCGGTGTGTACGACGATAATGTTTTGTTTCAGCTGCTGCACTATTGTCACGTTGTTTTCTAGGAAAGTAGTTTTTGTGCGTAAACGTGTTTTTCGAACATATAACTTACAAATAATAATTCATATATTACTTATAATTATAATATTAACCATTTTTAATTGTTTTAAAAAATTTTATCACGAATAAATCCGTTTTATTGGTGGTTTCACCGTGTAACCGCTGCCCCGAAAGAACATGCCGAAAACGAAGTTGTCTGATGAAAACATTTTGCACATAGTTTGTAACGAAATTCCTTCTGACGGAGAAAGTGTTATAAGTGATTTTGACAGCAGCGATGCTGATGAAGATTTTGAAATTCATGACATTCCAGGTACACAGATGTCTAATGAAATAGTAGTAAGTACACAACCTGTAGTAATAAATAATAATATCTGGGACGCTAATTTTAAAATCGATCCTATTCCAGAATTTACCGAGTAGTGTGGTGTGACTAGCTGTATAAAAAAAATGGAATCACCGAATCCGTATAAATTATTTTCGTTATTTATAAATGATGAAGTTATTAATCACATAGTGTTCCAAACGCGTCTTTATGCAACACAAAAGATGATTGGAAAAAATTTCACACCCACTTGTAATGACGAAATTAGATTGTTCTTGGGAATAAATTTATATATGTCCATCACAAGAAAACCAAGTTACCGTGATTACTGGTCTGAAGATTCCGACATGCATGATCATTATATATCTAATTTGATGCCAGTGAAACGATTTAGTTTTCTTCTGAATTATTTGCATTTGAATGATAACACTGTAATGCCAATTTCTGGTGATCGTAATTATGATAAATTATATAAAATGCGACCATTTTTGAATTTTCCAAATAAATCGTTTAATGAATTTTACAACCCAAATCAGAAAGTAGCTGTAGATGAAAGTATGGTTAAATTCATCGTTCAACGATGAAACAATTTATGCGTGATAAGCCTACAAAGCGTGGTTATAAAATATGGATGCTTTGTGATGAATCAGGCTACAACCTAAAATTTGAAGTTTATACTGGTAAAAAAATGAATAACATAATTGAAACTAATTTAGGAGAGAGAGTAGTTTTAGATCTCACCTTAGATCTAAAACACAAAAATCATATTATTTTTATGGATAATTTTTTTTCTTCTATTAACTTGTTCGAAAAATTAAGAATGAATAACATTTTCGCATGTGGCACTATCAACCCAAATCGAAAAGGACTGCCAAAACTTGAAAATGATAAGACTATGAAGAGAGGAGAATTTTCATTCAGCGTAAGTAATAACCAGTTAGCCAAGATGGAAAGATACCAAAGGTGTAAATATTTTAAGTTCTTATCACGATCCTTCTGAAGTAGCCAGTGTAAAAAGAAAACAAAAAAATGGTGAGAAAAAAATTTTTATGTGTCCGTTAGCGATAAAAGATTATAATGTAAACATGAACTTCGTAGATAAATTTGATAGATTAGATTATCATATTGATAGAAAAAGTAAAAGATGGCGGATGCGACTGTTCTGGCATTTTATCGATTGCTGCGTAATAAATGCGTTTATTATTCATAAACAGTTAGATATAACACAATATTCTAGTAAAGACTTCCGACGAGAAATATATAAAACTCTTTTAGCAACAAAAATAGTTCAACTTGTAGAATCACCAACTTCAAGCATAACTGGTTCAAATAAAAAACTGAAGATAGATCACAGTATACGATTAAATGCAAGTAAACATCAGCCGATACATATGGATTCACCGCATAGGTGCGCAGTATGCAGTACTAAGAATCTAGTAGTGCGATCCCGATGGAAATGCAACGTCTGCAATGTAGCGTTATGCCTACGGATAGGAAAAACCTGTTTTAATACTTTCCATTCAAAATGAAACAATTTTAAAAACAAATTTTGTTTTTGAAATTATTTCTACATTGTAAATAAACTGAAAATGTAAAGTCTTACTTTTAACTATTCTTTATTTTCATTTTAAAAATTTATAATGTAATATTTTATGTTTCATAATTTTTAATTGCAACATTTTTAATTATCAAGAATACACTGTTTTACATGGCAAAAGTTTTATTTAACTGTTTCGTAAATGATAAAAAAAAATATTCATTGGGGTATGTAACCACCTTGTGTAAGCTCATATTTTCAATAATTATTATGAATATTGTTTTTTTTTTAACATTATGGGTTATAAATAATCCTAAGGCACTAGAAAACTTTAATATTAAAATAAAAATCATGAATATTATTTTCTGCCCCTCTAAGGGTTTTCTCATTTACATCAGTCTGCCCTTCAAAGGGTTAAAAGAAGTTTTACCGTATCATTAGTAGACGAAAATAGGTTGTTACGAAATAATTGCGTATTTCGTGTCAATGGTGTTTAGTGCTTGTGACATATATCATTTCTTATGTATATATTGATGTAAGAACTGTTTGATTACAACAAGATATACGATGAGACACTTTTATACTAAACGAAAAACGAAAAAGTAACAAAATCGACATTACTGCACGAATACGCGGAGTGTTGATAAATAGTATTTAAGATAAATACAAATCCGATATCGATACGAAAGAATTTCAGTAGTATGCGGAATTAAATTTTTCGTTAAAAATCCAATTTAAAATTTGATAATTTTTAATGTTCCTCGGCGGTTGTGGCATGGATAATTGACTTATCACGGAAAAGGTACTATAAGCTGTTTACATGTAATTCTGTCCTATAATTCTTGTGTGTATATATGTAATAAGAATTCCAGTGGTGATATATTATCGTACGAGTATACTATTTATGAACGAAGTGTTACAAATATATATATATATATAGCGAAAGGTACTGATGCGTAAATATTTTCATTAAAAAAAAAAACACGCTAAGAACTACCCCTTTTAGAGGAGTTTATCCCGTACTCTTATGTATTTATATCCTGCGCGCTGAAGTAAGTATCGATTTTGTGCTGCATTTTGAAACCATAAGGATGATGAAAAAAAAAAAACAACAAAAAAACAAAATATATAGAAAGAGGAAAAGATTTTTAATTGAGTTTGGGCATGTAACCTGTGCGCGTGTGTGTGTTATAGGATTAGGCGTGTACAAATTAAGAGAAAGAAACGTGTAACAGTATTTGTAGCGGATAAAGGATTCTGTGCAAATGCGCACTAACGAAAGCATTAAAGTCGTGCCGTCTAACAAAGGGCAGCAACCGTTGTCATGGAAACGAAAGTCCGTTTCCAGTTCATAATATAGAGATGCAAACTGCTCTACTATTTAATAAATATCGCTCGTGGCTTGTTGTACTTTATAGATAAATACCCATAGACATGCATTCGCAAATATACGCGCGCGTGTATTTGTCACCTGTATAACTGTTGGTAATTGTAGCGAACTAACGCAACTGTCAAATCTCTAACACGTTACGTGCATTATTATAAAAAACGACGGACTAGACTACGGATTTTTTTTTTTTGACTCTTTGGTTAAACTCGAAAACTGTTAGCCGTTTATTTTCGAAATGTGTAAATTACTTAATATTAAAATTTAAATGCTAGATTATAAATATAATAATTGCAGTATGTCAATACGTATGAGCGAAATATAATTTACAAATAAAAAAATTTCTAATATCGAAAATATTAATATCAACAATGTGCCAGTTAAAAAATCAGTAAAATATCTGGGAGTCCATTCGGATAGACAACTAATCTGGAAAAGCCATATAATAGCAAAAAGTAATGAATTAAATATAAAGTTTAGGAACATACTTCGGCTTATCCGAAGAAAATCCGAATTATATTATTGTACAATCGAATTCAAAAGCCTATATGGGTTTATGGAAGTCAACTTTGGGACTGTGCTAAGCAGAGTAATATAGCGATAATACAACACTTCTAAAATAAAGCATTAAGAACTATCACAGATGCACCGTGTGGTATGTAAGCATCCTTTGCACACGGACCTAGGTGTTACACCCGTGAAGGATAAAATAAAAGAAATAACTAGTGAATATGGCGATAAACTGTATTATCACACAAATTCTGCTGGATAACTCGACAGAAATCAGACGATTAAAACGAACAAAACCTACGGATCTATTATGAATAATCAGCAATACACACGAAGTATTAAAATACGTTTAGCGAAAATCCTTATCGCTGGATAAGGAATTTCACAAGTCAATCGCTGTCTTTTCAAAAGTTTGCTAGATAGCCTAGTGCAGAAATTAAAGTATATATATATATATAGAGTAACGTCATAGATACTATTTTGTATATTGTTAATTCGGGGAATCCATTTAAATTTCAAAATTTTCAAATGTAGCATTCACTAAACCACGCAGCGTTTTTATTTAAAATATAATCCCCGCGACAATAAAACGTAAACGTATCTATTATAGGGGTAGCTAATAGTAATTGGGACCTGTATTCGAATATCACGAATTCGTACTTGATATTATTAGATGGCAACGTATAATCGAACACGGGATCTTTTTTAAATGAACAAAACAGCTAACATCATTCGGTAATAGTTCGCGGTAAAATCCAAGAGAGAAAGATATATTACTCGTTAACCTACCAATAATCGAATTTTGCGAACCGAATACCATTCTCTGCATTTGTCAACAGAAAACGAATTCCTAATCGAATGCGACACCGATAATAAATACTTATATTTCTATTTATTCGGTGACTCTCTTCCATTTGGTGTAACCCCAACAATAGTCATTTCTTCTCTACGATAATTGCGTGTCTGTTGCTAATGCTAAACAGGCAAAACTCTTGTTCTTGGGGGGGTTGTTCAATCCTAGGACTGGTTTGCCAACATTATATCCGTCTTCCACTGTTCACGATTTGTCACCCTCCTCTTGGGTTGGACATGCGTCAGTACTACTACTTTTTGTTTTACGGTAGTGTAAGCCTTCTTTTCACCGCTATTTTGCCTTCCATTGCATCGGCCAGCATTCCTCCATATCTCAGTACATATCCGATCCATTCCAATCTCATTTTTCTTATGTGTCGTAGGATAGAACGTCGTTCTAGGACTCGGTCAAAAACACTTTTGGTCGGATACTTTGTCGCATGAGACTTTCTTAAACGGGCAATTTGTTTATCTATCTAATTAGTAACAGTTTTAACACAACGGACGCTTGGAAGCACCAGAGACAACTCAGATGGTAAAAAGCTGGTTTACCACCCAAATTCTAGACCAGCTGTTTTTAATCTACCGCGAATAATGTGGACTCGACTGAATTGAATAAGGATCGGTTATGGAAGAACAGGCCCAAATGCTAAAGCTGTGAGGCCTTTCCAATATCCAGGAATGTGAGTGTGGTGCGGAATGCCCGTCTATTGATCATATCGTAACAGAGTGCCCTGCGAGGGCTCTACAAGGAGGCTGGTCCCAGATAAAGGATGTCACGGACAATGCGAGGGAACGGCTCAAACGATCGGACCTGAAGCTGTAGGACGAGATGGATATAGATCCCGTGCCCACGGACATACGCAAAAATTAAAGTATTGTTCGTACGTTACATGTTTTCCGCATCTATTTGTATTCGCATATTTAGAAATCGTATTGCAATTGTAATTTTAATTTTAATAATAATAATAATAATTATTATTATTATTTTATATTGAAAAATTTCTACATTTTCAATGACGAAAAGTAAAAAAAATTACACGAAAATTAGAATTATTTTTTTTAGTCAAGTTGTCCATAAAAAAATTTAATTATTCCACGGAGTAATTTAGAAATTTGCGCGGACTATAAAACCGATAAATCAGTTTTTAATTCGATAAATAAAAAGACCACATAAAGAAACGAAAAAAGCTACATATCATTTTTAGTTTACTTATATTCGTTTTTTAACGTCCTTAACGTAAATTGTTTGACTTTTTAAAAACATAATTTCAGCATCGTGAGTTCATCCCATTCTTGAACTTTTACTTTAGTCATTCACTACGTAAATTACATGTACTTTTGCATCATATAATGCGGTTATTTCCGACAACATTTGCAACATTAGTAAGATTGTTTTTGGACACAACTATATGAGCGACAACGATTAAAAATCTACAATTTTTTTGTTAAAACTTCTTCAATTTCCGAAAGCTCTAAGACTCAACAAATACCGAACTCGACTCCGTGATTTAATTCTTTTAAAAGAAATATGTAAATTCTACGACGGATAAGTTTCTTAAAATTTAACGATGACTCACTTTCCTTGAGACTGATTTCTTCGCAACATTCGACGTAGTAACTCAGATATGTACGAGAATAGTGAAATCTACTTCGAGAACATGCGAAAGTTATCATATCGAAACTTAGGCACGAGCGTTTTTCTTAATATTCGGGCTATATTTCGGACATTATCGATGAGGATCGCTAATTTTTCTTTCAAGATTATAGTGCAACGGTCAACATTGGGCACAAGCGCTGAAATCGCTTTAAACATTATTTCTAGTAACTAAATTCGGGAGTAACGTATAAAACACACATATATATAGGTATATATACCAACATTTTTGTGTGACGTACAATGTCTTCGTCAATACGAGCAATCGAACATTGGAAAAGAGAAGACTAAAACGGGGCATGGCAGATTGTGTAACTGCGGAGAAATACAGAATCAATTGTATGGTAAATATTAAGACTCGCTGTCGCTTAAAGATTCTTCTTCTTCTGATGCCCTGAGCGTTGTGGCGATCGTGTATGTTGGCAAGTACAACTTGTTTTCTCTGGCTTCTTGCGTGAGTTTTTTCATTGATCATGTATTCGTCCATTCCTCGATGTTATCCTGTTTTCCGTATTCCTCGACTTTCTTTTCCCATCCACTTGACCTTGGATAATTAATTGTAGTAGTTTATATTTATCTGCTCTAATTACATGGCCGAAGTACTTTGTGTTCCTTTGAATAACTGATTTCATTAAGCTTCTCTCAGTTTTGCCCATCTCTAGGACTTTTCCATTTGGTATCTTGTCTATCCATGGTATAACAAAAAAAAAAATACAACAAATATATCCGACGTATCTTCAGAAATTAGAGATTCCAACGGTACACTAACTTTTTTATCTTTAACTCCACCGTCAGGACTAAATGAATTGTCATCGTGGCTCTAGATGATGGAAGATCGAAATTCGTACAAAAAGGCTACTCACTCTTATCTATCTCCAAGTACACGAAAGAAAAAAAAATTATCTAAAACGTCTATTGTCATATTTCTTCTCTCTCTGTTATTACGTCGTTACCGGTGAAAAGTCGACGATCGTCATTATTGAATGTCTTTTGAAGTTCGAATATTGACATTTTACGTCATCTTCTTATGTCTGCTTCCCAGCAATACGATCAGTCCAAATAACGGATTAAAATTATCATACAAGCGATAATATTCTATACGCAATTTTCATATATAATTAAGTAACGTTATTGATTGTGGAATGTAGTGATTTTTATTTATACTTGATTACTAAAAATAGTTAAAATCACTAAATTTATTTTTAATTATGCGAAGCTTTTCGGCAATTACGCCATTGTCAAGCTATATACAGTTAAAATTAATTAATATAAAATCATAACATATTAATTTAAAACTAAGTTTACAATTTTACAATTATGAATACTTTAAACTATCTGACCCTGACTGTGGTACACAACACAATCAATTGTCAGTAATATAAAATTTACAGAACAGTAGCTAGAAAATAATTATTTTATAAAAATATGTGTTTGAACAATGAAAAATATATATTTATGTGATTAAAAACTTAATAGTTAGGAATAATATTTTTACAATACACTTTTTAAAATTAATTCTTCCTCAAACTTTACCATTGAATTTAATAAATTATTTTTATCCCTTTCTTTTATTATATCCATTTTTTCGAGTAGTTTTCTTTTTTTAAAATGTTTTTCTGTATGTAGAATTTTATAATTTTGATTAATATTATTTATTTTGTGTTTTAATTCTATACAATGTTTTCCAAATAATGATTTTTCATCATTATTTTTGTATGAGTTTAAATGTTCTTTAAATCTTGTTATGAATTGTCTGCCTGTTTCTCCTATGTATTCTTTTCACATTGGTTACAATTTAATTTATAGACTCCTGAATTTTTTAATACATTTTTATCTTCTATTTTGTTATTATTTATTGATTTTAATAATGTATTATTATTTCTTATTGCTAAATCGATGTTGTATTTGTTAAATATTTTAATTATTTTATATGTATGACTACCTACATAATTTATTGAACCTAAATACTTCTTTTTTTCTTTTTCTATATTTATATTAACTTTAGTTTTGTTCCATATTTGATCAACTGTAGTAGGGTTATATTTGTTTCTTATTGCTATTTGTTTTATAATGTTTTTTTCCTTATTCAATTTATCCTTGTCTGTTAAAATTGATTTTGCTCTATTAATGGCGTAATTGCCGAAAAGCTTCGCATAATTAAAAATAAATTTAGTGATTTTAACTATTTTTAGTAATCAAGTATAATTAAGTAACGTCAAAAATATAATAGTGAAACAGTGAAATGATGCTATACATTATTTCGAAAGTCATGTTTATTCCATATATATATATATATATATATATGATATAGATATAGGTATAGATAGATGGATTAAATAGATATGGAAAGGTAGATAGAAGAGATAAAGAGAGAAAGGAAGATAGAGAAAGAGAATTACAAGGTCAAAAAATCTGAAATTAAGGAGTAGAGTATATCGTAATACCAATATTAATATAAATTTATGTATAACCTAAAATATCAAAGGATTAATCAAAGGATTAATCAAGTTAACAATATGAAAATACACGTAGGTCTTATATACATACATATATATATATATATATATATATAAATAAATAAATAAATAAATAAATAAGCCTATATTTCGCCAATTATTGGCCGAAGGCCTCCCACCCATGAAACTATTAATAAAATGATGAAACACATAACAAAAATACCATATACCCATACAATTAACCATGATTAAGGACACCATATAATTGATACATTTTCTTCCATTCCGCTCTATCGGAGCTTAATCGCAACCAAGTAGAACCCATCCGCCGTCTGAAGTCATCTGCCCACCGTAACGGTTGTCTGCCTACACTTCGTTTGTTGTAATATGGAATCCACCTGGTTGCATCTGCGGCCAAACCATCCCGACGTATCATGTGACCGGCCCAGTTCCATTTCAGGCTGACTGCTAACTTCGCAATGTCCTTCATTTTAGTTTTATACCTAATAGTTTCCGAACGAATTCGGTCCAATCTTCGAATTCCAAGGATAGATCTCTCCATTGCTCTCTGTACACGACTGATTTTGTCAATATGTGCTGCTTTCATAGACCACGTTTGACAACCGTATAACAAAACTGGTACGACGCATTTTTCCAGAACGTTAACTTTTGCTTGTAGGTTAATTTTCCAGCTTCTATTTTTTAAAATTCCTTTTAAAATCCAAAATTTTTTCCATGCTGCGGCAATTCTTCTTGTTAGTTCTTTATCCATCCAATCATTGAATGATAAACACTGACCCAAATAGATTGCTTCCTGCATGTATTCCAGTTTTTCTCCATTTAGGCAAATAATTTCTGGTGTACTATTAGTAAGAAGCTTAGTTTTGCTATTGTTTATAATTAAACCTACATTTCTACAATTACGGTAGAGTTCTTCTAACATTATGGAATATGTACGGCTCATGTACGTTCGATCGTTAATATATATATATATATATATACATACATATATATATACACATATATATTATATATGTGTGTGTGTTTGTGTGAGGGAGAAACAGAGAGGAGGAAAAAAGAAGGAACAGAAAACAGGTAGGTAAATGATAAGTAAATAATAGTAAATTTTTACTCAATTAACTAAAATAATGTATTAAGCGGTTATTATTATATGGTATCCGATCATAACCCATTCTACGAACGATATACTAGAAATTTTGAAGTTCCTTCATCCATGTCGGATTTATCTGCATCAAAGGTGCCAAACAGGTTCCACCTTAGAAATTCATACCGTTAATTGCGTACTTCTTAATAATGCACTTCGAATAGAAGTATTCGTTCGATTATTAATATTTAGAAAATAATATGTTTAACTCTTTCCGTCATAGTGTTTCCTATACGGTACACAATCTTTGAATGCTAACAAAATAGCCTAAGAGAAACGATTATCGTCACGATCGCTTCCCCCTTACGGGAGATTGCGTACATCCATTTTCGTTTATATCTGTCGGTTTCTAGCGTCCGTAAGAAGTTATTTCAGATTCCTACAAAGTGAGTTGTTCGATGGATTTGTTATTATCAATTCCAGTCGCCTTGTTCCTCTTGTTGGTTTCTTTGTATTCATCCTTGTGTTGCAAGCTGAAAATGGTGTACCATTCTTGAATTTTATACGCTATACATTTCGTTTCCTTGTTTTTAATGTCGTCTACTATGTTTTTTTATACTATTTTCCTTAACATCTCCGCGTCGGTTATGTAACTTTTTTTTACGATAAACAATCTTCGATAGCGCCACATCTCGAAAGCGGATAATGTTTTTCTCACATTCCGCGCTTATAGCGCGCGTTTCGCAGCTATATTTCAAAACAGTAACATCTCATTATTCTTGTTTCTATGTTCATATTTATTGATTTCCGAACACTTTACTTAGGTTATTTGAAATCATTTTTATGCCGTATAAATTCTTGTCTCTATTTCTTGATAATCTCGGCCATCGTTGTTTATAATCGTTCCTAAATTCCGAAAATCATTTACGATTTCAAGTTCTATTCCGATTTAGATTGTAACGTTCTTGTCGGCATTTAATAACTTTTGTTTGACCTACATTGATTTTCATTCCATATTTGAACTCCCCGACCTTATCGTCTTCTGCATTTGCTTTTCCGCGTCAACAATTATCGCCACGTCGTCCTCATAATTGATTTCGTTTTTGCCACTGAAAAAAACAATACCGTACGTGAAATATTTTATATTTTCACTACTTCATTTAGTTTTTTTTTTCATTTCTGTGGGAAAAAATTAATAGTATACGATCGAACGAGTAAAGTACATTTATTTTTTTTTCTCTAGTTATATCATTACACAAGTAAAGAAGGATAACAATTTCATTTCTATAACTGTTCGCTTTATAATTAATATTTAACAGAAAAAAACACAAAAACGATTTGCATAAATCGATTTTAGTATGTTTGTAAAGAAATTTTTCGACATTATTAGCGAAGCGTTTAAAAAGGAATTTATTTTATTTTTTTAAATTTAAACAGTGTGGAATTGAAAAATAAACAACAACAAAAAATGTTACAATCAATAAATTCTACATATATATAAAAACACAAAGCTTTTTCACTATTAAAGCTATTACCAAGTAGACATGAAAAAATATGAAAATAGATACAATTTATAAAAAACTATAAAAGAAAAACATAAAATAAAATGTAAGAACATACTTAATTAGATGTGCAATATTACAAAAAATGGCGCAAAGTGACAAAATATATTTGATTATATAATAATCTGACAGGTAGTGAACGTGGTGTAAACAACTCAATTAACGAATACATTAAATTGACAAAAAATTAAAAATTCTTGTTTAATGTAAAAATTTATCAAATTTATAATATACTTCTTGAAACTAATTCTTCGTCAAAATTTATCGTTTGAATTTAAGAAATTAATTTTATCTGTTTCTTTTATTATTTCAATTTTTTCCTAATAGGTTTCTTTTTGTATAATGTTTTTCTGTTTTTAAACTTTTTTATAATTTTGGTTAATTAATTATTAATTTCTTTTTCTCATTCGAATACTTAGAGGTGTATGTGAAAAATCACGAATATCGTAATCTGTAAATAGCCGAAAAATTGGATAATATATTCCATTTCTTGGACTAATATTTCCTCAGCAATTACTAAATTTCCTTTTACACACACACACACACACACACACACATATATAATAATTTTCAGTTATTACGGACATATCAATTTAAAGAACTAGAATTCCGAAATTACAATTGCTTACAAATATATTTGATTTCAAATTTACAACTTTTTTCTTAATTTTAATATATTTAAATAACTTAAAGGATAAAAAACAACTAAAAAGTAATTAAATCGCTAAATGTAATGTCTTAAAGGCAATAAAGTTTTTTGTTTATTTAGCCATTTTCACTTAATAGTCGAAAAGCTTTGTTGTCTTTTAACATTTTAATTAATTAATTTTAGCTATTTTTTTTTTATTGTTCACGTTTAAAAATAAACACCATAATCTGTAAATAGGATCGTATAGAAAATTTTCCATTTTTTTGAACGAATATTTTCTTATTGCTCGTCATGCAGCGAAAATATGAAATTTCCTTGTATATATGTATACATTATGTATGTATGTATATGTGAGTGTATACAATAATTTTCAATTTTATTACGGACATATTGATTTAAATACTAGAATTTCGAAATTACAATTACTTACGAATATATTTGATTTGAAATTTACATATTTTTTTCTAATTCTAATATATTTAAATAACTTCAAATTAATATAAACAATAAAAAAAGTAGATTCCAACTATGTTCGTATTTACATACTAATTTAGAAATAAACGATATAACTAGAATAAGGGTTACGAGAGCGATTAATCACGAAATAAATATAATTTTAAATTTCGATTAATAATCAAGGTATATATTAATTGTCGTAATAAATAAAAAAAGTGCATAATTTATATCATGCATATATTTAACGATATGTAAATCTTATATGTATATATATATATATATAAAATATAGGTTGAGTCGAAGATAATGCCAAACGAGGACTGCAAATTTCCTGAATTCTGATGTTTGATTCTGCGAAGTTTAATCGTGCACTCAACTTTACCACTCAAAGGTGCCTTATGTTTATCATCAAACACATAAAGCCACACCTTGAATGTGTGAAGTGGAGTGTACGTCTATGCTGTTTGAAATTACGATTGATTATATTCTAAAATATCTTCTGTTTCCTGTAAACAAAATATACGAAAATTAATTAATAACCAACTATTTACACGCGTTAATTTTTTATTTGTATATCGTCTTTATTAATTAACGGGCAATTAGATTTATATTAATATATATTAAAAAAAAAAAATTATGAGATCCATTAAAAAAAATGTTTACTTGAACGTAATAAGTGTTTATAATAAACTAAAATTTTATATTACTTACTTTAAATATTGTCCGAATTAACAGGAACGCCTTTTAATCACAGGAAGAATTTCAAAAGGCGAAAGCTGCTGTAACAGCACCGAAACCTCAGCAGGGATGAGAATAAATGCGCTGTTGTTAGGAGATGCGTTTTTCCTACACTCGTTCATCCAGACAGTGTGAACTCTTAGTGTTCTTAACCTCCCCTGTTTTAGCGAAATGAAAGCTCTTCTACGATAAACTACCGCACATTATCATAACACACTAGCTACCTACCTCATATTCTCGTACTACCCTTATACACTCATCGTTGTTGCTCCGTAGTTACTACCGCAATGATGCTCGTACGAATGAAGTTTCCCGCGTGCTTTACGTTTTTAAAACTATAAGGGGTAGTAGCTGTAACATTTTTTAAATGGCGTCTCTACGGCTACCACTATTGCTACTACATCGTCAAGCTTTCTAGCTCATTCGGCGATTGTATCTAAAGACATACCAGCTTTTTTTCTCTCGGTTTAATACTATCATCAACATCACCATCGTCATTATCGCAGTTGCTTTTCTACGTTTTACACTGCAAGCTTCCGTTTTGTCTAGTCTCTAACGATGTCAATTTTCTCTGCGTATTTCCTTGTCCAACATAATTCTTATCGTGCATTATATTTAGGATTTATATGAATATATGTGTATACGAATAGATATATATAATATATATATGTGTATACGAATAGATATATATATATATATATATATATATATATATATATATATATATATATATATAATTTTAAAAAAATAAATACATAAAGTAATAATTAAGATAATTCAAATAAATAATACACAAAGTAAAAAATACAAATAAATTTCTATTACACATGCATTAAGGTCTATTTCAATATTATCATTATATATATATATATATATATATATATATATATATATATATATATATATATATATATATATAATTATTATATCAAATTAGCTTTCCCTGAACCACGTTATAAAGTGAGCTGCCATTCCACTTCCTCTCCTTAATCGCTATCATCATTCCACAGTATCAGTTGTGCCCGTTATTCCTTTTGGTTTTCCTACGAATCGTTTAAAATATTTTTTCATTAGTGGTGTCCGCTGTTCTTTATATATATATATATATATATATATATATATATATATATATATATATATATGAGTATGTATGTATGTATGGACACGTATGATATGTGTGTATGTATGTACGCATATATAATGAAATTTTAGAGTCAGATCGTATTAGAATAATGTAACCGTCAAAACGCTGTTGATCTTCAAATTATTTTTTTGTCTATACGAAACTATACAAACAATGTAGGTCATATTTAAAATTTAAAATTAGGATGCAAATATTACCTTATGGTACCAAACGAGAAATTTTATATATATATATATATATATATATATATATATATGTGTGTGTGTGTAACAGGATAATATTCACATCCTGATTTTAAATTTTAAATATTTAAAATGATGACCTATGTTGTTTATATAGTTTTGTATACACAAAAAATAGTTATATGGACAATCACAATATTCTAATATAATCTGAGTTTAAAATTTAATTTTATATATATATATATATGTGTGTGTGTGTGTGTAATATAAAGGATAAAATAAAAGATAATATATCAAAAGAAGAAATAATGGCTAAAATTAAAAGTGTGAAAAACGGAAAAGGTGCAGGTACAGATGGAATAAAATCTGAAAACAGCGTTAGACGAGATTGTTGGTCTTTTGGCAGATCTTTTCAACCTTTGTATACCGTAGAACACAATACCAGAAGAATTAAATAAGTCGCAATTAATACTATTTCATAAAAAATCTGATAAGAAAGTAGTAAATAATTATAGACCCATTAGTCAACTTTCAAATTTTTATAAATTATTAACGAAAATCATTTCAAAAAGGATAAACGAGCAGTTAGACTTCAGTCGGTGGAACAAGCGGGGTTCCAAAAAGGCATTGGCCCTATAAATCACATATATATATACTATAAAACAAATACTAGGTTAACAAAATGAATTTGGACGCCCATTATGTGTGTATGCTATTAATCGACTATGAAAAGACATTTGATTCTGTATCAAAACAAAGTTTCTTTAAAACACTGAGAACGGCCAAAGTAAATAAAGAGTGCATCTCAATCATACAACATATATATATAAAAAAGTAAAGGCTACCATCCAGTTTATCCCAGTGTAAAAAGAAGTTAACCTATACAGCGGTGTCAGACAAGAAGTTTCGATATACTGTTCATTACTGCCTTACAATCAGTATTTGGAAAATTAAACTGTGACAGTGAGAATTTAAAGATTGAAAAAATATATTTCAACCATCTTAGATATACAGACGATATAGTGCTCCTTAGTGGAGATATAAAATAACTAAATGAAATGGCGCAAGAACTTCATACAAAAAGCAAGGAAATTAGATTAAAAATCAACATACCCAAAACAGTTTTGCTGCGAAACAAATCCACACACATCAGTAATATTAGAATAGATCAGATGAAAATACAGGAAGTAAACATCGTTCAATTACTTGAGACGAATTATAAAAGGTGACAATAGAATGACAAGAAATAGCGAAAAGAATCCAAATGATCGCCCGAGCATGTTGGAAACTAAAAAATATGTCACAAAATACGGAGATTATAGTAAGTTTGAAAAGAAAAAGATTTCACCAATGTATGTTCCCGATAATGACCTATGGCAGAGAAATGTGGAGTAGAAAAGCAGCACGATTGGAACTCAAAGGAGAATCGAAAGGAAAATGATCGGAGTAACGCTGAAAGACAGAAAGAAAATAAATGGATTAAAGAAACAAGAAGAATAAATGATATAATATTAAATATAAAAGAATCAATATGGAGATAGGCTGGTCATGTGACAAGAAACCCGGAACTCGTTGCAAATAAAGTGACAATGTGGACACGAGACGGAACCTATAGAATAGACAGATCACTGAAATGTTGAGTTGATGATCTAAAAATAAAGTTCGAGAAGATTGGGCAAGTAAAGGTGAAAATAAGAAGAAAGAATATATGTATATATATATATATATATATATATATATATGTACTCAGCTACCTCAGAAATGGCTCTAACGATTTAGATGAAATTTCTACATACACGTAACGTATTAAATAATTGAAAATTGCTTGTATGAAGAACATGAATTTTGAAATATTGGATCTCACCCAGAGTACATTCACCATAAAATTTTAGAAATTTAGATTTTTTTTTCGTCTTCTTTTTCTCGACACTGATTTATATTGTACTTTAAAAATCTCAGTTCGATAACGTTGTGAAATTTTTAAACTGGCAAGTGAAAAGGCAGAACATGTCATACATATAATTTGCAATAACATTTGGAGAACCGGTATTTCACCAAAAGACTGGTGTCGATCTACATATGAAAAATGTGAAAACTGCAGGACAGTATCTTTAATTCCACACGTTAGCAAAGTGATGTTAAAGATAATATATGAGCGGTTATATAGTGTAATGGGTAATGATATTCCATAGGAAGAAGCGGGTTTTATGAAAGGGAGAGGAACAGGGAGCAAATTTCAAACATTCGACTGCTAACAGAAAACTGGAATACAACGTTGAATTGGTACTCTGATTTGTAGACTAGAAAAAGCATTTAACTGTATTATTCAATGGAGCAAACTTTGGACAATTTTCGTTAAAATTGGAATATCAAGACATTTAGTGCGTTTAATCAAAAATTTATACAAACATACTACGATTAAAGTCCAAATAATACACTCGGAAAATTTTTACACATCACGTGGCGTAACGCAAGGTTGTATTTTGTCGCCACTGTTGTACAACCTCTATGGAGAATACATCATGCGCAAGTTTTTACAGACTCATGACAGTTGGTTCCTCATTGTAGGAGTTAAGATATCAAACCTCAAGTATGCGGACGACACAACACTCATAACTAATAGCTTAACTAATTCGTCCGGATTAATACAGCACCGAATACGGTTTAATAATTAACAAAAATAAGACGAAAATCATGTTGTCGTGAACGATCACTTTACGTGTTTACGTGATGTTAACGACGTGAAAATTATGAAACAATATGGATACAGTAGAAAATCGAAGAGCTCTGAAGCAGAAGTTAGACATAGAGTAAACATAACAAAAAACATTATGGTGCGTTTAAAACGTATAAGTACCGAAGGAAATAGTCAATAATCTCGTCTTTTCGGTGTTTCAGGATAACAGTAGGAGGAAGTTTTCTCCAGAATGTGTCTGGTTGGCTCACAACAGGATTCATGGCGTCATCTTGTACAGTAGACGAATTTTTCATAATCACGATATCTCCAAGAGATTTACGACTCGCAGAGAGAAATACGTATGAATATACCTACGTTTACATATGTACATGACACATTTTTATAAAACTATAATTATATCCCATGTATGTGTATATTAGATCGAGAATGAACGAAGAATTTCTACGTAATCATCAGTATATTACGTAAAGTATCGACGGCGGGGTTAATATCAAAATTACCTAGTTATTTGATAGCAATGATTTAAATCTCGTCTTATTGTATAATACTAAATAGTAATTTCTACTTAAATTATGTCATTTACCAGCTTTTTCTTTTTAAATTAAATAAATTAAACAATATATTTACATACAACACTAACGGAATACGAAATTGCAATTCTGTAATAATCGCATAAAGTACATGGTACATATATATATATATATATATATATATATATATATATATATATATATATTCTTCATCAACGGCGCGAGGTCTGCCATACAAATAGATCGTTTCCATCCAATTCGATTGTTTGCTAGATCTGAAAAAAAAAACGATATCTCTAAGATCCATCATTAATTTCCCACGCCGACTAGACGATGTCGACGCGAGTCGCGTATGGAATACGCCCTAACATTAATACCCGAATTTTGTATTGTTGCGATCATATTTGTTGTAGTCGCGACCTTGGGTCTGACATTGGTATATAGATAGTAGCCTTCCTTATTTAACTAACATGCGAAACGCCGCTGTTAATCCCTTCGAGGAGCATTCAGTGGAAAGGTAACTCGTCTTTATCCCTATTGAGTTTCAGAACACCTTTTTAAAGTTGCACTTAATACTTGCCCTTCTCAAACTCTCCGTACATCATTTTGTTCGCTGAATAAGCTTCTCTGGGATTTTCACTCAAACTTCCACTAGGTTTTTCGGCTTAGCAGGAGCACCACGTGCAGGCAGATACCGGAGTAGTAGTGGAGAGGCTATGAAGTTATCTTATGAACTTTGTGGTGCGCATCACATTGCATGGTGTTGGCCCCATATATATATATATATACATAGATGTGTTTGTGTGTGTGTGCATTTATTTATTTCTTTACAAGTGCACATTCGTATTATTTTAAAAATCAGATAAATTCATAAAATAAATGGTTGTCTTATATTCCTTTTTTTTTTAATTTAGCTTAAATTTCACTGTAATAAAGTTAATTAATAATCATAATAATAATTAAAAAAAAAAGACGATTAATTTATTAAAGTATGAAGCTATATAAGATGAATTTAAATTGCGAATGTACAAGATAAAAGAGTAGACAATTATCGATAGAGAGCAGATGTGAGAGATTAAGCGGAGTGCGTGTAATAAAACGACTGACCCTTATACACTTATAAGAGATGAGAAGAAGAACGGTTCATTGCGGATGAGAGCAGAGGAATTTAGAAGAAGGGATCATTCTTAGAAATTTGTTGATCTTGCGGATGAGAGCAGAAGAAATTATCTTGTAGATGAGAGCAGAAGAAATGATCTTGTGGATAAGGGCAGAAGAATTTAGACGCATAAGAAAGATATTAAAAGGGAGTCAATTTTTATCAAGACGAATTCTACGCGTGGTGATAATTGTGCGGATTTCAGTATTGGAAAAGCGTACGATTGTTTGTTGGAATTTGTTTATAATTAAAATCGTTCTACCATAGAGATTCACAATATTTCTTACGTGAAATTTTGGTCACTTGTTTTGTAAATTAAAATCATTCTTCCATAGAGATTCACAATATTTCTTATGTGAAATTTTGGCCAATTTAGTATTATTTTTATTATTATTATTCTACAAAACTGGCGTCTAATTCGCTTTTGAAATACGTATATTACTTATGGGTAATATACATTTCAGTAATTTTTATCTTGCGTACGCAGAATAAATTAATAGACTTTTGTAACTATGTTGGTCACAATCCTCACGAAAAATTTTAAATGTTCTTCATTCATATCGGAATATAATTTATCTGCATCGAAGGTGTCAAATAGGTCGCGTTTAAATAAACGTTCGTTATTTCGTACAAAGCCATATCATTTTCTACTTGGTTAAGTTGTACTTGGTTCATGTCGTTCCACGTCTTATTTAAGGTGCGACATAAAGTAAAGTTTAAATCGTTTCATTTTTAGTAGAAATTCCGATACATTCGAGTTCTCCAATTCTTTTTAGTCTTTCAAACTTTGCCGAATTTTTCAAAAAAGCTACGTCTCGATTTTAGTCTTCCGTTAGCAAGTCAGCTCGAGTGGCGTTCGTTATTTCCTAACGTTCCTTTTTGTTGCTGCTACATGACGTCTAGTATGAGGTGGTTGCAATGTCACTGTATTCGTACAGGTTATGCAGCAGTATTTGATTTTAAGAAGCCTGTAATTATTCTACGCGTTTCGTTCAGAGCTACATTTTGCTCCTTGCATTGTCGAACAGCTCCAAACTGGACACGCATACTCTACAGTAGCAAAGTGTTATTGCTGATGTTCGAAATACGTGTAATTTTGATCCCTTTTTAGTGTTTATCATAATTTACGAATGGTATTATTCCGTGTCATTATTTCAACATTTTTGGAAATTACACGACGAAGCGATGAAATAGAAATAAGTGGATGTAAATAAACAACAAATTACAGGGATCGAGTTCAATGAACTCGTACTTTCGTAATTTTGTTACATAAAAAAGAATTAACCTTAAAAAAATCTGCTTCGATAGTAAATTAGAGAGATGTTAGCGAGGATGAGTAATTACTGCGCGTGTGGTTAAATAAACAAAATAAATAAAACAGGTAGAATGATAACAGATATAGTGAGATAATTTACGAATGAGGGATGAAATGAAAAAAAATACTACAGTCGTACACGGAGCGAATATAGAGCAACCCTCAGCCAGCAAATTAATTATTCGTCGAGGAGATGCAAAACACCACCCTCTTCGTCTTTTGTCGTAATTCTGATGAAATCGGTCAAACAGAGTAAAATGCAGCCGTTTGCGTTCTATACCGTTCGATTTGGCCGGGTCGAAGATGGATAAGACGAGCGAGACGAATAGAAGAGATTTGTTGTCGTTTGTGCTTCGCGATATTCGCAATTCTATTTTCGCGGTCCAAATGACGATAACCTTTTCTAGTCGAATGAAATAAAAAGAGAATAACCAGAAGCGAAGTATTACGTTGCCTTGACAACTGCAACCAAAACAAAGATAGTTCCTCTAACCAACCCCAGAAATGATGATATGATTTCAATTCAGGCTACATATATTATATATATATATATATATATATATATATCAGAAGTACGTACGAGCATATATCATATATATATACACTTCAACGTTATACTTACGTGTCGTTATGTTGTTACTGTTGTTAACTTTAGTAATATACCATCGAGCACCGTTAATTTCCGGAACTATAACGCCCTATTTTAAAATTAAGAAAATATAAAAAAACATGAATACTTATGTACGTGCATTAGAAAGACATTAAATTTGTAAATTCAGATCTGAAGGATGTATATATATATATATATATATATATATATATATATATATATATATATATATATCACGATCCACTCTTGGATGAATGCTTTCCCCAATTTTTTCCATTCATTTCTGTTCTGTGCCTTTCGTAACCATTGCTTCCCGGCTACCTTCGATATATCATCGTGCCATCATGCCCTCGGTCTACCCTGGGGTCTTGTTTTCTTTTATTTATCGGCCACCATTGTATGACCCGCTTTGACCATCTGTTATCATCTCTTCGGGCTACATGGCCAGCCCAATTCCACTTTATTCTAGCAATTCGTCCCACTGCGTCATCTAACTTCATTAATTCACGTATCTGTGTGTTTCTGTATCGATCCGATAATCTGATGTTGAGCATCATTCTCTCATGTGCAGTTTGAGTCTTTCTTATTTTCTGTATATTTGTTTTTGTATATGACCATGTTTCTGTAGCATATGTAAAGACTGGTAGTACACACTGATTATATAATCTCCTTTTCAGATTAATTGGCATTTTCTTGTTTCGAAGTATTCCGCTTAATTTCCCGAACGCAACCCAAGACAAAGATATTCTTCTGGCAATTTCTGTTTACGTCATAATTTCTTTATTTGTTGTTATTTTTTTACCTAAATATATATATAGTTATCTACCTGTTCTATTTCCTCTGAATTTATTGTTATTTTTATTGTTTTCCCTGTGTTAGTCATTATTTATTTTTTTTGGAGGTTTAGTTTTAACTCTATCCTGCTGGAATGTAGATTTATGTCTGTCACCATTGTCTGTAATTCTTTTACGTTTGGATACTATGTCATCTGCAAACTTGAGGTCGTTTAGATATTCACCATCAATTTTAATACCTCTCGCATTCCAATTTAAATTTTTAAACACATTTCCCAGTGCAGAAATAAACAAATTCGGCGAAATTGTATCATCTTGTCTTACTCCTGTTTTTATTGGAATCTTCTTTGCTTCCTTCCATAAGTTTACTTGCATTGTAGCAGAGCTATAAATGTTCTTAATAATCTTAATATATTTGTCACTGATTCCATTTTTTAACGATCGGAGTTTACCTCGTCTGTGGTTATTTCAGGAATCTCTTCGGTGTTTTCTTCTTGAGTTTCCTCGTAGACGTTTGCCATTACATCTGGTTGTATCTTTGTGTTATTTATCTTCGTAAAATAGTTTTCTATTTCTTCTGTTATTTTATATTTATTCGTTATGATTTTTTTTTTATTTTTACCAATATTTTATTCTCGCATGACGATGCTTTTTTAAATATTTTTGGTCCTTTATTATTTTCAATGGTTTTCTGTATTACGTTTAAGCTCCTAATATCATTCCTCATTTTTCTTCTAATCTTTCATTTAGCTCTGCCAATTGAATTATGTTTTTATTTTTATCTACTTTTAGTATTCTACGCTGCTGCAATAACGTTTTAGTTTCTGCACTTAGCTTAGAGTTTACCGTTTTATCTTTCGGTGCCCCGCTTTAGTTGCACATTTCTTCATTGCCTCTGTTAATAATTTTGCTTCTTCCTCGATTGATGTTCTAGGCTTGTTTAATAACGCAAGCTGTAAGTCTGCCTGATATTACTTTGTGTTCTGTGCCAATTTTCCTGGGTCTATTGTTACGAATACCTGTTTCTTTTTATAATGTTTAGTATGTTTCAAATTGATTTTCACTTGCCTCTTACCAATCTGTGGTTACTAGCGGTATTAACCGTGCTTACCACTGTAACGTCTTGTATGATTGGCAGTTTATTCGTGATTATATAATCAATTTCGTTTTTATACTTATAATCCGGGCTTCTCCACGTCCATTTTCTTTTCTCGTTCTTTTTAAAGAATGTGTTCATAGCGTATAGTTTATTTCGAGGAAACTGGCTAATATTTCTCCTCTTTCGTATATATATATATATATATATATATATATATATATATATATATATATATATATATTATATTATATATATATATAAGGATCATTGTAAAAAGCGAAAAATAAAATTGAAAATATGTTCCATGTTAATCAATCCCATGCTTTTTCCAAAACTTTTCTGGTCAAATTTCGAGGTACCAAAAAATTATAAAACGAAACATAAAATTAGTAAAACAAAAATATGCGTCCTATGGGGGAATAAAAAACAGGACGTTGAGCGCCTGAACTGAGGTACAAGCCACACTGAATTCACCCTAATCTGGTGAAACTACGGCTGAAATTATAAAATACTGAACCTGTCTTTAGCCACCTGCTAGATCTCAATATATATATGTATATAAACCAAAAAAATCATAACACAACAGTAGTTTTTTATTGTAAAGTATTTATTCTTGAAAATGACGTAACTGACGAAAAGCTTTACAATAAAAAACTTTTAGTGATTAAACTGTGTTATGATTTTATTTGGTTTATAATTTATAAAATCACTACTCTTCAATATATTCAACATTATATATATATATATATATACGAATATATTCATTTTTTTCTGTGTAAACCATTTCCCGAAAACAATTAGAGCTTTAATTTTCGAAGTGAAAGCGCTATGTGGATGCGTAGGTATATTTATACAATTGCACGTAGAATAACTGAATCTAGACTTAATGTTGTCCAGATTTTCAGCTAAACAAGGGCCCAGCTATGTTGTACATTCGTTTATCGATGTTTTTGTCATCATTATTATGCGGGAGACTGCAGTTGTTTACTGAATTAGTAGTTGTTTTTATTTTAACCTGTTTTTTTCCTCTCAGAGAAGTGCCGGTAAACAAGTTGAATTTAGCTGGTGTCCATCCTCTTTCTTTAAAAGTTTCAATAGTTTCAATTGCTTCGCGAACAATTCTGGAGTTATATTTATTCATTTTGGACATTCAAAATTATTAAATTATATTTCGTGATTCCCAGGACACTGATGCGAGGCCACCGCAGACGTATATTATATGCGTATACACATAAATAAACGCATATATATAAACGATCTTAAATGATACATTATATTATTATGTGAAATAATATCGTTTGGTTTCCTAACGAATGAAAAATCAAATTTACTTAGAGTAAAGATAGAATATAGTCATATACAAATCCGCCACAAGGAAGACAACTGAAATAAATTTCCTCGTGTCCCAGATGAAAGGTCCCACCCAATGACCTAAAAAGCTAAAATTTCCTTATCACTACGGTAAAAGTCATAAACTCAAATATGAATACATAGTATATCTCTTTATTTCTTTATATATATATATATATATATATATATATATATATATAATATATATATATATATATATATATATATACGTGTGCGTTGCACTCAAGAATCCCGCAAGCTATATAGCTTGTCGACAGAGTTCTACAAATTAACAGGTGATTACGCTTTACCCGTTTAAAAATATAAAATACAACACTGTAACTAACGAATTCGAAACATACACAATTATTGCGAATGTTACAAACAACAATAATAATTTAAAAATATCACATAATATCTTTAGGGGAGTAAATTTTTTATATAGTAACAGATTAAAAATTGAAGTAACGAATATCTGTCTTATCCACGCTCATATACTGTTGTCATACTTGCGCTTTATCAGGTTATACAATTAATAAAATGAGAACAATACAAAATACAATGCTGGGGTTAAACATAAGTTTAACTGATGGAATGAATATTAAGATCAGGAATAGGTTAAAATATAGTTATGATTTTAAAAGGACTAAAATAGAATTGGACGGGATATATAGCTAGAATTAAAAATTATAACTGGACAAAAAAATGACAGATTGGTGCAGGTATAATAAAATAAAACAAAGCAGGCATAAATTAAAATGGGAGAATGACAAATAAACAGGACCGAATTGAACGAATGATAGAAAATAATTATCATTATAAATAATGTAGTAGAGGTACATTTATATGTTTGTAAGTATGTAAATATTATATGCACAGTTATATGAGTGAGAAAAATTACAAATTAACATCCCTTTAATAATAAACCTTCGGCGTAATGTGTCTTGCGTTCCACTTCAAAGTAAAGTTTTTGCCTAGTTAAGTCATGACTAAAGCAAGTTCCCTGATGAAAGTGTCGCATTTAGATATTCGGAACAAATTCCGAAACTCAAGATAAAGCATCAGACAATAGACATCGGTTTACTACATTTGTGAGAATTATGACGGTGGCTTGATTTTTCAGTATACATATTTGATAAACGGTGCAGATTTTTTTAAACGCTACTCTAAATGATTTGTTCTTCTCGAAGAAATAAGTCTAATGAAAAAGGTACGACAATTATAGGATTCGACGATTTAATAATCCCGTCGGATAATTTAGGTTTCATGTCAGATATTCTACATTTTTAACGTTGACATTTTTATTATTCACTAAAACACACGAAGTTAATGGGTATAAAAAATATCTGATTTTATTTATCTTTAATACGTATTGGAACTTTTGTTAATAATCTTTTCCCTTTAAAAAACTGATCGACAAAAGATAAATGCGCTGGAAATATATAGAATTCCGTGATCGAACAAGAAAACGAACTACACGATATTGCAAGAAGTTGACGCAACAAACAGAAGGTTATCCTCGGTAGTAATCAGAAGAATACTAACATACTTTGGCCATATAATAAGAGCAGACGGAATTCAAGTGAGAATTCTTGAAGGAATATTAGAAGTAAAAAGAAGACGCGTTCGCGTTCCTATAACATAATCAGAAATGATAAGGATAACAGTAGGAGGAAGTTTTCGCAAAATGTGTCCGGATGGACAACAGAATTCATGGCGTTATACTGTACAGTAGACGGATTTTTCATAATCACGATATCTCCGTACCTGCTTGTACAATTCAACAAAAACCGATTTCGTCGGCACTACGTTTTTACATCCGAAGATCAAGAGATTATTTTCGACCATGTCGAGGGGTATGTAATTTATCAGTTCTAATGAACTACGTCAACGTTCCGAAAAACATTGTAAGGTTAGCCAAAATCGCTTTGTCGTATTCTTCTTAAGTGCTGAACTTGTCAATCATTGTTTTCGCAATAACGATGGCTTCATATTAAAACCTACATCTAACAAAATTGCTTTTCTGTCTCACCAGTTATTCCCAACAATATATTACAAACTTTCCTCGAGCATGAATTTAAACTAAAATTCTCCTCCCTAATATCTTTGCTAAAATTCAGCCCCAACAGCAATATCTTTAATCACGTTATTAATTGGAGGAGACAGGCATATACCGAACTCGAGCTTAAGGTAAATGAACTTACCTGACTCGTTTGTTTTAAACTATCTCGGACGACCATACAGAATCTTTATTACATACGATGATCGCGTCTGTTTCAACTGTAAAAAAACTGGCCATAAAGAAAAAGATTGTCCACATGCTGGAAATGAACTAGATACCGCAGGTGCTACTCCATTAAATTTATCTGTCTACTCTTCCCTTAAATCTCCAATAAATTCCAGGTACGCGCATCCATTGGCTGTGAAAATTAATTCTACAATCAGCAAGCAAAGTCTACAGACCCATGTACTTTGGATTCCTGAACATAGGGGATATGGAAGGAATGAAGAAACAGATTGAATTGCGAAAGAAGCCGCCTTCATGTCACCTACAGAATTACTTCCAGCAACATGTTCCGATATGTGTCGCAGCATGTTCCATAAATTTAAGGAATAAGCAATATTTTCGAGTTTACCTCAACATATTGGTATCTGGTCTATTCAACATATTCATCACACAAAACAGGATGAATTGATGCTGTTCCGTGCCAGCACAGGTCACACTCGTCTGACTCATTCTTATATCCTATCCAAAACCGATCCTCCTACTTGTTCATCCTGTAATGTTCAAACTCATATCTTACTCCACTAATCCCTGTATAACTCTATTCGCTCTTCATTACAGTTCTCTAACACACTTAATGAAATCCTTTTACCTAAATAACTTTCCTCGTTCGCACTAAATTATTTTCACACCTGTAATAACGTAATAATATAGACTATGTGCTTTTATTCTTTGTAGTAGTACATGGCACGGAAGATTTTAAAAAAAATACTAGCCTCCCTAATAATGAGTATTACCGGTTTCCTTTTGATTTTTACAAGATCTTGACCAAAACTACTGTTCCACGTGATAAAGAAGCTGAACCCTATGTAGTTATGCTTTAAGGTCTATAATTATAAAACTCCAGAAGTTAGCAGAAAAAAAAATGCATTCAGAGACTTCAAACACGTAGATCCGAATATAACGTGCGTCATGTCGTAGAAAACGTCAGAACTAAGTCATATAAATTCGCTGATAAGTACGACGTTTTAATCGAAGAAATAATAGCTGAGTCACGAGTGGGGCAGTCTGCCATGAGGTAATTTATTTGATCAACTCGAAAGAAAAAACAAACACGTTTTGTATATTGACGACTCAAAAATCACCGAACAAGAAAAAAACATTTCGCATGTTAAACTGTAAAAGAGGCACAGAATGAACTATGTTTTGAAAAAACAACTGCCTAAACTAAGATGTTGTACGTTTCATATACAAACCGCGAAAGCAACGTACAAATTACGATATTAAAAGTTCCCTCTAAATAATAAATGTATATTGTTCGGAACATTATTCTCGAAGTGACGGATCATGTTAGATAAGGAACAATGATTTTTTGATTTTCTTTAAATAAACAGTTCATAAGATTAAAATATTACTTTATAATAAAAATTATTTTAATGATCAATAACATTTTTAAAAAATAAATCCATACAAAAACTCGTTATTTGAATTCGAAATATGAAATCACCGAACACCTTAATTATCTAAAACTAGAGAACTTTGGTCTTCTAAAATTATATTTAGAAATTAAAGAAGGTACTCGACTTTTATACATGTAAATTCGTTAATAAAGTGTTTGGATTATAGATTTTACAATTGTAAGTCATTTCAATTTCGAAATGAGAGATTGAAATACTTTTAAGAATTATAAATACTTTTTAGACTTAAAACATCATTCGAGAATTAAAATTATAAAATGTTTAATTAATTTCAATAACAAGAATTTTGTACGAAAAAAAAAGTGCACTATCAATTTAATTGGTATTAACCGTTGTTTTATATTTTAAATCATATTTATCGAATTGCAAAACCTTCGATTTTTTAAAATTAACGTAGGAATAAAAAGTAGAAAATAATTGTTAGAAGATTTCTCGGAATATTATTTTTCTTTTCAATAAAAATGTCACTTTTGTTTAATCATTTTTTAAGTTTCAATTTTTGATGTGTGCTTATTCGGAGAAATTCTACTTATTTAATTTAGTCTACTATCTAATCACGTGCATGTAGACTCATTTTCTAGTATTTATATTCAAAACCGGACAAGCATATTCATTCAGTTACATAATTAACAATTGTTAAATGTATAAGCGTAGAAGAATGCAGCATTTACGTGCATTAAACGACGCAATTACATTTACCATACAATATAAACTATGTAGAATATATTAGAGAGTAGTAGTGATTTTATAAATTGTAAACCAAAACGAAATATTTATTGTGTATTCTTGAAAATGACGTAACTGTCGAAAAGCTTTGCAATAAAAAACTTTTAGTGATTAAATTTTGCTTGGATTATAATATAAACTATGACGATAAATAAAATTGCGAGTTTACATATAATTATAACATGAGATTTTATTAAAATCGTTTCATTTATTATTACACATTGTACCTTTCAACCTATTATTCACATATTTGGTTAAATTTTTCTTTTTTAAAAAATATACTTTTACTAAATAAAGTAAATGTTAATGTAATGTTCTAAATATTTCGTTCTTTTACAAACCAAATTTCTATATAGTGAAAGTATCTAACTAAAAGTAGTCATGTGTGGAAATTAGGAAATAATTTCTGTAATCGGTCTTTTCGCGCCTCTTACACAAACTTTCTCGTAAAAAAGACAGAAAAAAAAATAAATTATATTCTGTTCATATTTCCCATCGTGTTATTTTATTGAAGTAGCACGCGATCTAATGTTTCGGAACAGTAGATAAATTTAAATATATTTTACATCTGCTAACGTACAAAGTATTTCACAAAATAAATCGCTTAAATAATTATAATTTTTATTAAATAAACGTCAAAAATATATATGCGCATTACATATATAAAATAACGGACGGATAACAAACGCTGACTTCTAAGCAAAATGAGACATACGTCTAATATACATATAGGAAAATAGGAACGACTAGCGGTTACAATATTTTACAAATGACCCGCATGATGAATTACACGTCAACATTTGAATTTAATTTGTTAATTTGATTTCGTCTTACCTTATTATAACGCATTATCTCATATCGAATAATTTCTTAAATACTACAATGCTATACATTTAACATTTACAATGCCCGGTTATGTGTTAATTATAGTAGACGCATATGAGGTGTAAATTTAATAACAAAAACAACGTACATAACTTCCACGCCATCAAAAAATAATATTACGTTTTCTCGAATATATATATATATATAATTAATCGATAATAAGCATAAATATATTGATAATGCGCTCACGTACAAATAAACAATTAAAAACTAAATATTTGAAATGCCCATATCTTAGAGCGAAATTTCCATCTGATGGAAGACAATATTTAACGTTTATTTATTCAATTAACTACATGATTGTGACATGACGTGTGGGTGATTAAGACATACTGAACAAAAGAACATTTAATATATAAAAATTATATATATATATATATGTGTGTGTGTGTGTGCGTAATAAATACGAAACGAATTGAAAAAGTATAAAAAAAAATATTTAAATACATTAAACGTAGAGTAATAAAAAGAAATGAAAATAACTGATACAAATAAAATAATCGCTTTAAATATATTTTTAAAACGAAGAACCATTGATTGTGTCAACATTCAGTCCAGTAAAACTTGATCCAATGCTGAAAAAATAAGAATTTATTAATATGCGACTAATATTTATTGATAACTTGCGATAATTATGGTTATATTATAAGGATGTTAATGAATTATATTATAATATTGAGAAATTATTTATTAATAACTGACGACTACTTTCATTCATCAAATAATGAAAAATATTTGAAACACGCGCCAGAGTTAAGTTTTAAATAAATTTCGGAGATCATAAATTTTTAACAACTAATCTAACCTAAAGGCCTTAAAACAAAACTGACATCGGAGTAATTAAATGTAAAATTAATAACGTTACTTATAAAATTATATTAAAAATTATAAAACTTAAGTGATTTAAGGTTTTATGTTTGAGTTCGACTATTCATAAATTTCGAATATAACTTGGCCTATATCTCATGAAATCTGTTTATTACTTATAATCAATAAATATAACGATATTACTTTCCGGCCGATCTAATTTCGCTTTTTCACGATAGAAAGCCATGGAAAATTGTTAATTTCATCATACTCCTTTTGTTTCTATCTTTGAGAACATTTGTTCCATTTATTTACAATTCTAAATAATAAACTCGTATGCATAATTATTTGGTTCTCGTAATAAGGATTATAGTAAATTATAAATTGTTTTGCGAACGAAATATAACTATAATAATTAATTAACAATGATAATAAACAATTATAATTAAGAATTATAACAGTAATAATAACAATAAAATTAACAATGATTATTAAAAATATTAAATAATTGTGCGATTAAACTTTTAAATTATTATAATATATTCAATAAAAATGATTGAGAAAAAAACCTTTATTCTGCGCTGGCTTTAGCTTACATTTCTCGTGCTCTAGCATATGTAAGGTGATGTATTTAGATACAATCATACTATACCTTAAGTTTACACGTTTTAATTCAGCTTAATTAATATGCAATAAACAAACAATTTATTTAATGTACTTATATCGAAGTCAATTTGATATATATACATATGCATAATTAATAATGCCCATAGATTTAAAACAACTGCGTAAAATTGCGTTGTAAACTTACAGACTCTACATCAGCTGACTCTGCCAAATAAATATATTACACCATGTGAAGTGCAGAAAATGATAAACAAATTACATCAAGAAAAGCACCCAGTAATTATAGGGTAAGAGGTGAAATATTAAAGAAGCTCCACCTAAAATAATCGTACTGCTAACATATATATACTCGTATACAACTCTGTACCAAGAACCGGATATTACCTACAAAGGATGAAAGAAGCAATAATTATATTAATTCTAAAACGTAATAAAATCTTAAATCAACCGTTTTCTTATAGACCAATAAGTCTATTAATTGTCATATATAAAACTTTTGAAATCTTAATAAAGATATAATGAATATAGTAACTAATAATGATGTAATTCCTAATCATGAATTTGGATTTCGTAATGTACATTCGACTATTCATCAAGTACACAGGATTACCGATTGTATTGCCACATGTTTTGAACGGAAACAATACTGCAATGGTATTTTCCTTGATGTAAAAAAAAATATTTGATCGTGTATTGCACCAGGGACTTTTATATAAGCTGAAAGAATCAATACCAAATTATATTTATAAATTATTACAAAGTTATCTATCTGACCGGTTCTTTCAAGTTAAGCTCAATTCAGTATTATCGAAGAAATATGTAATTCAAGCATCTTTTCCACAAGGTAATGCACTAGGACCGTTGTTGTTTTCAATTTATCAATTTATACAGCAGACATACCGGTCATGAATACACTGTTGGCTACTTTTGCTGACGACATCTGTGTATACGTATCTGTTATAGTCCAGAAACATCTAAATAAAATTAGCTCATGGACCACTAAATGGAAAATCAAAATAAAGACTCGTCAAATAACATTTACACTGAATATGTCTTGTACTGTTAGGATCTTTTCTTGATCGACGGCTCAATGGAAACCACATATTCAGTATGTGTATCAAAAAATACAGTCAAGGATGAACAACCTCCAGTGTAAAATAGACAAAAGATCAGTATCTAATCTACTATGTAAGCGAACAGTGTACTTCGCTTATATATGGAAATATGGCCTTGAAGTTTACGGTACATCAGCTACATCAAATTTAAACAGATTCAGCAGCTACAGTCGAAGATAATTCGCTCAATAGCCAAAGCTCCATATTTTGTTTCCAACATCATGCTACACCGGAGATAGAGTATGTGCGCGAGTACTATATCATTCGATATAAGAAGTTTTTCAACGAATTAAAAAATAACTCAAACATGGAAATATCAGTGTGTTGCTGGTAATCTACGTAGAAGATTAGAAAGAACATTGGCACGAGATATCCTTGATAGTACATAACTATTACATGAATACGGCAGCGTACTTCGGTTGTGGACCTAATAGTCGAAAAGAATACTCTGTTTGGAAATACTCTCCCTCCGCCCATATACACAGTAAAGGGTGGGGTACCAGTGACGATAGCGGAGGCAAGTAATAAGTATTAACCATTTAATATTATTAATACTTGTGCTCAACACACCTGACCTATGTATGTGGGCTAGTGAGGTGATATCAACTGCGCATACATCGTCGGCTAAAATAGTAGGGATTATATATACATAGACGTTGACTTTTTCCATTAGCAAACGAGTTAACATTATCAATGTAATTGCGGTCAAAAGATCGGTGACAAACAAAAAAAAAGTGTTTTATACATTATCCATAACCGAACCACTGAATATTAATAAAACTTTTGTACAAAACAAAAAAAAAAAAGCTTTCAAATTCATTTTCGCGTTTCTATCTTATACGTGAAAATTGATTGTGTTAAAACATCTGATGTACTCGTGTAATTTGCATTAAATGATTAGAGGTTCTAGTCCCTTTTTCAGTATCTATATTAAACCAAAATCACTATAAATATTGCATTAAATTACTATGACCATTGAACAACTAACTTGCATAACAGTTAGGTGTAATTTTTAAATGTTTCCTATCTACCATATTTAAAACAACCTTAAATGTGTGATATACGTTGGTCTTGTTTCCATTTGTTTAGCCTAAGAGCGAATTTTTATTTTTATTTATTTATTTTTTAATATTTTCAAAGTGATGTTTACGATCCACAAATGTTAATAAAAATTGTCTGTAGTAATTTTTCGCATATTGTTCCATGCTGTAGGCACTAGATTGATACACTATTGTTTCGTTACGATTATATAAAATTTAATTACAGTCCGATGTATCTCAGCAGGTTCACAAAAATTAGCAACACCTAATTTCCAGTTTTTATATCACAAACTGTGTATACAGCTTATAAGACAACTTATTATCTAGTATATGAAATATTGGACTACTATTACAGGAGTGTAATTATTAAGTTTAATATTATAATAAAGAACAAAAAATAAATTAAAGTTACCAAAATTTTTCATAAAGAAAATTTTCATAAAGAAAAATTTTAGTGATTTTAACCAATTTTTTGTTGTTTACTTTAATAAAAATCGCTACATTCCACATACTTAAAAAAAAAGTTTAATATTAATTTAAAAATTAAATGAAAGTTAAAAAACGATAAAAACTTTTTCATTCCGTCCTGATGATGCTATAGCGAAACTAGTAGACTGTTTTGATTAAAAATATATATTATAATACGGTATAAAAGTATTTTTACGTTTATTTAATTTTTAAATTAAATTTAAAATATGTATCAAAGTACGCACTACACAAATACTATATAATTAATATTATTTCTTCCGTTTTGGCCGTCTCATCCTGCTGCAAAGGCTAAAAGCACGGAGTCTACTATTTCGTTTTTATACACGTGAAAAGATAGTTTAGCGAGAACAAGGAAAGTTATAAGAGTATTTTCATTTTTAGGTAAAAGTATTTCATTAAGTGTGTTACGAGAGTAACGAAGAGCAATGGAGTTACATAAAGAACAGTGGAGTAAGATATGAGCCATAGTGATTTGAACATTACAAGTTGAACAAGTAGGTGAATCGGTTTTAGATAGGATATATGACTGAGTCAAACGCGTGTAACCTGTCCGGACAAGGAACAACACTTCATCCCGTCTTGCGCGATGAATACGCCACATATCACTTTGTTAAGATAAACTCGAAAATCTGACTGTTGCTTGTTTCTTAAATTTATGGAACATGCATCGACACATATCGGAACATATTGCTGGAAGTAATTCTGTAGGAGACATGAAGGCCGCTTATTCTTCTTCATTCCTTCCATATCCCCATATCCAGGAATCCAAAGTACATGGATCTGCAGACTTTGCTTATTGGTTGTCAAATTAATTTTCCCAGCCAATGGACGCATGCGTGCATCTACAGTTTTATTTCAGTCGTTTGATCGAATATAGCGAATCTGTGACAATGGCAATTTCCTGCTCATTTTTAGAAGGCGCAATTAGTATAGCTTACAGAATTACAAAGAGTTCGCAATGATAGGATACTATAGTACGGCAGAAGTGGATAGATAATAGACTAAAATCATCATTATACGCGACAGCACATGGATATTTATTTTTTAATACATCTGTATGGTATATTGAAAAAGTACTTAATTGTGAAAGGAATTTACTGATATTCCGTTAAGATATGTTATTGGTTGTTTGTGAATTAAATTTGATTTCTATGGTTATTAAAAAATCAAGTAATCTAATACACACTCAATTGTTTTTATATTGAAAACACAATATATTTCGGATACTAATTTATGTTACTTTCCTATTTTCCAAGTAATCATGATGATATAGTAAGTAGCGTTCAGTCTTTTGTTGACATCGGCTACACGTTCTGATATGGAATTATTTTTTTAATATGCGTGGTATAGAACATTATCATGGTAATTTTTAACGAATTCTCTGCGAACAAACAGATCTAAACTTACTAACCTGACATTTTAGTTTAATTATAAAGGAAATGTGATTTCTTCTTGCATTAAAAAATAGTACCGAGTTGAAATATAACGAAATAAATTAAGTTGAACGAATTGACAGAATTATTACTAAACTCGGAAATTTAATTAAACTTAATTAACCGGTTAAATTATATTGGAAAAAGAATTTAAATTCGAATATTTTTTGTAATACAAAAAAATTGGAAATTTTCGTATAAACGTGCCCATATATTACCACTAAAAAAAATATGAAAAAAACCTCGTCTAAAAATAATATGAAAAATCCAACAAGTTTAAAAATAATAAATCAAAAACAAAGATAAGAAAATGTATCCGAATACTTCTGACAAGTTACTTTCAACATATTATACACGCATACGTACAAAGAATTATGTCAATATAGTTTTTTTTTAATTACGAAAAAATGAATTAAGCAAATCATTGAAATGAATAAATGATTCAAATTATACCTTGAACAATACTATGTATCTCTTTCAAATTTTCGTGCGCAAATGTTAATGGGTATGAAGGCAGTGCTGAATTTGAACCATAATGACTTACGTTATTTAACTCATTTGAGAGTATATTTTTTTTATAATCTTCCGTGAACGATCGCCTGAAATGAAATTTGTTATAAATAATTATCAATATTTAAAAAAAAAACAGTTAACATTAAAAATTATATGGCGTTTGAGGAAATGTACCAAGAACAGTTTAAATGTTACTTAAAACATGTAAGCAGATTCAAAGTAATAGTTTTGCAAGAAAATAATTAACAATTTTTCAACGATATCTGTCGACTTTTAATTGGAATGCAGACTGACATGTGGTAAGTCTGCATTCCAATAAATGGCTGATAGACTGAATCTCCTCCCCAATCCCAGTTTGGATCCTCTATCAATGACCACTACGACAAAACTGTCTCTTATTCGATAAAGTATTCTTCATATTATCAAGTTTTGGTTAAAGCCTGACCCACGGATTTCTTATACATTTCTTGTTCGAGAGTTTTGTTCCCTCCATCTAATTACACGTTCGCGTTCTACTGATATACCTCTGGAGATTTTTTTAGTTATCTTTAAGAAATTATTTCTTGATATTGGACGCACCTTCGCTGCAGTTTGATCATACATTCGATGTCGAGTATTGCGAAGTTGTTTAGTTCTTTCCACGTCAGCGGCATTCCATTAATATTTGGCCGTTTCACGTTGAACACGGAGCATATCGCATTTGGAACTTTTACACGTATATACTTCATCTCCTTGTAGAATTACTCTGCACCGTCTGGATTTTCTTGTTTATATTCATATAAATTGTCCCGAGCATGACAGTTATAGGTCGACAAAAGAAAAACCTGACGAAAATCACGAAATTCTCGTATTTTCATTTTGTCGAATCTTATCGTTTCCAGGTCACACTGCGTGAAGGTCTTTGGTCTGGTTTTAATCTATTTTCTCATTACATCTATTAAATTTAATAAGTTCATCATGATTCGTAAATTATATTTTTTTACATTTTGTGAATATCTATTTCGTTTCGTTTTTAATTTTATGGTTACTTTCTACCCACACCTAACTTTATAAAAATTATTTTTTGTTTCATAAACGCTTCATGCGTTCTTACAGTATTCGATTTCAAATTGAATCTATAAAATGTAAATATTTTGGTTTATATTTTAATATATTTACTGAAATATTTTATTTTAGAATTCTATTCTGAACAAATTTCCCTGTATCACCAATTTAATAAGAGATTCAAATTTAAAATACCTTTTTATTACTCGTTTGCATCAATTTGTAAATAACTTTTTTCGTTCTTATATTTTCGATAATTTATTATTATTCTTTATTATTAATTTAGTTATAATGGATTAGATTTATTTAAACTTAAATTCATACATTAAGAATATCTGATATAATTATCATCACATCACTTAAAAAAAACGTTATTGATCTTCAACCTGGAAGGAAAAAATAAAAGTAAAATATAAAAAAAAAATATTTAAAACAGTAATTACCTTAATTTTTTAATTAAACTACAAGAAGCTTCTTTAATTTGCACCGAAAGTTGTGCAATTTCGTTTATTTTAGTCAGATCTGGACTCTCTAAATTCGAATAAAGCAACGAAGAACTTGAGGCATTACTTAACAATGATAGTCTGCTACCTGGTGGAGAATTTTCTAGGGATGTCTGAAATACAGTGTACAAATTATATTAATTGTATAAATATGATAATCAAAATGTCACACTGAATTTGAAAATGTTGTGTATCTTCAAACAGATACCGAATGTAACTATATATTAAAATAAGACACCCAAATAACTTCTAACTAAATGTTGAAATAGATTTCGGAGCGAATTTTTTTAAATTATCTAAAGAAAACATAAAATATTTACCCGTAATAGAATGTATTCAATTTTTTCAGCAGCATGAACATTTATCAACATACTAAAGTCGCCTCATAATTTGAAAAAAATTAACTATATAATATAATTTACTTAATGTAATCGAAATTATCAATTTTCAAATATAAACGCGCGTATATTTTAGTCCACCCACTTAAACGAAAAAAGAAGAAATTTTCAAAATGAAAATTGTTCGAATGATCATTATTGCTATGACAAGTGATGATTCATATTTATTATAACGTATATCAAAGTGATCAAAAGAAACCTATGGCATATATGTTATTTTAATTCACATACAAAGCCAAATCGAACATATTCTAATTAATTTGCAATCATTAAAAATAATCATGCGATCTGCTTTGCCTAATTGTTTTATATTATAATGCCGCGAATAGACAAATAAAACGAAAAATTAATGTCTTTAAATATATAAATATTTTAGTTTAGATTCCTTTCATTTGAAAATAGTTTATAATTAGTTTGTACGATAAAGAAGTATAAGTATTTAATAATTTTCACCTTAAAATTTTTTTCTTTTATTTTTACTTTTATACGCGCAACTGTTAAGAAATAAAAAGTGCGTTTGCTGAGTGACCATAGCTTATTATAAATGTAAGAAGAAGCGTTCCAATGAACGCATTTCCATAGCGTCGTACAGTTGTTAGCTACTCATGGGAACTCAGTATATCACGAGGTCATCGGCGTTTTAGTCTTCGCGTACGCGGTAATTGATTTTAAGGCTGATATTAGAGCATTACTATTGTAGGCCAACTTGTTGTGAAATTTTTTTATATCTGGTCATGACAACCTCTGCGACAAGCGATATGTTTAGATCTCGATGAATTATTTTATTCGAAACGAACCACGGAGGATTAATTATCTTTCTTAATATTTTGGATTGTACACTTTGGATATGATTCGTGTTTGATGATTTCCAGCAAGCCCATAATTCGGATCCATACAGCCAAATAGGTTTTAGTAAGTTGTTATATAGAAGGACTTTGCTTGTAGCATTTAATTTGGATCGGTGATCAAGTAGCCGCATCAACACAGAGTATCTTTTCCGTAGCTCTTGGTTCTTAACATTTAAATGATATCTCCAAGTTAAACGGCTATCGAGATAGAAGCCAAGATAGGGGAAACGATCGGAGCTAGGAATAATAGCATTATTGATACGTATAGGATTGCACGTTCCTCTTCTAAGTGTAAACGTGACGTGATGACATTTACTGACGTTTAGGCGAATACGCCATTTCATAAACCATGGTTCGAGTAGATCAACATGTTGCTGTAAGGTAGTGGAAGCTTGGACAGAATCTTCATGTCTTGATAGTACAGCAACATCGTCAGCAAATGTACACAATAGCGTGTCAGGATGTCGGGGCTGTATAGATCACATATAGTATTGGTCCGAGTATACTGCCTTGGGGTACCCCAGCGCAGACACTGTAATGGGTGGAGAAAGCGTAGTCATCTTTGATGCAGAAATATCATCGTGACAGAGAAGATTTGAGTAATAAGTAAAAAGCATGGGGTAAGACTGCCTTTAGTTTGAACAGAAGTCCCTCGTGCCACACACGATCAAATGCTTGAGACGCATCCAGAAATACACCAGTACAATACTGTTTTTCTTCAAAGGTTGTTGATATAATATCAACAAAACAGTGAACCTGATGAACAGTGGACTGGTTATTTTGAAAACCGAACTGGTGATCAGGAATCACATTATGTTTATGTAATATAGGATGTGGGCAGTAAACTAATTGGACGATATGATGATGCATTATGGCGAGATTTATTTGGTTTAGGTATCATTTGGACCATTGAAAACTTCCACTGAAATGGGAAGTACCCTTAACACCGAGTTATATATGTATGTGAGAAGGATGATGACTCGTTTAGGTAGATTTTTAAGGAGTTCGGAGGTGATGCAGTCAAACCCCGGAGCTTTTCTTGTTTGTAAACGCTGTATTATATTCTTTACATCGGCTGGACTAAATGTGCAGTAGGTAGAGATAACTGGAGCGGTACATCTAGTTCTTTTAAAATAAGGACAGGATGTTGATTATCAGTAATATTCGGATGAAGAGTAAGCACTTCAGAGAGGTATTTAGCAAAAGTTTCAGATTTTTTTTCGCGTGATTTAGTCCATGAGCCGTTTTCTAGCTGGAGTGGATGGGAATCTTCCTGATAGTTAAGGCATTCTTTTTGCAGCTAACCATAAAGTTTTATTTGTTGCTAACAAGTGAGCTGTGTGATTTTGAGTCTGTTTGTTCCTGAAATTCCGGAGCCGTGTTTTAAGCAAAGAGCAAAGGGTGTTATATTTTCGCTTGGTCGATGGATACCTAGTTCGATGCCATTCACGTCTGGTTGCTCGTTTATTGTTGATGAGCTGTCTGACGTGAATAGGAACATTATACCGATGTATAAATTTCGGCAAGGAAGAATAATCGCTAGCCTCCCAAGTGGCATTCTTAAAAATTAATTTAATTTTAATCTTAAAAATTAAAAATAAATTCGCAAAATAACTTGTTTCAGAACGTATATACAATTTAGCATACTATTTAATTTATAACCATTGTTGAAACTTTCAAAGGCTCCTTCTTCAATCAAAACCTGCATCAACTTTTAAAGAATCTGACCATTTTCTTCACATTGAATTCAAAATACATAATATGAAACTTAACTTTATTTTTAGTTTAATATTTGTACAAATTTCTTGTGGAAAAATAAACAAAAATGTTAGTAACTTACAGAAGGAGGTTTGGGAACCTTCCACTCTTTACCACTGTAATTCAATTCATTCTCTTCCGCGGATGTATAACCTTCTAAAGCGTCGGTTGGTCCTGGTGTAGCATGAAATGACGCCGAACGCAACACCGAATTATCATTACTATAATATATATATATATTCATGAAACATAAATTTAAAACTTGTAAATTATCATAATACCTACTAATAAAAAAAATAAACGATCCATTATCCATAATACAATCTACCCGCTGTATTACTGACATATCGATCCCCAGTATCTGGCCTTCAATAACACATCCTTCAGGATATTTTGATAGGGCGTAAACTTAAGTCACCTCTTGCGTATATTTCTTTTTTCTTTTAATTTTTCTAGTACTAGTTTGTTGTTCATTTTCTTTACTCAACTAAGTTTCTGTACACGCCGCCAACACCACATTCCAAAGGCTTCTAATTTGTCTCCATCTCTTTGCTTTATTGTCCATGTTTCCGCACCAGTCATATCAAAGTTTTAATCAAGATTTTGTATATGTTAATGGACATTGTTTTCTGTGTAATAAGTGTGTATTTATCGTTGAAAGCTTTTTTCCCCTTGCTATACGATTGTTATCTTAAGTACAATCCGTATTATGCGTTATGGTCTATCCTAAATATATCTGAATGTTTTTACTCTATTACCTCATTTTACAAATTTGCGAACGGACCTTTCCAATTATCATGACTTTTGTTTTTTTAGTATTAATTCTTATTCCATACTTTTTCATTTCTGTTTTTAATTTGACAATCATTGCTGAAAGTGTTTTGGTACTGTCTGCTGGTAAAACTTGATCATCGGCGAATTTGGTTACGTGTAATCTTTTGCCTTCAATTTTGATCCCTTGTTTAAATTCACCGTACGTTTAATTTATAATCATTTCTGCAAATGTATTAAATAGGTCAGATGATAGTAAACATCCCTGCCTTACGCCTTTGTTTATATCAGTTTTTTCCGACTCGATATCATTTTAACTATATAAGTTATAAATTGTTGTAATTAATGTTTTTGAGCCAACCCATTCGACCTAACAATGGGAAAAGATCACTCCGAGATGCTTTACCAAAATCTTTCTTATACTCGATTAAAGTTACATATATCATGCGTATACACGTATGTATATTTGAAAAATTTTGTTGTTTTTGTGTACACAAATGACGTAATATAAATTTGTTGTACCATATGTGTAAATCATTAACTTCGCAAAGTAACGGTAGTATTATTTAAATCTAAACTCTGTTAAAATTTCAACATTAAATTATTTATTATACGCGTACTTTTTCTTTTAACTCATAAAAATCAACCGGCCATTTGTAATCGATTACTGTTTCGACAATTTATATTTATTATAATTTAATGTTAAAAAAATCACCAGTAACATACATTATAGACACAACTTATATTTGTGTAGATTTTAAAACTATTTTATAACATTTGAATTTATCAATCGCCCCAATTCATTTTCTATAATGTAATTTTGCTTATTTGTTTTTCAACTTTACATTCTTTATCTTTCTGAAAAAAATAAAATGTGACTGTAATACTATACCTTAAAGTCGTAGAAACAGATCGTAATAATGCACCCCCGCTATTCTTCTTTTCTAAGCTTTTTCGTTTACCTTCAGCGGCAGCTTTCATCGGATCGTAACTTTTACGTCGTTTCCAATTTTGGAATTCTATTTCTTGCGAAGATAAAGTGGTGTTACTTCTTCCTCCTTTATTATTATTGCCATTATTGTTACTACCGATCACTTTCTTCTTCAACTCTTTTATTTGTTTCCTTACCGAAAATTTAGGCGACTATATAAAAAATTATACCACAACGTTTTAATCATGTAAATAACATATACAGACTGCTATATAATTTTTCATTTCACGATGTAACCAATTCGGAGTTAAATTTGAAATAAACTATTTATACGAATGTTAAATTCAAAATTTTTAACTTAATATTTTATTGTATATAACAATTAAAAATTAAATCAAAATCGAGGAGCAGGATAATTATAATGAAAAAAACGTATTAAGAATTTAAAAATTTACCACCGGTGTATCGGGTCGAGTGAATTTGGAAGTATTTAACGATGACTGTTCTCTATTTATACGTGGAGATAATGTAGAACGATGTATGTCACCGTTGCTGGAGCAATAAGTTGATTTTAACATAACCGGACTGTCAGGTGGAAGTGTACGTTGTCTAACTGGAATCGAGGTTCTTATTTCTGTACCCGATTTATTCAGTCTATCTCTACGCAAACTGAAACGGTAAAATCGTATTGTCAAGAAAATCGTTATGCAAATTTCGAAAAGTAAAAAAATATAAAACTGATATAGATAAGAATTAACTGAAATTGTATTAAATATTTTAAATTGTTTAACATGTTCGAAAACATAGTAACGAATTTTGGTCAAACACTAACATTTATAAACAGTACACGAAGGTTTCTCCTTAATAAACTTATAACTACACAAGAATTTCAGAAAATAGAGAACTACTATAATCAGTAAGTTTATAACTCAACAGAAATATATAAGCGGAATCACATTTACATGTAGAATTTTTCAAGCCACGGAAATAATTAGGCAAAATTAAATCCTGGTAATTAGGACGAAAAGTAACGAATTTTGGAAATTCAACGGTAGAATAAAAAAAAAAAGTACGAGAGAAATCTGTAACGTTAAGTAACCGCGACAAAGAAATGTAGGAATAATGTGAGACTTAAAAAAAACGCGACACGAATGCACCATAATTTACTATTGTGTAAATCTTGTAATAAATATTTTTGATCAACAATATGTAGTAAATAACACGGTAATAACTGAAATTAAAAAACAAAAATAAGTAATTTTAGATAGTATTTTAAATGTAAAAAATTGTAAATATCTGCTTTTTTAAATAACAAAAAAAAAACACATTGTTGACATAACAATTCGTCGAAAATAATTATATAATCCACGTGCACTTTACAGGTGTTAAAAACACCCGCATACCGAATTAATTACAAAAGTAATTTAATATTATTTATATTCTCGAAATTTTGGATTAATTATAGCACTTCTCTTCACTTATGCATACACATTATACAAATATATGTATACATATAGAGAGCAATATAATACCTGAATGCTCTGTTATAGCGAGTAACAGACAATTTGTCATTTTCCTGTTTACTATTAACGCGATTGCATATAAAATCATTATTTTGATTTATCGCTTTAGTTTCATTAATTCGAGTTATACTTGAATTATTTCCTGAATCTATCCGTTTCTGAAGAGCAGATACAATATTTTCTGTTTCTTTCAGATAACCTTCAGTTTCATGATTAGTATCATCACTGACGTTAAATCGATCTTTTATCTACAAAGATATTAATCGGAATAAATTAAATTGACTCATAAACCATCAATCCGCACTATTATTATCCTTGTAATGAACATACTCAGGTATGAAAAATTAAGCCTAAAAAAGACACTGAATGATATGTGTACACTATAAACATTATATATATATATATATATACAATATTAATAATATAAATACAAGCCGACGAAGAGTTTATATGTATTACCTACTTTTAAACTTGCATTACTTGTGAACTGAATTAAATTTCGAATTTGATTTGACATAAAGAAGAAAGTATTGAATGATTGATATTGGCACATTATATATATATATATATATATATATATATATATATATATATATATATATATATATATACTAAAATTAATGTAATATACATGATACATTAATCTAAATCCGTAAATGAGTTATATATATATATAGAATCAAAATCAAAATTCTTAACTAAACGAACCACACATATAATAAATACTACGTGACCACAATAAACTGAACAACGGTACGTTATATAGACGTGCGTGATCTGGTTTAATTAAATGACTAACGTCTGTGTATTAGTTCATATCCGGTCCATATAATGATAAATGAAAATGGACAGAATCTAGTTACCGATCATTTTTCATTATAAAATGAATCAAATTTATTTTGTCTAAGGCAGAAAGTAATAAAAACAACATTGTTTTTCTAAAGTAGATTAAATTCTAGTTTAAAATTTATAAAATAAGGGGAAATGTAAAATTGTGAAATATTCAACGTACATTGTTTACACCAACTTTAGCTTTTTGTACAGATATCAACCATTTTTCACGTACATAATCAAAATATTATTATGACTTTTTATAAAACGTTACTGTAGACAACATATTATCATATTTACTGAAAAATTCATTACTAAACTTTCATAGTCAAAAGACTTCTGTTAATATTTTAAATCTTTCTGACTTTTAAAACATGTTTCTCAAAAAGTTCCTTAAATTTACACCTCTAAAGTTTAAAAAATGCGTAAGCGCGTATAGAAGAATCCGTAGCTATTAGCTAACAAATAATTTTGTACTTAATTTTTCAACGAATTCTTTGTTCTTGATATCATGATTTCATTTGCGCTGATTTATTATTAAACACGCCTGTAAAAACTCTATTTTAATTTGATAGTGTTCATCGACAGGGTTTACTAACTACGTTATCATGTTAGTAGATCATATTCTACATTCGCATTCAAGTAAATCGCATCTAATGTTATTGTATGTAGTTTCTTCACATATATTTATTGACATAACAGATTTATGATGTAAATTAAATTACATACTTCATTAACTGACTTCGCATTTTGAGCCACAGTTTTTCGTAAACAAGCATTATTTGGTATGCTCTTACGGGCTGCAACAGGAGATGGGATTCTTGTTATATTTTCTGAAAAATAATGTTTTATAATTAGAAATAGTGTCCTTTCTTACAATACTTAATAAAATATTAAATAAACACTAACGTTCTAATTTAACTGGTTTTAAATTTCGTAGCAAATTAACGGATGATATTGTATTCTTTTCCATCCATTCATTAACAAGAATTGTTTTACTCCAAGAAGTTTTCGTTTCCTATAAACAAATCAACATATCAAAACATAAGAATTTATAAAATAAACTATCTGACTGCAATACTAGAAGCAAATTAGATTATTATGAGTTACAAAAAATTACATTTTGGGTTAAATATTATAAAAAATTTACCTTATCGGTACAAGTTTCTGAACTTATCCCGAATACTTCTTCAATATCCTGTCTCGCTTTTTGAAGTGATGTATCATCTTTATCTAGTGTATAAGTTCCGCCTTCACTACTGTCGCCATCAGATGAATTTTCATATTCCTGATTTTCTTTTATGTTTACATTTGATTTTTTGCCTAAACGACATATTTACAATTAGACATTTGTATTTTATGAATGATTAAAAAACATCGATTATCGCCGTTTATAGTTCATAATTTGAAATAACTAAAGTTATTACCAATGGCTTCATTAGTGCGATAACTCATAGATCCATTTGTCATTTGGATAGGTTCTGTTTTAACATCGCAAAAGTTACTATCCAACAACTGAAAAGTAGAATTACCAAGAAACTAAAATAATCGAATTAAAGCAAGCGCAAACTTACTGTATTGAATAAAAATGTGATGTTTTCGTTACCTGACATTTGGAAACATTCGTATTAACAATAGGAAGGGACTTATTACGCCAATGTTGTCTTGTAAAATGATTACTAACGCATTTTTCCTTATTTTCTTCACCAAAATCAATTACAAACGAAGTTGACTGACTCATAGAAGTATTTAACGACATGTTTACTTTTACCACTTTAAAACGAAAATAGGTTCGAAATGAAACGAGTTGGGATTTAAACACATTTATATTAATGTTAATGTATATTTATAATTAAAATAATTCGTAAATGGTATTGTACATAAAACTACGAAAACATGTTCCATTAAAAAAAAAAAAAAGCGACACAAACCAAACACATTGATTATTGATTTTGTACGGCGATTTAATCATTTCATCTTTACTTCTTTTGAATTCATGTGTCAATGTATTTTATTACGTCATATATGAGACTTTAGCTAATAATTCACAGGTGTGGATATGGATAAAAAATTGTCTTCATATCAATGATGTAATAACTGAATTGATATCAAAAATGACAACAAATAATTGTGGAAATGACGTCATCATTTCTAAAAAGTCAGCAAATATTCAGATCTTTGGAATAATATATATAATCTGAAAAATAATGTAGCTCTATTAATTCAAAAAGCACAGTCAATTTAGTCAATTTCAATTTACTAATTTCGTGATAACGCCAGAGAGAAGCCCAGTAATAATTATGTGTGCTTGATTTTTGGTTATTTATGCCTTGATTCGGCTTAATTACAAAATTCTCTCAAAAGTTTCGATATTTATAATTATTCAACGAATATTAATAAAAGATTTTTTTATTGATATAATGAAAACAGATACAAAATTTGATTTACACGAAGTCAATGAATGTATAGTAGCGATAACTACTCACTGATATTTTACTTTTATTATGATAAATTTGTAATTAAACATTAAAAATGTGTGCAAAATGAATAAGTTTAGTTACATGTTTTGTCACCCTTATTACGCTATCCAATCCATTATATTTCCGGTATTCTAATTAAAAATAAATCAAATATCTCTGTTTTTAAAATTATAACCTCAGCCACCAGCAAAAAAAGTAACAAAAAAATTAATGACTCAAGGGTAGATAACCACTGTACTTGTACAACCTCTATTTTCGCAATTTTTTTCATAAACGTCAAAATTTTATTTTTTATGAAGTTAAAAACCCGCGGAAACCATCTTTGAATGTTCTATAGAAAGAAAATGATGAAGTATAGATATGACTACAATAAAGGGAAAATAACGAAATTACTTAAAAATTGGACAGAAAATGTAGAAAAAGAAATAAATAATAATAATCAACAGCCGGGATCCGGAGGTGTAAGAGGAGCGGAGATCGTCCAGTAGAGGATAGTGGAGTTGCCTACAGATATGTAGGTTAGCCGTGAATAAGACATCAGTCGAATAAACAGTCGTGGACTGGCGACTACTGATGGAAAGTCTCTAGCAGACGATTCCGTATTGACAGGGCAAGGTGACACGAGAGTGCAGATGGACACAGCTTGTAGAACTGTCTAGTAAAAGTCTGCATACATCCTATGACTGTCTCTCCCTCGCTGGGTTTAGGTCGCCGTAAAAACCTTTAATCGTTACCTCCTCAGTAACAAAACCACTGCCTTGCGATCACATTTTTATCCAAAAGCTAAGATAGACAATACTGACAGAAAACAAAACTGAAAACCACTGCCTTGCGATTAATTTTTTATCCAAAGGCTAAGATAGACAATACTGACAGAAAACAAAACTTAAATCCAGAAGCGTCTGTCTCCATTGGAACGTCTATATGATCAACGTCTGTTCTCCATGTTAGGAGCGGCTGAAATTATAGCTGAAACAAACGAAAATATATTAAACTTAATTACAAAATTCTACTCGTCGAGCGAACATCTAACAATTATGACTATATGGTATATAAATAAAACATATACGTTGATAAATTGGCATGCTCCAATTAATAATGATAATCGAAAAATTCTGAAAAAGTTGAAAAATTCTGGGAACTTCTGGAGGATGAAGTGTCAAAAATTCCTATGAGTAATATTAAAATATTAATAGGAGATTTTAATGCTCAAGTCGATAAAGAAAGAAAATTCAAAAAAACTGTAGGCGAATATCTCGCACATAGGAAGAAATATAGAAATGGTAAAAGGTTGATAGAGGTAAGTCAAAATATCAACAAATTTTTAAAAAATTACCAAGAATGCAAAAAAACATGGAAATCTCTAAATCTAAATCTAGGAGAGTTTCAGCTAGATCACGTGGCTATGTCTTACCAGAACCACAAGGAGATAATTAATGTGAAGGTTAGAAAAGGAGCCAGCATTGAAACAGACAACAACTAAAATGGTCAAGGATTGATGCACAAATTCTGAAATCAAGGAGCATAGAGTTTTAGAAAAAGTTAAAAACATAAAAGTAGAAGAATATACTGCAGTTAAAACAAAACTAGTGAACGTAGCATTTGATGTAGCGTCCCTCAAGGAAACTTGTAAACATTGATGCTGGAACGAAATTTATGAACAAGCGTTAGAAAAGAAGCCATACGCGGAAAAAATGACATTCTACTAAAAATAAGAATGATTATGTGAATTTTAAGAACCAAAGGACGGAAACAGCTCGGATTACAAGAGGAGGAAAACAAAAGTACATGAGAGGACAGCTATTACAGTTTGAAGGAGACTAAGAAAAATAATACAACATCATTTTATCGTACATTTAAGAATAATTTACAAAAGTATCAACCGCCCAGTTTATGCTACAGAAATAAATAAAGAAAACTTGCTCTAAACAATCGAGATAATTGTGAAGTGCTTGCGAAATATTTTGATAAACTACTAAACTGCGAACAACCGAGGGAGACATTTTCAAAACAAAATCCGAACTATAAATTTCCGAACTCAGTCACGCCAGATGTACGTGAAATCGAAGACATTATTAACGATGTGAAAAATAATAAGATGCCATAATTGCAGAAATGTGGAAAAATGCAGATTCCGATACAATCACCATATTACAAAAAATAATTCAAGAAATATGAATATCAGAAAATGTACCAGTTAGTTGGAAAATGGCGTTAATTCACCCTTTCATAAAAAAGGAAATAGAACCAATGTTAATAATTAGCGAGGAATATCGCTTCTATCGGTAACATGCAAAATTCTCCCAATAGCATTGCAAACTAGATTGGAATATGGAGTAGACAAACAGCTTGGAGAATATCAGGTTGGTTTTAGAAAAGTAAGATCTTTTCCAGAACATATACTAAATTTGAAATTAATACTAAAATATAGGAGATTGAGATCCAGAAACATAACTTTTGTTGACTTTAAGAAAGCTTATGACTTCATAGACAGAGAAATGTTATTTAACATATTAGACGAATTGGGTGTAGATAGTAAACTCATCATCATTAAACAAACATTGACAAACACAGTATCTAAAGTTAAATTTTTAGAAGTATCGAAACCATTCAAAATAAGAACGAGAGTAAACAAGGAGATGGATTATCTCCAACATTATTCAACTGTGTATTAGAAAAGATAATTAGAGAATGGTGAATTAGAACAAGTGAAGAAGGTATTTGAAGAATTTGATTACATAATGGAGCAAGGACGATATTAGATCGATTGTCTAAACTTTGCAGACGATTTAGGGATTTTGTCAGATAATGTGGAAGATGCGGTAAAACAAGTAGAAACAAGCTGGAACAGCAGGATTACAAATTTCTTCTGAGAGAACAAAATAAATAAGTAATATCAGAGATTCTCCGAAATATGTAAAAACAAAATCCGGGAAAATTCGAAGTCATAAAATTTAAGTATCTGGGAGAAATGATACAACTAAATGTGTTGGACAAGGAAACCATTATAGAAAGAGGAGAGGAAATGGAAATAGCATTTTGGTTAACAAAAAATTTTGTACAATAAGAAATCGGTGTCCATGAACGCAAAAATACGACATTATAATACAGTGATTAAGCCAGAATATCTACTCGTCAGAGTGCCTTACAATGAATTCAGTAAGTAGTAATAACACGATCGAAAGGAAAGAAAGAAAGATAATGGGGAAAATCCTCGGACCAATATATGAAAATGATACATGGAAATTAAGAACTAATAAAGAAGTATATGAAATAGAAAAAATAACATATACTCTTCGTCTAAAAAACCACGTCCTGATTATTGATAGAATTTAACGTTTCGAGTGGTCTTACACTACTCATAATCAGAAATAGTTCGTTTCTGATAATGAGTGGTGTTAGTCCACTCGAAACGTAAAATTCTATCAATAACCAGGACGTGGTTTTCACCGAAAATAAGTTTAGACGGATGGAAAACAACCACGAAAGTTTCAATAAATATATAACATGTACAATGTGTAAAAGAAGGATCGGATTTGATGATCATGTTAAAAGGATGTAGTCCGGAAGATGATTCAAAACGATATTTGACTTTTTTGATAAAAATCAGAATACAAGTGAATAAGTTGGTTTGTAGAAGTTAAAACGGACTTAGACGAAATGAAGATAGAAGAAGAAGAAATCCAAAGTAGACGATTATTTAGAAAGAGAAAATTGAAAATTTGAAAAGTTTCAAAGAAAAACAAAAGAAAACAACTGGCGCAATATGGACGGGTGAAAGAAAAAAATAACATCGACAGAGGATGACTGGAGAAAAAGACGATGGCATAAATTATTTCACGTGATCCTTAGATGGCCTAATTAGAAGTAACAAAAAATACCAACAGTTAATAAAACCAGATCTCAACGTAAATTTCGATTTATCAGTCATCGGGATAATATGCCAGTCTCGTTTTTCTTTTAATTCTCCTTCGAATTTAGCTGAAATAAACCTGACAGGTTCTAACCTAACTGAATCTAACCTAACCTACCCAGGTATTTTGTTACTCTCGTTTTTTCATTTAATTCTACTTTAAATACAAGCTCAGTCGACCACTGCGAGGTAACTTCTGTCGCCTACTGGAATCATATATTACTGATCGTCGATTCAGTGTTTCCCATAAAAATGCAGTATCATCATACTACACTATACAAGCAGGGATCCCACAATGCAGCGTGTTGGGACTGATCTTATACATATCGTATACAAAAGATTCTTACCAACAGATGACGATACTACAAACGCGACGTTTTCGATGATAGTGCAGTTCTTGCATTGACTAAGAATCAGATTGATGCCATAACAAAACTCCAACTTGCACTTTATCAAATTAGCCTTGGGCAATGAATTGAAAGATCAAGATTAATGAATTGAAGTCAGCCCCTATTACATTTACTTACCGAATCGTTGATCCAAATTATAGAGTATAATTGATGGTCCCACAGCCATCTTTTGAAAAGTACCTTACTTAAACAGAAGACTCACTTGGAAAGTCCATGTCAGGATGAAGCAAAAACAAATAAAGAATAAAACTAAAAAACTATACTGGCTCATTAGTCCAGACTCACCATTAAATATGAACCCTAAGCCGCTACTTTACACATAAATTATCACTCCGATTTGGAAATACGGTGCTGCTCTATGGGGTGTGTACAAGCGATTAAAATTTTAAAAAAAATCAAGCTAAACAAAATATCATCTGCGTATAAATTCGTGTCGTTATTCGCGCAATGACGATATACATCGCAATCTTCAGATGTCATCCATAACAGATATGGCAACTAAACACGAGGGGCGACTAGGACAGCACACTAATGAGGAAGCTGTACAGCTGCTCAATATGGAATATGACAATCGACGTCTTAAGCGTTGGCATCCAGCTGTTATAGTTCTTATAAGTAATATGCAGTTATAATGAAAGTTTAGTTAACAACCTAGTCACTGGATTAGTGCGCCGCAATAATTGTATTTATTATGTAAGTACAACTAAGTATCGTGTACTAACTTAGTTATTAAATTAATTGTAAAATTAAGATCGTAACAATTAATAGTCCCAGGACTGTTACTAAAAAAAAATGCTACTTCTAAGTAGCCGAAACAAACCTTCATTTCTAACCTAACTGAATGTAACGTAACCTAGCTGAGTATTTTGCATTTTTTATCGAGCGGTGGTGAATTCAAAATTTGTGGACCAAAAGTCTATGGTTTTGATAAGACAACAAAAACTATCAATATCATGGCTGTTTTTAACACGGTTGTCCAGCATGTTTCAAAGGAAATAGCATTTGTTATGCATTAAACGAATGGAAATTTGTATGAAAAAAACTAAATCGAGAAATAAACAGATAAAGGTTGAGGGATATAATCCGACAGAAATGTAAATAGAAAAAGTCGAAATACTGTAAGAAATCTTGATGTATTGGATAGTAGTGATTTCAGTGTTAACATCTCTCAGATCATTTCTGTCCTCATTTTTTCTTTGTTCAATTATTGATAATTTTTAACTTGATTTCGACTATATTTGCCCTATGTTTAACATAAATGTTTTGGCGAAAACTCTCTATAATTTTTTATCATCTGTAATACTTCTAGAATCGTAGCCTCCTAATTTTCTGTCTAAAATTTATATGCCTCGCAGTCTGCGGTGAATTTTTCTATAGGGTAAGCGATAACGATATAATGTGTAATACTATATCAAACAAAAATTTATTTATAAAAAACACGTGATGATACATTTATTTAATATTTAATATAAATACAAAATCTTTCGACGATCTACTTTAATAAAGTCACTTATAACGAGATCGTAAAACGCACCCATCGATTTATTTTCTAACTGATTTAACAACGCTTTTCCAATGGATATTAAAGATAAATCACTTAATCGGTCCTGTCCCTGTGTCGACTTCTGATATGATTTTATTCGTTTCAACACGAAAAATGAACTATCTACACTAGCAGTTGTACTAGGTATTGCCAATATTAGTTCACCTAATTTGTAAACTTCAGATACGATCTCATTGAACTCAGATTCCTTCATTGCTTCCACTAATTCATATGGATTCATTTTATTAAGGTCAACATCCATATGATAGTAATTGATTTTTCAACTTTACATCTTTAAATTTGAAAAAACATCATTTGGATTTTTTTAATACTCTTCATATTTACTTGTTTCTAGAAGCGATAAAAATTTCAGTTGATCAAGATTTCTAAAACGGTTCATTCAGCTGAATTAGAACATTGTCGAAAATTTCATAGAATAATGCACGCGCATGAGTTTCTCATTTATTTGCTAAAAAAAAAAGCACCTGATCCAGACAATGAATGGAAAAAAGTTCTATATTATTTTATATTTGAAGCGGACTGTAATAAAACTAAATTCAACGAATGACTAAAAAAATGGACAAATAGTGCTTTCTGATAAAATCTTTGGAGTTTTGTACATAAACCTCGTACTTGTTCTGCCATCACTACTGTCCCATCATATGTTTGAGCCACATGTTTCTGAGCTAAACAATATTTTCTGATAATACTTTTGACATACTCAAGTATACCATCAGCAGATCGATCCACACTAACATCAATAAATTTAATAAATCTCTTCTGAACTTTTGCAGTGTGACTGCATATGTAACATAAAACTACAGACAGCTGTGATTTATTTAAAATGTCCGACGTTTCGTCCAGTAATAAAGCAACGTATTTCGCATTTTTTATTTCTCCTTTTATCTTAGTTTGAACAACAACATGTACCGAAGAAATTAAATCACTCTAAATACGATTTGAAGTATCGCACAACGTTGTAGAAGTCTCATGTGCATTTTTAGAATCGTATCATACGTCGAAAGTAATTGCAGAAGGTCTACACAATTCCTACGATTATCGGAATCAGCAGTGGCGAATCTTGGCCATAAAAGTTGTGCTTGCGCTTAAACTAATTCGGTATTTATTTTCAATTCGGATTATACAGAAAATATTCTTCTGCGAGAAAAAAATCATGAACTTGTATTCAACTTAAAACAAACTGTTTCAAAAAGACTAAAGTAATTTAACATAATAAACTACAATAATAAAATATGTGTGCTTGTGTGAACGTGTGTATGTACATGTTGTTTCTATTTTATAAATTTTATCTTACATGAATATACAAAATTTGTGTATGTCTTACTTATACATTAATTCTATTCGACGCGTCTTTGCAGAAAAATTAGTAATTATGTTATTGTAAAATTCTGGTTCTCCTTTCAATTTCATCAATAAACATTTTTCTATTGACAAAAGAGCTAGTGCAGATAATCTCTCTTGACCCTGAGTGGATCTGGAATATGTATGAATCCTCTTTAATGTTGAGAACGAACGTTCCGCCGACGATGTTGTGGATGGGATTGTAGCAATTAACTTAATTAATTTAAAAACCTCGGGCATTGCAAGATAAACTTTATTACCGTGCATGAATTGCATTAATTCAAATACACTTTTTTTTTTTTAAAATCTTCTGATGAATACAATACTGTTAACTCAGTTCTTAGTCTGATTAAATCAAAAAATGGTCCATATGTGTGTAATGATTCAAATTTTGTGTTAGGAAATTCTTTACAATACTGATAAAAATTCTGGCTGTTAATTAGTGATAAGAATGAAAATTGTTTAATAGCTTCAAAGCAGAATTTAATCTGAGTCATTATATTATCTAAAATCTCATTGAATAATCTTCTACTATCTGAATTATCGGCAAATCCTTTATTATCGAAGTTTCTTAATCGGTAATTCTGCTTCACATTTTTGTTTCACAATTTCAGCTTCACTATAAATGGTTACAAATTCATTATCCCTGATATTCTGAATATATGTTGAAAGTTCATCAATTTTTTTGTGGCTATAATCTATGCCCAGACTTTTTGTTTGCAAAATATTAAACACAACATCTGAAAATGAAAATATTTTGGCAAATAATTTTGTAAGGAATTTTGAATTAAATTTGTTTAAAAACAATAGGAACCCCTGTGCTTTAACTACTGTATCTTGGTCCCACTTTTCACCGTCTTCAAGTATATGACTGAAATATTCCTCTATTATATTATAATATTTGTCAACTATATTAACCAAACGTGAATTAAAATTCCATCTTGTTGGTACAACACTGGGTAACTTTCTCTGAACAAATTCTCTAAAAGCCACTGTTCTTTTGGAGGATTTTGAAAAGAATGGAGTTAAACCCGATAGTGTTTGAAAGAATATTGTACATTGTTTTACATTAGCAACAGACTGCTGAAGTACTAAATTTAGCCGATGACTATAACAGTGAATAAAAGTTGCCTATGGAAAATGGTCTTTAACACATTTATTTAATCCATTCATCTCACCTGCCATGACTGCTGCACCATCGTATGTCTGAGCTATAAGTTTCTTACCACACTGAAATGATTGAAGAGTTGAATTAACATATTGAAATAAAGCAGCAGCTGTTTGATCTGCACTTACATCACTGAAACCCAAAAACCTTTCTTGAACAACACCATTTTCATCAACAAACTGAAGTACAGTTGATAATTGGGATTTGCAACTTATGTCGGAAGTTTCATCCAGAATAATTGCTACAAACTCTATTAAATCCTGTTTTATTCCATGTTCCATTATCCATGGAAAATAACAAACAAGGCCAACAAAATAGTTTATTTAGAGTACTAGATCCTGCTAGCCATGTAACATTCTTATAATTAGAATCATTAAATGATCGTGTGTATGTTTTACTTTTTTCTGTATGATTTACCTTTAAATTTGGTAATTTTGGACATGTTCTGCCATTCTGTACAATAACTAATTTTTCCTCTATACTTCTACGAGAAAACGGATTTGTTATTAAATTAATAATTACATCTTCCACTAAACCATCATTTGCACTCATGATTAAATTTTATAAAAAAAAAATAAACTAAAAAAAAATTAAAACGCAAAGAGTACACGAAAAGAAATGAAGCGAAAAATTAAAAAGTACGCAGATCAGAACAATTAACACCGCAACTAACAACCGATTGTAAAATAGCGCGAAATTATTGCAGGATGCGTTTCAAATGAGCGCATCGATCACCGTTTAATTACGTTATTATAGTTAGGCCGTGACAACTACACCTTGTCACTAACAGTATTCCGAACTTCGTGTACGAAGATACAACCGTTGTAGTAGTGATTTTGTTGTATCTCCAAGGATCAGCGCATCCAACGAAAAAAAGTTGTGGTATGAAAATCGCAACTTCCGTCGAATGTTTGGTAAAGTGTAAACTAGTGTAGTGTACACACATCTACTAACGCTATACTGTTGTGAAGCGGTCAACCAACAGTAATATATATAAGGTACATGCGGCGTAATCCTACGCATCATTCGCCGATTTCTCAATTTAGTGATTGTAACAAATATTCCGAGTAACCGCAACAGATGTCGCTCTATAAAACGGACGCAGTTAAACACTATATATATTATAAAAATATTTATTTATTGTGAAAATATAAAACTCATTATGGGCTTGCGCCGCAAGCTACGCATTCATGGAGAATTCGCCCCTGGGAATCAGCCTTTTCAGAGTGGCCATGGAAAGCAAGCTCATGAACACCGAGATAACATACTGCATCAATTAATCTTTTTAAAATGTTTCTATTTTGTAGTACAATCTCATTATGTTCCATGACTTCAATTTGTACTTGATCATTTAATTGTAAATCTATGTACAACTTAACGAATTTCTACAGTTTCATGGAGGAGAAAATATGACTCTGAGAACTTTCATGCTTTTTAATTGCATTGATCAAATTATTCAAGTTATCATATTTCTGAGTAGGATCATTTACACGTTTATCTTTTTCACTGTCAATAATAGACACGGCCAACAAAACAGTTTTCCACTATCTTCACAACTAGTTAACCACAAAATGTATTCAGATTGAGATACTTTAAAATGTCTGGTAAAAGTTGTACTACCTTTCTTTCGTTCAGCTTTATTTCTAGTTTTGACTTACCTCAATTTATATTCTCTAACTGTTCATTAAAATTAAATTGCGAAAACGGTCTTTCAATGAATTCTTGAACACGCATTTTGTTTACAAAAAAAATCACCATACAGCTTACACAAATCACATGTATTAAAACATGTTAAACTCCAGTCGAAAGCGATATTACAGGCGCTTACCATCGGCAGTGTTGCTTCGTGTTATGGGTGTAGTGTGTGTTTGTGTTGGTAAATTATTCGTATAGCCGGCTGAAAGCGATCTTACAGGCACTTACCATCAGTGTTCTTTCACGCGTCTAGTGTGTTCTTGTTCTAGGTCAAAACCTATAGCCCATCATCTTTGTTCACGTATCCTAATGGAACGAATTCTCTATCTAACCAGCTAATACGACGCGCCTGCATAAGACAATGCATACACTAAGTATAACACTTTATTGGGCAGCTGTGCGTCACATGCAGTTGTTCAGGTAATAAATGCCAATATAATCGCTTTCTGTTTTAATATTCTATGCCTTTATAAGTTAGGATAAAAAATTTATTTTCTCAGGATTTTTCAGCTTACCTGGAATGCACGCCACTGCTCACAGTATTTGTTTTTACAAATTATAGTTTCATAAATGATTTTTATTAATCGTATTATTCATCTTTATAATTTGAAGTATATATTTTTATTTTCATTAAACGTCTTCAAAGTATAAACTTTATTTCTCTAACTCAGCCATCTTATTTTCTGCCATTTTTTAACTTTTACTCTTTAAGACATATGCTGAAATTCATTAACTAAACTTTTTATCACAATTGACATGTCATTTTCTGTGAATGTACAGTCAATATTTTTACTGAATTTTTCACAATGCTTTTTGATCCTTGGTTTTTCTCTTGATACAAGTGTGTTTTTTGGCCTTTAAATGCTTTGTCAGATTTCTGTATTAATTTGTCTATCGCATTCCTCCCAATTTTTTTTCCTAAATTTGAATTTTATTTATTAGCCATTATTTATGTTATATGTTTTTATTTTATTTAAGAAAACAGACAGTTTTTTTTCTGTCAAACAATCGCCAACAGTGCTAAGACGGCCTAATCCGAAAGGGAAACAGATCTGTAGATTCCTTACATTTTTATGATTAAAAGGTAGAGTAAAAAATGATTTAGGAACAAGAAATACTATTAAATATTCAGTTTATTTAGTGAAATATATCTCTGCCTGCACAATCGATATACATCACGCTTCCAACTACGAATTAACAATAATTTTTCAATGTAGATATATAGAACCAGTTCGAATTAAAAATTGCATATTTACGTACTATGTAATAACAACATACACTATTATTATATAGCAGTGAGAAAAATTGAAATTTTCGAATAAATTATTTTTATCATAACGACGTAATTTGCTTGTTAGTGTTAACATCTTCGTTTCTGGTCTCATTTTTTCTTTGTTCAATTATTGATAATTTTTAACTTGATTTCGACTATATTTTGTTTTTATTATATTGTTTTTTTTATGCTTTTTTAAATTATCGTACCGGCTATAAAATTGGTCACAAACAACATTGCTCAAAAACTAAAAAAAAAAACCGCAAAATTAATAATTAATCTAGCTGGCATGAAAGGCTAGATTTTTATCACGGTAAAAAGGTTCTCTTCATCCAGCGTATGGTAGAACATCACAGCGAATCAGCGAACCATCTAACTGCTTAAGTGATCGAAAGAGCATCACGTCCAATTTTCTTCTTTTCAGTCGTCTATTACAGCTGACTGGATGCTCGACAAAAAATATTCTGTACACTACAAGATTCATATTAGTCTGTAATTTTTCGAAGAACTTTTTATATTGTTTCATGTAGATATCGTATTTTTTAGCTTCATAACTCGTTAGAAACAATATTCTTGACATTTGTGAAAAATGTTGCATATTGTGAGATTTCTAACCATCGTTGTTTTTGTTAATAAAATTCTAGTTAACGCTGTGAGTGTCATAATCAATCCAGTAAATGTTAAACCTATTTTAAAAAAAATATGCAAGAGCTACCCTTAGACTAAATATATTACTTTATTAATTTTACTTTTATGAACTTAAAACACTGAAGAGTTTTTTATAATTTATTGTACGTTTATTATAGTAGTATTTTCAAATTTATTTTTAATGAACTTCAAATTATTAATATTAATTAGTTACTGGGTGCAATGTTACACTAGTAGTGCGGTAGTTATATTTTTCATACGTCATTCTCAGTTTCAACAAATCAATATTTAGCCGGTTAACCGGTAGTGATTTTTGAAGTATAGTTGAATTATCAATAATATAGTTTTATCGTATTTAATAACCTAATTTATAATGCCAGTCGAACAAGTGTCATCTTCCGATATTATGGTAAATTGTTTGATTTATTTACATAGGTAATAGATTTTTAGAAAGTAAATATTCAAATATGTATAAATTAGCCGTATCCTTTTGTAATGTATCATATTATAATCACTGTAATCTATATACGATTGTTTTAATGATATCTAAACTTAAATACTCATCTACTTTTATTATGTGTTTAGTACTTATGCGATCCGCAACTGGAAAAAGCAGAAATTTGTGGAAAATATGTTGGGAATAATTTGTCAGTCCACCTTTATTCGCCCGATAAACAAATAGTTGCAAGTAAATTGTTCATAATATTTTATTTTAAATATGTGTAAATTTACTGGATTGATTCTGACAGAGCGTTAACTAGAATTTTATTAACGAAAACAACGATGATTAGAAATTTCGAAATATGCATAATTTTTCATAAATATCAAGAATGTTTTTTCTAACGAGTTATAAAGCTAAAAATAATTAGAAACCGTTTGAAACTATTTCAATGCAAGTAATGGTATTTTTTTTAATAAAAATAAAAATATAAATTAAGAAAGAAAAGTGTGTGAATATTTTCAATGTATGCAGAAATTGATTTTGTAATTTCCTTTACGCTTACAAATCACGTTAATAACGCTTTCAAATTAGTCCACGTTTGTACATTGTAGGAAATAATGCGATTTCATGAAAATTTTACAATACGAAAATTTGATTTTTAGCTAAGGAAAACACAGATTTCCCATGTGTATATCACATTACTGTTAATGGAATAATATATAATTCGGCTATGAGAAAACTAGTTAATGAATCCTGTTTTAACTTCTTATCTGGACAGTCTCTGAAGAATATGCTGACTACAACATGCCGTCCAGAATTAGTAAAGTTAAGTAGAAAATATAGGTAAGACATAAATGGTAATATGGGAATTTAATTAAATGTATTAAATACACTTTTTGAATGTGAAAATAATTATACATATTTAAATATGTGAATAATAAAAATATGTATGTAATTGATTTTATTTTCCGGTGAGTTAATTACAAAAAATGTAAAAGCTAAAAATATACACAGATTTTATTTATAATTCATTTAAATTATTTAAAACTGAATGTAAAATTTTTAGTATATACATTTAACCTTCACCAGATTTTGTATCATGTTTTAATGTCTATGATTGATGCATGTGTGTTTACGAACAAATTATAGCGTACAAATCACAAAAAATACTAATCAAGTGGAAATAAGATTTTAATCAATTATTTTATGAGATTTTTTATATTAGTGAACTATTTGTGTTAAGTATCTCTAGCTAAGACTTCTGTCACTGGATGGATAACCTCTTCACGTTATATATCTCTCTTATATAAAAATTACTGGATAGTCCAGGAGAACTATTTGTGATTGTAAAAAAATAAAAGATCTTTACAAAGCAACACGCAAGTAGTGAATTAAATGCTTAAATCGGTGTTCGGAATTTCATCAATATCCAAAGCATCTAATCGAATTTCATAATCACCGATACGGAAATATATGCTAAAACAAGTATCGTACATAATTACGTGTAAAACGTGGATTGACATAAAGTTTAAAGAATATTAGTAATTTCAATTTGCTTCAGGTATAATACTAATCTTTTTAATTTTATTGTGATAAATTCGCTAAGGTTACATCAAATAATAGCAATTACTGATCCAAATGTAATTCTTATTTTTTTAAGATCTACAATTAGGTCGTGTATGGAAAGCTTGCAACAAGAAATTAAATGTAAGGTGAATGATGTCGATTGTGAAGTTAATATTATAGCCATTTTGTATAATATTGAGTTTATATGGCATTTAACTGAAATTTTACACATAGAAGCGGTGTCAGGTTCGTATTTGTATTATATATATATATATATATATATATATATATATATATATATATATATATATATATATATATATAATCACAAGTTTCATGTAAAATTTATGGATGAACGAATAATTTTAATCATATTTCATATTCATACAAACACTTTCAGTTATAATTTTATTGTAGTTTTATTATCAAATAATGGTTTTAGATGATACAGTTATTTCACGATTAGTGGAGTGGCTTAACCTTCATTATCCAGAAGCTGAGAAACAAGCGGTTAATATGCTAAACAATAGTAAATTGAATCAAGAAATTACAATAAATGGAATTGAATCACATTATTCAGACTTCTGGGACGTTTTAATTAATTTGAGTTTACAAGGAAATTTGGATTTAATACGAGCATTGTTAAAACTACATTCTTCTGCAGATACCGAAATGTTTATTGAAGCTGATAAAGCTCTACGGAAAATGCCAAAATTATCGGTCAGTTTTAAATATGTCATTCATTATATTTATATATATATATATATATATATATATATATATATATATATATATATACAATCCATGGTTTTTATATACATATATGTTTATGTATTTAGATGTATGAAACTATACCCATGTCAGAGTATGTTAATATTTGGAAGAGTTGGCATGCTTCCGTGAAAGATAAAATACGAATCGGATTATTCTCTTCAGAAAAACATTTAGAGTCAATTATGAAGGTAAGTATGATATTTCAAAATTTTAAATGATCCTTTAGGATTTATGGGTAAAGTTGATTTAATTACATCTATGCTGTAAAAAGACCGATGAACACATGATGTATTCTAATATCAATGTAGCTAGAGACATAACTTAATATCTTAACTACATATTAAGTTTTCGCTAACTTATTACATTAATTCCAGCTGGTTGTGACAAATAAAACCATTTAATCTCGTCACATATTAACTTTTGAGAATACCAATCAAGTTTTAAATTATTCACAATGATAATCGGAAATTTATTTTCAAGTCATTTGTGAATTTCGTATATTTATTATCAATTTTTCGTTATTTCGACGTATTTCTAATTACTTCTATTAACATATTGTTTTTAATAGATAATTATCGGGGATGCGTCAATGATTTCTTATATAAAACCTTATTGTAATACATGGTATAAGTATATGATCGTCACACTATTGTATTCAGAACCTACCTTCAAATCGTATGACCTGTCCTACCACGCTCATCAATGTATATCGCAATACGGTGGTATATCTCGAATGAAAACTTTTGATACTATTATGGTAGCCTTACTAGATTCTGATTTAAAACTGGTATGTATTAAAAAAAAAAACGCGTTTAACAGTTATTATTATATCGTTTAATCATTCAACATCTTATTACTTGTTGGTCAAATGTCTTTATATGACTGTGTATTTCGAAGTGTTTTAAAGGTCTCGTTCTATTAAAACGGAAATAAATGGTAAAAAAGATTTTAGAGGAAATTCCTATCAAATAATATACATCAGACGAAATTACATACATAAAACAAAATATTCTCGTTGAGCGTCATCAAAATGTTTTTTTGGTTTGATTGATTGTTAGTGATAACTACCTAGTGATGTTGTAACGAGAGAATGGATTAGATATCATAGGGGAAAAAATGTGTAGAGACTACAAGTAATCGCGTTTGTGGAAATCAATTATGATTTTCATTAAAAAAAAAGACTGATTGCAGCAACGATGTAAGATTTGAAAATTGTAAACGTGATTAATGCGCGGTAATGATAATTTTATCTCATAAATATGTTTTATATGAAAGTTGCTTTTTTTAAAAATACCAACAGGTTTTTGGTTTTTAATAACTCATGATCAATAAAATACTGTTAACATCATATCATTTAATATAGAACGAGATGTTGATTAACAAGTTCCTCCCACCTCACGAATTCTTAACCGCTTAAAAGTGTTACCAGGTATACGACTCGTAATCCTAATGAATGTATCAAAAAATTAGATGTTAATTTTGTAAAAGAACTATGTAGTAACTGGGCTGTTTAAACATACAAATAACGATAATAATATACTGTATTAATCAAATTTTTTGTACCGCATGTCAAATCGCTTTTCGATTTTCAACATAGTAATAATCAAGAAATAAAATCTCACTTTATTAACACACACTAGGTAATATAAAGATAAATCGAGGTAAATTTTTGTTTAAACATGTACACACGCATATGTTGAGATTATACACTTATTCAGAAAATGTATACATTTATAGTATAATAAAAAAACATAAAACATTTATAAATTATATATATGTATGTCTGTGTGTATCAGGCAGCGGGTCAATTTCAGTTAATTCCGGATTGTGGCTGGACAGCTGTGCATATGACGAATTTATTGCGGCTATGTGGAAAACTAAATTTTGAAGGAAATATAGCTACTAGGTATACGTTATTATAATTCTATCAAATTTGCATGAAATCGTAAATATATAATTTATATATCCATAAGTTTAATATATAAATATAAGTATTTCTTTGTATTACAAAAAGAAAAAAGATAAGTGGTCCCACACGTATAATAATGTACAGATAATATTAAATAGTATTTTAAAACAAGGCATGACAACTTTTGTAAGAAACAAGGGCATATACGAGTGATCAATTAAAATAATAATTTTTTACGTGGCGGGAAGATAAATAATTTAAGAAAACATGCGTAATTTGATATAAACATAAATAAGTTTCAAATTGTGAATATTATACAATAAAATTAACAATTATAATATATATCGCCAATAAATTGTATTATATTAATTGAATACAAAAATCGTATTAATGATAAAAGTATATATAAAACTATGTACAGATGTAAACAATACAAGTATATATATATATTATATTTGTCTGCACGCATATATATGATATTTTATGTATAACGTCCGTCTGTATGGCTGTTGTTAAATAAAAGTTTACATAAGTTGTATATATACTCGTAAACTCTTGTTAACGACATTAGCATTAAATTAATATATAAATCTACTAAAAGGAACATAATCCAGTAATGTGTCGATAAATCACCATAGACATTTCGACAAAATTAAACGATAGCAATAATTACATATTACTTATTCAAAATCGAAAATGTCTGTAAATAGTATGTAAATTTTTTAAGAAAACAGATATACTTTTTCTATTTTTTTTTCTTATCGAAGGCTTGTTAGTCTTCACCAAGCTTTCTTCTAACACCTTTCTTCTGTTGATAGTTTTGTCCTACTGTTCTGTTGTACCAGACATATTTTTGGTGTACCGTTGTGAGAATACAATTTTAATCAGAGTGTTTGTGTAACATATTAAGAAACCCAGCTTGTTTTTGATGATTACATATTTGTTTTCATAATTTTATTTACTTTTCCATTTTTTCAGTTCCCTAAGAGTTAGTCCGTTGGAAGAACAGTTTTTAAGAGAATACGGCTCTTTACTAGTGAAGCATGATTCACTATGGCAAATTGGTATTCATTATTTAGATAATTGTCCATCATCCGGTCTCGCGTATGTAGAGGCCGTTTTACCGTTTATACCGGTACAGACTGAAGCAAAAGCTATAAAAATACTTGATATAGCACGAGATAGAAATTTAACTGCTGTAGGTAGGTGAAGGTTTATTTTTATAATTATTTTTTTTTTTATTTTCGTAATTTAATATTTTTTATTTTGACGGATTTTCTCTTTTTAAAAATAAACAATAAGAAAAGACTTAAAATCATAAAACTTTTCGGCTATTAAACCATTATCACGTGAACATGTTTATTTTTAGGAAATATCACAAAAATGATATTAAAATGCGATATTTTCGGGAATATTTAGCATTACTCTGGTATTTTGCTTGTAATAAAATCACCTTCCCAATAGAAGTTAATTTTCATCTATATCTTCCTAGGCTAATTCATGCGATTTTGTTCGTTTTAATCTCAGACTATAGACTTTATGATCCTTCAGCATATTTTTATTTCCATATCACGTGTTTGTACTCTTTGTTGATCTTTTCTATTCATTATTTCGATCACTTCCGGTATCACTACAACTCCGAGATCGCGATGAATAACTAAATTCCTTTCATACCATCTAGCGCCTGCTATTTTTCTGAGAATATTATTCTTCATTCGTTGTATACTTTGTTTATTGCTCAGTTTAACACAACCCCACAGTTGACATCCATAGCATATCGGTTTGTTTAGTTGGTTATAAAGGTAACGTTTATTACTTAACGAAAACGTGCTTCTTTCGTTTAATAACCGATACATTTCAGCCATTTTTATTTTTATATCCTCTTTTTTCTTGCTGGCGACTTTAATTGTCCACGTCAGTTTTCCATTTAAGTACAAAGGTATTTATCATATGTGTCAGTGGATATTGTTTCTCAGTTTATCGGCTGATAACGTATTTTCCTAATGGTAAAATTGATATGGATCAATTTAATTTTATTTAGTTTCATTCCCCAATCCCTACGTCATTTTAAGACTCCATCTAGATGTTGCACTTTTTGAGTTGACTTTTCAGCCGATTCTTCCACTGCCAGTATTGCTGTGTCATCTGCGAGCGTTGCTGTTGTGATGTTTTTGTTAATCGGGATATCCATAGTGTTTAATAAATACAGTGTTGGCCCTAGTATTTATCGGCTGTATTTATGAGTAGCTAATGTTTTGTTTTATTCGAAAAAAACGGCCTGTTAAATGTGATTGTAAAATTTTACAATACTTTTCTGAAAAAATATTTTTTAATTTTGTATATCAGTCCTTCGTACCAGACTTTATTGAAAACCTATGAAACATCCAAGAAAACTGCAGTACATATTTTCTTCCAAGGTTTTTTTTATTATATCGGTAACTCTGTATAGTTGATCGATCGTCGAATGCTTTTGTCAGAACCCAAATTGATGATCAAGCAACAACTTTTCAGTCATATTTTTCATCCGTTTAAGAAGTAATTTTTCGAATAATGGTAAAAGCTGATAGGTCTTTGATTTTTGTCAGTTGGTTAGGGATTATAATTGAGCAACTTTCCACAATAGGATAGTAACCAATTCTCTGAATCGAGTTAAATATTTGCGTTAAAGACATAATTCCTTTATTTGAAAGTTCTTTTAGAATATTAGCTGTAATCATATCGAATCCTGGTGCTTTTGAAGTATTCATATTGTTTTTAATTTTTTTGACAATTTCACTTGATTTAAAATAAGTAATATTTTCTACTTTTATATTCTCGACTTTAAGCTTATCATTGTATTCATTATAATTAAGCGTAAACACACCCCTAAGAAATTCTGCAAAATCGTTTGCCTTATCTTGATAACTTCTTAGCCATTGGTCCATTTACAGTTTTAATTGGAAAATTTTGTGTTGCTGTCGTTTGATCCGTTTAGTAGCCTTCCACAACTAATAATTACTCTCTTCTGTAGCCAATAAGTTTTCTAAATATATTTTAAAACTATAATTTGCTTCATTTCCTAACTTATTTTGTTTAGTTTCGTTTTGTCATGCTTATAACGTGAGTTTTGTCATCTTTTCCTAATTTTTCTTCTTTCTTCAATTTTACTTAATATTTCAACAGGGAAATTTTGATTACACACACTTTTTTTTTGTTGAGGCATAAAAACCACTGCTGTTTGATACATTACATTATTAAATTCTTCTATAGCCAAATCTGTTTGATTCTCATTCTTCAACGCTATTTTCAAATTCAGCCGTTAATCATAATTTTTCTCAACTTGCATATTCCTTTGGTTATAAATAATTCCGGTACATCTGGTATTTTATTTTTATCTGGCGGTCGGTATATAGGTTCACGACCAGAGCAATGCTCGCAATCATGTTTATTAATCGCTTGTAGTGGTTACTTGCCCCTAGCTCGAATTTTCATAGACCCTAATATGTATGGTTCGCATTGTAATCGCCACCAACAATGAATTTTTTCCCCAGTGTGCTGAAATAAAAAAGATGTCAGTTTTTATTTATATATTAGGAGCGCAATATACCGTCGAAACGACTAATTGGCCTTCTTTGGGATTTAATTGTATTGTTATTGCTTGTGTTTGTTTCGCATTTAGTTTCTGTAATTCAGTGTTCTACGTTGTTTTTGATTAATATTACAGTTATGTTCACCTCCGTCAGGACGCATAGTGTAATACAGACAATATACTTTAAATTTAATTGTATGTTTTTCAGCTTTAATAAGTGATACATATATTTAATGTTGGACTATTAATAATTATATTTGTTGTCGTCTATGTACTAGTTCATTCACATTATGTTTCAATTATTTTTTAACTTATTAAATCGATCGAAAATTTTATTTAACCTTTTTTCCTGTTTGTTAATTAAGTTGTCTATTTTTTGTAGAATTATTTTCCTCAGCTGATTAAGTGAACATAAAATAAAATATAAAAATATATAAATATATACTTGTTTTCATCAATTTTGTAATTACATGATAAAAGTACTGATTTTTGTGATAAAATTATTATTTAAACACATTATTTTTTTTAACGTTTTTTTTTAAATTATACATTTTCATTTATGACAATTGTAGAAAATGATTCCAAGATGTAAAAATATAGTGTTTCGTGTATAACATTGCTTTTTAGATTAACAGATTTTTTTATGTACTATATAAATATTTGTAGAAATGAAACATAAAATGTCAGTTATTATGAAAATGCATGTTAAAAGTTTACGTACCGTACAGAGGACTTTGTCACTGAAAGGGTTGCTGTTGCATATGGTTACAACGAAAATAAATTGCCGTAGTTTAGTCGACTAACGGGAAATGTGCCCACCGAATTAGCGATAGAAATTTGAAAATCTATAACTTTGTACTATATATATACATTTCTTTTTTATGGGATGCCTTTATAACCTGCCCAACGTGATACAGTTACTAACTCATATTTGTATAAACCCGGACAACTTACCTAAAAATATCACTATATCCGGAAATAGAAGTAAATTCTGAGGATGAAGAAGGAATAATACATTATACGGAGGACCGTTACGAGAGTTGCGCAGTAATTTAAGGCTTCGTAATGTTATTAAAGAAGGGCATTCGAAGAACACGTTGTCGGGATTACAACTTGTACGTCCAGCATGTAGAGGTTTCTCTAAGATAAGGAACAGGCGGTCCGGCAACAAGTAGTGACCGAATGGCAATCTGTTGATAAGTACAGGTCCTTTCCGCATAATGTTTTTAAAAAAGTAGAACCATAGAAATCTAGGAAGAGACGGTTCGAATTGATAGTACCTAGTAAGAGGCGACTGCCGTATACACTTCACACATATCTGTTCCCAGAGTTTCCTATGTTCCGACTGTATAAAATTTATAATATCAAGTGTAAAATAAAAATTTCATTGTCGAGGATCCCTCGATGTCTCGGGCATAAGAAAGACACAAATATACTAAAGTTTTCTAGATGATTAAGTTTCAACATGATGAATGGAATCAATGAATCTGAAAGATTTATTTTAATACTTTCGTGTTTTGTTGTATCAAAAACTGAGACGCACTAATGTCTCTTTTTTAGGTAATTATAAGCATAATTCATTTTCTTTACTCAGTGAAATGAATTGTAATTTTTTCGTATGTTCAATTAAATATCCTTTTAACAAATATTGACATTAAAAAATCATGTATTCCTAAATTTGATCAAATGTTTAATATAAGACTAATACGATAATCGATATACCGGAATTTATTTAAAATTTTCTATAGGTTTAATAGCTAATTATAAAATTAACTAATTTTTTTATCGCATAATTAAAATTTAAACGTATAGTTTCGAATAACTACTGAAAAGCTGATAGTATTAATTTATTTCAACAAGTTCATACGATACCCGTGAAAAATGACGGATTAAATATTTCATAATAGTTATTTAAATTCTAACTTTATTCGGATTTTTACTACAGTCAATCATATATGCCGGATACAAGGTCAAAAATGCATACAGGAACATCGTTTAGGTGACGCTTTAACGTGGGCATTTCGTTCGCAAAATTCGGCGTTCGCTTCGAAGATCGCGGATGAATTTTTGCATTCGTATATACATGTAGGATATTTTAATTCGACAGATGTGTTGGATAGCTTGGGATCTTGTATACTGTTATCTGATCGTTTAGTATTCCTAGGTTTGGTTAATTTTTAATTTTTTTTGTAATTTTATATTTTTGCAATGAGTTGCTATAAAAATGAATATAATTTGTTATTAAATACTAAAATTATAACAGAAATTGGATCTGAAGTTATTACAATTTAATTTTTAACTAAATATTTCATATAAACTACAGAATTCATTTCAAAATCTTAAAATTCAAACTTTCTGCTGACATTTAATGAATTACTAAGGTTTCAATTTTTACAAATGTCAGTTTTTATTATGAATACTCATTTTTAATCAGACGGTACTTAAATATAATACTTAAAATCATTTTCGAATTCACTAGAAAATATTTGATTTAAATGTTTAAAAATTGGCCGTAATTAATATTATGACATAACCGTTGTTTCATGAATAAGGGGAAGAAGTATTTATTTGTTAATTATTTAGTACATAAAACGACATAAACATTAGATCATCGATAAAGCCTAAACAACTAAATTACAAAGTTGACGCAATTATAAAATGAACATTAAATTATTTATTCGTCGCAGGAAAAATGAGTGGAATAACCCTGTACCACATATCATACCTGAACTAGACGTGCTAATATTAGTTGTTATTTTAAGTAAATATTATGTATAATTTATTTTTTATTAATTATTTTAACTTGAAAATCACAAAACTGCTAAAAAGCTTCATTACTATTTATAACAATTCATAATTTCTACTAATAACTTTTTTTTTTTTTATTTTTTAAATATACTTTATATTTTACTTCACAATCCACGATGCCAATTGTTACATTTCTTTATTTTTCAAATATAATTTAAAAAAATGATCGTATCGTACTAATTGTTGAACATTTTCGACATAACTTTTACGATGTATTTCGTTATTTTAATGTTTTATAATTCTTACTTTAATTTATAGGAAAGTATTATGATTTTCATCAGTTGTACATAATGGGAAAATTAAAAGAAGCTGCTTCGCTGTTATCTCAGTTATTGGAGTCTAAACTAGTACCGAAATTGTAAGTTATATTCTCACTTGTATTTCGTTACGATCATTATAATTAGAATAATTTAATGAATATATTTCATAATGGAAAACCCGTTTTTTGTCTTTCTTTTTTCGTGTATTCCATAGTGTATAAAAGTTAAATGTTAAAACTAGTTATATTATCGCGTGGAAGGCCAAGCTACCACTCACAACACCATGTGCGCGCTAGTAACAATTTGGTACACTACAAAAACACGCGGGTTGCATTGTGTCCTGACAGCGATGCGATTGCAATCAGTTCTCCTGGGTGTGCGTGTGTATGTGTACGCTAACACCATATTATGATTGCTTTGTGTTACTACAACAAAAATATATATATATATATATATATATATATATAGGTAAATAGTCGCCTAGCCACCGATAGACTATGCTTAGTGATGAGTTTATTTTACGGAACAAAACGGAAAATATTTTCGATCAACTCATAATTTGCCAACTTATAACAATTATTTAGTTTTCGTAGAGTAGTATAAAATTTTTAGTTAACATTGATTCCTTGAATTTATCCCTTATACGTAAAATATATGTTACATTGTAGATCAGTGTTTCAAATTGAAAAGTTGTAATCGAATTTGTATCGTTTTGATACCTAATATTTTATAATAAAACTTCGAGCTGGTTAACAAAGAGTTACAGTTCACATGTTGCCAGTGTATAATAAATTAACCCTAATTATCTGTTCGTTTGTTATGTAAAAAATATATAAAATTTCATTGTATTAATTGTTAACGGTTTGTTTAATATCTTTCTCAGCTTCTTACCGACGTTATTATTGGATGCGGTTCCATTGCTGGAGAATGGTGAAACTACTTTATTATCTACTTCCCAAATTCAAAATTTGATGTTTTCATTAGAAGAACTTTTGCGCGAAAAAAGTCCGCATTACATAGTTCAACAGAAGAGTCGAATAATACGTATGGCTCTAATGAAAAACTTAGCTCAGTCATTTACGTCTGATTTGTGTAATAATAGAGCTGAATTTAATGGTTTTGTTTTAAATTGACGATTGTAATGATAAATAACTAAAGTAATTTTGTATTTTTGAAGTTGTATTTAATTTTAAAAATATTTTTATTATTTAAATTTTAAACAAAAAATTTATTACTTTAAAAAGTTCGTTTTAAAATATCCGAATTCAGCATTAAAATATACGTGCGAACTTAATAAAAATGTGGACTATTGAAACAAAATAAAAAGTTGAATTTAAATCGTCCTGAAGTAATAGGAAAAAACAATGATATGTCGGAAGATGCGGTGGAAGCAGAAATAAAACAGGATCAAGAAAAACGAATAATACATGTTAAAGATAGAAAATATTTATCAATAATCATCGTTACTTGTAAAAAAAAATTTTGTACCCACTAGCAGACGAAACAACATAAACAAATGGGTGTTTGCACATATTCATTGTCATTAATTTTTAATATCAAAACACCTAGCAGGATTTCAGACGAATAATTAACGAGTTAAAATGCAATACACCTAAATTTTAAATACTGCGTTAAAATGTTTTTTTTTTTTTTAAATTTTATTAATATAAGTGATGTATTATTTCCAAGGCATTGTTACATTTAATTATTGAATATTTATAAAAGCAACGAATTTTAAATGAAACTAACATTCATAACATTTATATAGAAATTATAACATTTGTGCGCCTATAATTAATAAAACTAAATATATTTACTGATAAATAATTTCTTACTTATATTTTTTATTGTTTAAAAATTTTCTACGTTGATTTGTAATTATGAATTCGAATTATCTGGATTTAATATTTGATAATTTGACTCTTCATCTGAAAAAAAAAGAATATATATATATATATATATATATATATAATAGACAGGATTTTTCATAATAAGTAAATATATACTATCATATATTGTAGATTGTTCTGTGAAAAGTTATGTTTAAAGTTAAATGAATTTAGATACTTGAGATTCGTATAATTGGAAAACCTGTAAATGTAAATTGCTTTATATAATTTCCATCTTTTAACTCTTATAACGAAACATGATTTTTATAACGCTAAGCGAAACATCGGTCATTTTGACCCCTGACAGTTTTTTTCCATGTTTCTTTTCTTCTTCTTGCTTTGTAAACTTTATTTCATATAATAGACATATACAGACATTATAATGATGTTTTAACATTTTTTATTATTTAACTGATATTATTATTATAATATTATGTTTGACAATACCACACCAAATTTAAATTGAAAACGTGAAAAAATATTACATATGAAACCTTGACAAAGAAGTAATATTACTTACAAATTATATTAGCCCAAATAGTAAGTTTATGTTATCATATCCCGGGTTCGTTTTCACGCTTACACATTGGCAGTGGCACAGTTCAAGCATGACGGAGGTGGTTTGCTTTTCCAGGCGTTTGAAGGTCCGATTTCATTTTTTCCAAGACGTTCTAAGAAATATTCTGTAAGATCAACACCTTCAGCAACTGCATTTATTATGTCTGTATTATTTCCTTCATCAAGCAGATCGGCATTATCTTCATCTTCTGATGTACTAGAACTTACTTCAACTTGATCTTCATTATGAGCTTCATCATCTGATATGATAAAGTCTGGGTCGGCATCCGAATCATCAAGTCCACTAAAATCACCATCATCTTCACTATTGTCATCAGCCAACATTCTACGTACTTGGATACTAAACTCTGGGTCACTAGGTCTTATACGACGGCTTGAAGCACGGTTAGACATCATAACAAAATAATAGTATAAAACAGCCACCGCAACTTAAGCGAAACATACGGTATATTTGACCGACGACTGCCAATCAATAAGCGAAAAACGCGGTATATCTGACCGACTGATTTTAAACAAACTACTAGTACAGGGGAAGTTGGCGAGTAAACTATTCACAATTGGTCTTAAAAGCAAGGAGTGGGACAAGGAGGAAGGTAGACAGAACGCCAGCTGTTGAGGTCAACAACCTTAGTAGTTATTATTATAGAGAACAAATTCCCAGCCGGTCAATTTGACCGATGTTTCGTTATAAGAGTTAATTGAAAAAATAAAAACTATCACGTTATGTTTTTATACTGTACGATACTTGTATCTCAAATGTATTATTATAAGATTTAATTCGTATTTAAATTTTTGTTCAAGACAAAGTAGATTTGTATCCATAATTTTATTATCAATCTTTAAAAATTATATAAAATGAATGTTGGATGTTAAAAATTTGTATTTTTAATTAATGTAGAATTATTTATCGTATACATTTTTTAAACTAGAATTTCAACAACTTTATGTTCGTATTGTTTTATCAAATATTTCCGGATGTTTAAAAAATAAATTTCAGTTCTAAATATGCTTCAGGAGGATGCTACTTTTATTTGTTAAAAGTAAGAAATAATTTTTAATCGATGCATGCTCTTTTTAAATAAAAACTAAGTAAATAGGATCAACTTACCGTTCCAATCGTTTTCTGTATGTATTGTTGTGTAATTTAATTTGGTATTTAGATATTCTAAATTATTTTCCAGTCTAGCTATTGTTTCCCTTAAAAAACAAGAAACATATATAAAAAACAAAACTGAAAACATAATTTCACCGATACATGATATTTTTAGCAACCTTCAGTGAAATCACGCTGCATTTAAAATTTAAAATTTGTTGTGTTCTTAAATGAAATAATAATTGAAAATATCAAATTTATGCCTTACTATAGACATAATCTATCTTAGTAAGTCAGAAACTCGAATAATTATTTATTGCAGCAGTTTTTTTTTTTTGTATCAATAATTAAATAATTTATAGTCTACTGATAAATATTTTGGATCGATAAGTTAATTGAAAATTGTTGCATATTGCAATAAAAAACTTTTTTTTGTAGTGATTAAACTATGTTACGATCTTGTTTTGTTTATAATGTATAAAATAACTACTCTCCAATATTTTCAACATACCAGATTAATACCATAATTTGTGAGTTTTAGTTACTTATATCTTCTCTAGTACTTATTCCAGTAGCAATGTTATGAAAAATGTTTTCTATATGGTGACACAGAGAAGACTGACGGTTTTGTTTTTTTAGTAACTCAAAAAGTACCGGACCAAAATTTTTGAATGAAGCACATTGTTTGATTATTTGGTATGTAGGTGGGTGTGTATTGATGTATTGAATGTTTTAGGCGAATATTACTTATTATTCTTACTTATGTTTGGTACTCTCTTCGGCCAGTTTTTCTAATAATATTTTACATTCATATTTTAAATGATTGGTCACTTTTGACTGTGACTGTATCATGTTTTCTAAATCGGAAATACGTCTACCTGTTGGAAATGATTAAAAACAGTTGCGTGTTATATACAATGTTTGTAAAATATATATTTTGATGACATTACAAATCCTGCAAAAAAAACATGTGTGCCTCGGAGCGTAGAGAAGAAGTACGACTTAAAGATATTTTAACTAAATTCGATACAGGTTTTTTTTAATTACGCATATATATATATATATATATATATATATATATATATATATATATATATATATATATATATATAATAACCTTTATTTAGCATAACTAAATTAACAATTTATAAATATCTGTTGCAGCTAAAATTAATTTCGAATTTAGTCATACTAGGCCCTTCCGAGCGAAGGTCTCTCCCAAGTTTTCCCAATTGCGTTTGTTGTGTGTCAATCTATAGAGAATGCTTCTGGAACCCAGGAACTTTTTGAAGTCGTCATCCCAACGTGTAAACGGTCGCAACTTTTTTCTCTTGCGGTACGCCAGGAACCATTCCGTTACTTTCTTCGTCCATCGCTGATCTCTGTATCTTATGACATGTCCTCCTCACTTCCATTTCAGCGCGCGGATTGAAGTTATGACATCCCTATTATCACTCATTTGTTCCTTAATCGTTTTTAATTTGATTCTATCTAGTTTATTGATTTGTAATATTGATCTTTCTAAATTGTTTTGGCAGGTTCTTAGAATATTTTCCTGTCTTTGCGTCATCGACCATGTTTGGGAATCGTAAGCTAAGGATGGTGACAGACAGCTGTTGGAAGCCATGCTTTTTAGATTGGGCGAAATATTGCTCTTAAAAATTGATTTTATCATCCGGTACTTTTTCCATGTTATTGCCATTCTGCGATGTATTTTAGCTGTTAATTTGCTTTTAAATGAAATTAGTTTACCTAAATATATAAGTTCAGTGACTTGTTCTATATTGCTATTTCCTATTGGTATAAAGCCTCTTTTTTCTTGACATAAAATTTTAGTTTTTTCGTTATTTATTTTTAATACAGGATTTAATTCCCTCTGGCTGCAGAGAGAGAAACATTTGCTCCAATTGGTTGAAGGAGGATGCAATTAGCACCACATCGTCTGCGAAGCGTAAGTTGTTCAATAATTCTCCATTTAAATTAATGCCCATGTCCGACCGACCTAGCGCCTTGAAAACCTCCTCCAAGACGCAGTTGAACAAAATTGGAGATAACGGATCTCCTTGGCATGCTCCCCGTGCTAACGGGAAATATTCTCCATCCACATCTGTTACTATTCTAGCTTGAACGTTGTTATACATTTTCATTATTAGTCTTATTAGCTTTCTTTGACAGCCTTGATTCTTGAAATATATATGATTGCTTTACCGAATCAAAGGCCTTAGTATAGTCTATAAACATTAAAAATAACGGTATATTATACCATATACTTCTCTCTGTTAATTGATTAATAATACGTAAGTGATCAATTATTGAATACGAGCTACGGAAACCCGCCTTCTCACGAGGCTGGTGTGGTTTTAGCTGGTTCCGTAGTCGCGACTATATTACGGTAGACAAAATTTTTTGTATTGAGATAAGGCTTAGTATAATTTTCTATATTTTATTTTTTACCTTTTTTATGTAGAAGAATTATGTCAAATTTTTTCCATTCACTTGGAATTGTTTCTGTTACAATTATTTCATTGAATAACTTTTCTAATTCTATAAGTAACTTTTCTCCTCCATATTTAATACTTTCATTTATTATTTTATCGTGTCCTGGTGCCTTTTTTAGCTTAGCTTTATTTACAGCTTTTTTGATTTCTGCTAGCAGGATCGGTGGTATTGATGTAGTGTCGTCTTTGTCCTTTTGTGTCATGTAATTTATGTTCATCGCCTCTTGGATGTTGTTATCATCTTTATATAAATTTTTGTAATAATGTGTAGCAATTTGATTTATTAATTTGCGACTTCTTTCTACAGTTCCTCTAGTCCAATTAACCAGTTCTTTCCAATTCTTAGCTCAGTTTTAATCTGTTTAGTACTTCTATTATTTTGTAATATTTGTTTAATTTGTTTTTGTTGCTTTTTAAATCTTTCTGATTTAATGTAATATCTAACTGCTTTGCGGGCAATATTTAATTCTATTTTATTTTCTAGTGTTCGTTTCTCACGTTTTAATTTGTTTCTTTTATTTATTAACTGTTTTATTTGCGTAGAGAAAGATTCGGCTTTTATTTTTTAATTTTTTTCACGTACAATTTTGTTAGTTTTTTCTAGAATGGTTTTTTGCAACTGTGTGTATTTATGTTCTATTGGACATCTATCTGGAATTATGAGTAGCGATTTATTAATCTCGAGTTCATTTATTAATCTCGAACTCATATTCTTCTGCATTTTGCTTGATAAGTTCGGCAGTTTTTTTTTTTTTTTATTATTATTATAGCTATATTGCACCTAGCTAATAATAGCTATTTAGCAATTTTACGTGTTTCGAACATGTAACCTGAATAGCAGCCTATTTTTATGATATTTTATAATTGGGTTGCAAAGATCTATATTAAGAGAATAAATATATAGTTTATTACATTAACCCCAGTTAGATGGTTTTAGCTTAATAGTAGTAATTTCATAGAATAATTTTATTAAATTTGTAGGCAAATTTAGATTATATCGATGTAAGAATCTATATGGCACCACGAATAGTGAAAGAAGTAAATAAGAAAAAAGAAATATGGTTCGAAGACAAACATCATTTCATATATACGGGTAATGAAGTAAGTTATAACGGAGAATACGAATACCCCGTATTTATGTTTTGTAGCAAAAATGGTAACGAATGAATGACGATATAAGTAAATACAATTTTTTTTTAAAAAAAAGTATAAATAGAGGTATAGTTTTTAAAAAATCAAGTACTTAAATCTGTTTCAGGTTATAGTTGTAAATCATAGAGTTTGTTACATACTCGTAGTATAATATGAGCGATATAATAGAGAGTTTCGAATATTTCGATTATAGACCGTCTATAACGGAAAACATAAACGAGTTCAGGACGGAGATAAACATATACAACGAAGAGATCGTTACTCAACCGTTTAAAAGATTGATCGTAATAACTGGGAAAATAACGTTAAAAGACGAAAAAGATGTTGAAATAACGGGTGTAGACAAAAAAGTGAACGTAATCAATAACGGAATGTTACATTTGTTCTATCGTATAGATTATTATTTAGGTGATAACAAGGTTGATAGTATAAGAAAACCGGGTATTTCTACCACGATGAAAGGATTAGTATCGTTTGAAAATGATTTAAAGTATAGTAATACTGGTTGGCGTATTACAAATTCTTCCACGAATATTCTAAATGAAAAGGGGCATTTTTCATTATGTATACCCGTGAATACGATAATGGGATTTTTAGAAGATTACAAGAATTTTCTATATCGTATTCCTCAAAAATTGACGTTCTATAGATCGACGATAAATGTAGACATACTAGGGAATATTTCAATGACCGATAAATACAAGTATTCCATTACATTAAGAGACATAACATGGAGAATGCCTCAAATAAAGTTATCGTTCGAGCAAGACACGCGAGTTAGAAAAGGAATTTTAAATAATACGGACTACGAACTACTATACAGAAGTTGGCTATACCAAGGTACAATGATTTCATCTGCGACTGAATTTACTTGAGATATTCCGGTATCGTATTCGAAAACCAAGTACGTACTAATAGGTTTCCAGAAAGAAAAAAATATTTCGACTTACGATTTATTAAATTTTGAAAACGTTCAAACTTTATTGAATAATAACGTTTACTATCCGAGAGGAAGATTGAATTTGAAATATAGCGAAAATAAATGCGCTAATCTGTATCAAATATTTAAAAGCTTTAAAACTTCTTATTACGACAGACACGAATACGAGATGAATCCTATAGTCGACTATAATACGTATGTATCAAAGTATCCGGTTATTGCTATAGATTGCTCGTATCAACGGAACGTTATAAAAGAATCGCTGATTAATATTAAAGTAGTATTTAATTGGCGAGATAACACATCATCGAACGTAACGATTCATTGCGTGTTAATAATGGACGATAAAGCCGTATACAATCCTCTGAATAACAGAGTAATTCATTAGGAAAAGTATATGAATAATAGCATTCGCGTAATACGAATTTTAGATTAATTGTATGTAAGAAATAGTATATAAGTAGGTGTAGTTGTTAAAAAATTTAGTCTCACATAGACCTTTGTACGGTATACACGTGTATTTACGATACAATGGCTAACGATAGATTTAGAAATAGTCCTTCTAAGGACTTTTCGTACGTTATCGATTTCCAAGGGTTTAAAAGTATTAAAAATACATTTATAATAAAGGAATTGGCGATTGCATCTCTTGGAGATGACCGAATTGTTCATTGTATGGTAAAATCACCTCGTATTGGTATAGGACAGATAAATTTTTTGACCAAAAGATATCACAAAATGAATTGGGAAGACGGATACGTGGAATTTCACGAAGCGGTTAAATTATTACGCGAAACTGTCGCAAATGCGTACATAGTATACGTTAAAGGAACGGAGAGAGTAAACTATATAAGAGAGTTGTTGGGAAATAAAATTGATGTTTTCGACTTGGATCCATTAGGATGTCCAAAGGCTAGAGATTGGGTAGTTTACTCTATAAACCGTTGTAAGCGTTGTTTTTATAAAAATCATGGATATTTACCGGATCAAGCCAGAGATACTAGTGTACATTGTGCGTTAAAACTAGCTATTACGTATAGAGATTGGCTAATTAATTTTATTTAAAATGAGTTTTCAAATATCGTTAAATCACGCGACATCTAGTATGCGTTGCGAATACCAGCAAGGGATCAAATTAGATCGTCCGTACGAAGTTGCTTTAAATAGTTTTGTAACGTACAATAGCATTCCAAATATTTCGGAAAATTATAAGAATAACGAGTTAGTAGTAATTAAACCGAAAACTAACGAACATCGTAACATTACTATACCTACGGGTACGTACGAATTGAACGATATAATAGAATTTATTCAACAAAACGAAGAACTTAGGAACGCGGAAATAGTCATTAGGTTAAATTCGAATATGTTAAAAATAAAATTATATTCGAAATGGATTATGGATTTCACAACTGCGAACTCGATAGGACGTGTACTTGGTTTTAGTAAATATAAACTCATACCGGGATAAACACATTATTCAAACGACCGTATAGATATCTTTACTATAAATAACATTAAAATTAGATGTAATTTAATAAAATGTAATATAACTGACGTAAATTTAAACGATAACACGTTGTACGAATTTCTACTAAACGTTCAAGTTGTGAAAAAATTATCGACAATTATTTATCATTTTACCCCTATAAATACGGATGAAATAAATTACATATCCGTTAAGATAGTTGATCAAAATGAAAAATTGGTCGATTTTCGAGATGAGGGCATAAGTATAATACTACTATTTAAGCCCGTATAACCATGTTTTCCAACGAGGGATTTTTAAAACTCGAAAATAAAGTATCATCGAATCTCGAATAAAAATACAAAAACTAAACATTTATAACGAGTAATAAAAACGACTTTGATAACCGCTATTATCGAATACGAGCTAATACTGGTATAAATTAACTCCGTGTAAACATAAATTATTAAAATGGACGATTACGTAACCGTCGGAAAAAAGTTAAAAGAGAAATACGAACAATTCCGTACAGGAGAAATCAGGAAACAAATAAAACTCGAGGATAGTGCCAGAACATTGTTAAACCTCTAAGAGCGATACGTACTCAACTAGCCAATACATTACCATCCATAATAAACCGAGATAAATCTATCGCTCCATTAGCTGTTGGTTCGTTCGAAAAAATATAGAACCTCGTGAAATACCAAAAATATACGCAAAGCAGCGTCAGCTATAGAACCCTCTATCAAAATACCGCAGGAATTTGTACAAACTAATTGGTCCGGTAGCCTCCAAATACATGGAAAACTATTTGTCGAAAAATGTAAAGAGAGATTCCACTTTTGGTATACGTATCGAGGATGAGACTATGTACATGGGTAATTCACCGATAATTATAGAGAATGATAATATAAAGTTACTAAATACCGACTATTGGTACGAAGGTTCGCGAGGATTATGGGAGATATTAACATTGGAAAAACCTAAAAATTACAACGAAAAATACTTGAAAGTGTACGAAGAACTTTTGTTAAAAACTAGTTCGTATAAACAAAAAAATGACCCGAATAATCCGCGCTTGCCGATTTTAATTAAACATAATATTTTAAAAAAAACGTCGAAAAAACTGGTGCAGGATTACAAAGAATACGTATACTGGAACCATATCGACGAATTGTTAGACAGATTGTGTATATTATATGATGAAGTAAGAACCGGTAATAATAACCCTTTAATAACTAACGAAATTATAAACATTTTACGAGAATTTAAAGAAGAGGATGGATTACAAACAAAAAAGACTAGAAAAAATCGTGCAAATGCTACCTGTAAAAAAAGTTAAGAGACGGCCATAATTAATTTAGATAATTACGATGGTCCGGGAACTCGCTGGGTATGTTATAGAAAAATAGGAAATGTAAATTATTACGATTCTTTCGGGATAATGCCACCGTACGAATTACTAAGGTATTGAGACCCTAATTGCGCGGGATTTTACAATTACGAAGTAAATCAAAATATGGATCAAGTTATATGCGGTCATCTATGTTTAAAATGTTTATACGATACAAGTAACATTAAGGAACAGTATATATAGGTCGAGCGATAGAAGAATTAAACGCTTTATCGATATTACGGTAATTACTGTTGCATAACCATCAATTTTTCGGCCGTTTTTAAACGACTATTTTAAACGACTCAATTTGTTTCGGGCGTTTTTAAACGACTATTTACGGTATAAATAACGATTATTGATCCAGAAAATGGCTCTTAATAATAAACAAAGTGATCATATACGATTTCGTTGTAGTAGTAAGTGTTTTGCGATAGCGAACCGGTTGGTGGTCGGCGCTACGATACCGGAACCGTATACATGAAATGGGCGGCCGGCCATAGGGAATTTAAGAACCGTGTTCTCCATGAAAATTGAAGGATAAATGTAAAATCATAATAACAAAAATAGCAACATAAAATATAAGAGGACTTAATCATCAAGGCAAACTTGGTATAGTAGAGAATATTACTAAAGAAATAGCGATTTGGCGTAGCCGAGACGCATTGGAAACAAAGTGGACATTTTATATCAACCAGCGATAACTTGATAGTATGTTCAAGCAATGAAAACGAATTCAGTAAACGGAGTAGCGATAGGGATTACTAGGATATGAAACGATAAGTGATCGTATTATATCAGTGAAAATAAAAGGGAAGCCAGTAAATATAAATATTATTCAAATATACGCACCAACAACTCAAGGGTCAGATGAAGAAATGGAAGAGTTTTATGATGAGCTACGCACAACGGTAAAAAAAGTTCTTAACTGAGAAATATTACTAGTAATAAGTGACTTTAACGCAAAAATAGGAACCATCAAAAACGATAATCACCTAATATCTACTGTTGGAAAATATGGCTTAGGAGATAGGAACAAAAGGGGGAAATGCTAATAGATTTTTGTTCAGAAAACAACCTATTTGTAATGAATTCAAATTTCAACCATCACAAGTGACGACTTTACACATGGATTTCACCAAATGGACAAACCAGAAACCAAATAGATTATGCACTTATGCGAACAACGTGGAGATCTTCGATAAAAAATGTGAAGACATACCCAGGATTAGATTGTTGGCACTCCACAAGGCTTTAGTAATTGAGGTATGTCTCAGACTTCAATAAAATAAAAAACAGCCGGCAATTAAAGGCTAAACTAAACGAAACTTCTCGCATATACGAAAATCATAATATAACGGCCGATGAATTATGGAGAGAATATCAGTGATTCATGAAACTGTGAAGAAAATTCACAGTGAAGTACAAACAAAAAAGAAGCCGTAGATCTCCGAGGCAATATTCAAACTAATTAACGAGAGGAATAAAATAAAAAACGGGAAAACTAATAACATAACAGATTCAAATGATTATGAGGATCTTAATAAACTAATAAATAAAGAAATACAAAGTGATAGGAACAATTAAATAATAGGAATTTTTGAATAAATAGAACAACACTCACAAAAAAATGAACCTTATGAACTATATAAGAAAATTAAATGGTTAAGTAATACTTTCAAAACAAGAATGTTGACAATAAAAGATCAAAATGGAACGAAATTAACTGTAAAGTCAGAAATAGTATAAAGATGGCGCCAGTATTGTCAAAACCTTATTTACAACAATGAAATATCAGTGTTAATGCAGGACTTTGAGCTTGAACCGCCAATTATGAAAGCTGAAATAGAAGTCGCATTAAAGAAACTAAAAGATCGAAAGGCAGTAGGAGTAGATGGTAGAGCTGAAGAAATGCTGAAAGCAACGGAAGAATCAGGAATAAAGGTATTGCATATGATTTGTCAAAAAATATGGGAAACTGGCAGCTGCCCAGAAGAGTAGACAAAATTAGTATACGTACCACTATACAAAAAGGGCCCTACAGAAGATTGTGGAAACCCGCACAATATCATTGATTATTCATACCAGTAAAATACTACTATATGTAATACAAAACCGGTTTAAATATTATCTCCTACCACAAATTTCGGAAGAACAAGCTGAGTTTGTACCAGGTAGAGGCACACGTGAACAGCTATTAAATATAAGAAAAATAATAGAAAAATGCAACGAATATAACATTCCGGGACTGCTTTGTTTTTTAGATAACCAGAAAGCTTTTGACAACATCAAGTGGACGAAAATATGGCAAATATTAATAGAGATGGGAACGCCGAAGCATCTAATTTATTGAATTCAATAATTGTACTTAAATAATAAAGGTTTTAGTAAACTGAAGAATGAAAAATCGAAAGAATTTTCAGCAAGAAAGGGAGAGTACAACAAGATTGCTGTATTTCACCGATTCTATTCAACATCTACGGGGAATGGATTGTAAGAAAAACGATGGAAGGATAGCAAGGAGGGATATCTATCGGAGAGAAAAAAATTACAAATATTAGATTTGCAGACGACACTGTCTTACTGGCCAGCACAAAGCAAGAAATGTTTGAATTACTATCAAGAATAGATGTGGTCAGTAAACAGGCAGGCTTAATACTGAATAAATATAAATGTTCAATGCTTATAATTGACAAAGAAAACAGAATACAACAAATACTGACTCTGTTGCGAGATATTGAAATTAAAGATAAATGAATTTATTTGGGTGTGTACATATTCGAAAATGGTGGATCAGAAGAAGAAATAAGGAGACGGTTAGCTCTTGAAAATGTCGGGATAGTGTATATAGAAAAATCATCAGACCTCTAAAACAACAAAACTGTTACTCCTTAAAGTGGTAATTTTCTCCATAGTGATATACAGCTTAGAAACCTGGACAATTAAAAAATCTATGAGGAAGAAGCTGGAAGCTATTGAAATGAAGTGATACAGAAAAATTTTAAGGATCCCATGGATGACGCACAGAACAAATGATTCTCATTTAAAATAACTGAAAATCAAACCCACTGAGCAATTATATCCATTGAAAGACACATGCTAGGTTTCTTTGGTCATGTAATACAAGCAAATGGGCTGGAGAAAACAATTCTGCAATCAAAGGTTAATGGAGAAAGGAGACAAGATAGGACAATGAGCCTTTACATTGATCAGACCACAAGGTTATGTATATCAGTCATACAGAAAATCATGAATCTAGCGCAGAATCGATATAAATGGCGACGTCTTGTAACTTGCATCAAATAAGGTCACGACATCCGGATTTGATAATGAAACGAGAAGATATATATATATATATATATACAGTAATTATGACTGTGAAATATTATTCTGTATAAAAGAAGTTCTATTAAAAGTGATGAGTAACAAACTCGGAGCATTATAATTTTTTTTTAACATGAAGGAATCTAGAAAACTTATTTATATTTTTGAGCTTTACAATTTAAACACTTTCAAAATTAAACTTTTTTAGGAAAATCTGTTAGATTTTGAATACTCCTGTGAATTGAATTCAAAATGTCTCATTTTTGAAAGGACCTCTGCAGGATAAACGTCTCAAAATGATTTATTCATGACGAAATTTTTAGGGAAGTGAATAAAATTGAATGGTCTCAATGAGTGATATGTGAATATATAGTTGTATTATGAACATGCACACACATATACATATATAATATATATACAGTGCATACATATCATTAATTTGTAATGCCTTCACCTTCCGACACCTGCACATCTCTAGAGTAATCCAAAGTAAGTTTAAAATTTGCAGGCTTTTATTTTAACACATCTAACGCCTGCGAATAGCCGCTTCCGACACCTGCATTTCTTCCAAAGTAATATTCAAAAATGTATACTTAATGTTGTTCTAATGTAACGCCTGCAAACTTCAACTTCCAACACCTGCACATCACTAAAGTAATCTCAAGAAGTTTATAATTTGCAGGCTTTTATTTTAACACATCTAACGCCTGCAAACAACCCCTTCCGACACCTGCATATCTTTCAAATAATATTCAAATAGTGTGTACATCTGTAACGCCTGCAAATTTCACCTTTCCAACGCATGCACATTACTAGTGTAATCCCAAGTATGTTTATAATTTGCAGGCTTTTATTTAACACATTTAACGCCTGCAAATAAATCATTCCGTCACCTGCACACCTCCCAAAGTAATATCGAGTATTCTCAAAATTTGCAGGCATTTAAAAATGAATATTTTTAACATTTAAAGGTTGAACTGATTTTGTCCATTATAGTATAATACCGAGAAGTGTATGTTACCTGTCAACATCTTACAGACCTCTGACTATATATAAGCAGCATAATTCCGACTATAGGATTACTGTAATGTAATCAATGCCGGTAAAACAATCAGACACAAAAAGTCACTTTTACATAGTGCATCACTAAGAATGGAAATAAAAAAGATGATTAATTGTTTCCTTGTGAAAAATCATCTTAAAAACAGCAGAAAGAAAATCGGAAAATTGAAGTCACTTGCCATAAGAAAAGACAATAAAATCGCTCACTAGCATGAAAAAATCAGTTAGTTTCTTCACCATATATACGAGATTGAGACATTAAAATTGCTCTGTATTTAGCAGTAAAATCGGTCCATTAGCAGTAAATCAGCTTCGCCATATATTGGAGACATAATCACTTTGAGTCAATAGAATCGCTCCATATTTAGCAGTAAAATCGCTCTGTATTTAGAAGTAAAATCGCTCCATATTTAGCATGGAAAATATGTATGCATACATATATATATATATTTGTATATTACAACAAGTGTTGAATTTATTGGAGAGTCTTGTTTATTATATATATATATATAATATACATATATAGTGATTGATTGTTTCCTTTCTTTCTGCTGTTTTTATGATGATTTTTCGCATTAATCATTTTTTCTATTTCCATGCTATAGGAGTGATTTAAATCATTATGGTATTTTATCATTGATAGTGAATTTGCGCCATGTAAAGGCAAATAACTTTTTGCCGTGTGATCGATTTATGATTACTCTATCGATTACATTATAGTAATCCTATAGTCAGAATTATGCTGCTTATATATAGTCAGAGGTTTGTAAGATGTTGACAGGTAACATACACTTCTCGGTATTATACTATAATGGACGAAATCAGTTCAACCTTTAAATGTTAAAAATATTCATTTTTAAATGCCTGCAAATTTTTAGAATACTCGATATTACTTTGGGAGGTGTGCAGGTGACGGAATGATTTATTTGCAGGCGTCAAATGTGTTAAATAAAAGCCTGCAAATTATAAACATACTTGGGATTACACTAGTAATGTGCATGCGTCGGAAGGTGAAATTTGCAGGCGTTACAGATGTACACACTATTTGAATATTATTTGAAAGATATGCAGGTGTCGGAAGGGGTTGTTTGCAGGCGTTAGATGTGTTAAAATAAAAGCCTGCAAATTATAAACTTCTTGGGATTACTCCAGCGATGTGCAGGTGTTGGAAGTTGAAGTTTGCAGGCGTTACATTAGAACAACATTAAGTATACATTTTTGAAAATTACTTTGGAAGAAATGCAGGTGTCGGAAGCGGCTATTCGCAGGCGTTAGATGTGTTAAAATAAAAGCCTGCAAATTTTAAACTTACTTTGGATTACTCTAGCGATGTGCAGGTGTCGGAAGGTGAAGGCATTACAAATTAATGATATGTATGCATTGTATATATATTATATATGTATATGTGTGTGCATGTTCATAATACAACTATATATTCACATATCACTCATTGAGACCATTCAATCTTATTCACTTCCCTAAAAATTTCGTCATGAATAAATCATTTTGAGACGTTTATCCTGCAGAGGTCCTTTCAAAAATGAGACATTTTGAATTCAATTCACAGGAGTATTCAAAATCTAACAGATTTTCCTAAAAAAGTTTAATTTTGAAAGTGTTTAAATTGTAAAGCTCAAAAATATAAATAAGTTTTCTAGATTCCTTTGTGTTAAAAAAAAATTATAATGCTCCGAGTTTGTTACTCATCACTTTTAATAGAACTTCTTTTATATAGAATAATATTTCATAGTCATAATTACTGTATATATATATATATATATATATATATATATATATATATATATATATATATATATATATATATATATATATATATATGGTGTTTAACCTACTTAAGTTTTGGTTATTTATGTGAAGTTCAATTTAACTTGGGTTCACTGTTATAATTTAGTTTTGTTTGAACCCCCCTCTTAAACCAAGTCTGGTTACGCCACTGTGTGTGTATATATATCCGTCTGTTATTTCGGCTCGTTCGCTCGTTTTGCGGATTAATCTCCCATATGAACCACACCAAAGAAGTTTCACTTTAAAAATTAAGTAAAAGCGAAGTAATCGCTTATATATGACTTGGATCAACTTTCTAAAGGACCGACTTACAAATATATAGAATGAATATACACAGTAATTTAATAAACTGCACTTTTCGAAGAATTAGTATCTTGAAGGATATTCTATAGTTTAACACGAACAAAAAAAAAACTAAAATAACTTTAAATCGGGAAAAATAATGATAAAAAAATGACGCGAGAAAATTATCCAATTAGAAATTGATTTGTTTGATGTAAAACATATGTATTCTTTGTTTTACTTTTTGACATTTCTTTTGTGTTTTTTTTTTTTTTGTCAATAAAATAAGCTACACGATTTTTCCATAATCTGAGTTAGAGATTCTTCCTCACGAGGTAATATCAATTCGTCCAACTTGATAAATTTCTTCACTTAACGTAAATATCGCTGATTTAACATAAAGTCTTAATTAATGCTGTTTCAAGAACACTCACGAGAGAGATAAAGCTGTATGTAAGAGAGTATTATACTTAATGTTGCACCACAAACGGTAATAGTTTAAATGCCGTTTTTAACAGTCAACATTGATAATCTAAGAGCTTCTACTAAATAAATGCGTTACAAAAATTAATTTTACCGCGTTTAGAATCCATGTCTAGCATCATATTTGTTAAATCTTGTTCTATTTTGATGTTTTGATTAGTTAATTCTTCCTTCGTTAATGTTGTTAGACGAAGCTAAAAAACAATTTACATAGGAAATTAAAACAACACGAATATTTGCATTTGTAAGTGACTGATAACGTGTAACATCTCTATACACCGATTATTTCGCACGTTTTTTAAAATATACTGTCGTATCGATTCTAGAATACTTTACAGATATCTACCAAAAAATATATTAACTAGATTGTCTCGTCAGTTAACTGTGAAACTCGCACGCTGTTAATATATACACCCCTATTACGAGGCATTTAAAAAAGTGATCGTGATCTTATTGGTCCCTGCATTTGCATTTGAAACCTCCGTCCACTCCTCGAGTTTAAAGATTGTTTATCGTTTTTCCACATTTTAGTCTAATGTTTTTCCTCCTGAAGCTTTCATTCCCAGCAATTTTTAAAGGTATTTCTCTGGTTCATTAGAAGTTTTTCTAAGCGTTATTTTAGACGGCGATTGAACATTGATCTTTTAACACTAGTATCTACGTTTGCGGCTACTTTGACCTACAGCAGGTATGATTAAACCAGTTCATATATTCGAAGAATATTTTACAGTGTTCTCTAAATTCCAATGTTCTGAGACATTGTGATTCACATTGTGCCTCCTAAGCATTCTATTTTTGCACCTGGTACCTTTCCATTGTTTACAAAACCTAAATATTCTACTGCTCGTAAATAATGTCTATATGCATTTTATCCTGAAATCCGACTGCCAGGTGATTCTATTTGGAAAGTTTTTGACTGGTCTTATTAAATTATTAGTGTATACGATTATATATTTAATAAGTACGTTCGAATCAACCTGTTTTTGCAACGAAGAAATTTGTTCGTGTAACCGTATATTTTCATGGTGATTATGCGATAACTCTGTTTCCGTTCGATTCAAACGTTGCGTCAATTCAGTAATTTCTTGTTGGTACTTTCCTTCCGCTAATTTAAGATTATGATCGGCTTGTTCTAACTGTACTTTTAAGTCTCTCAGTTGATAGTCTAAGCTTTCCTTTTTTGCGTTCATCGATATTATTTCATTCCGTAATCTACCTGTGTTGCAATCAAAAAAAAATAATATATATATATATATATATTGTATTTAAAATATGAAACACCTCGTACATACAAGAGTAAATAACGATCATGAAAACGAACTTTTGAAAGAGCATCATATTAATCGATAAAAAAAATACAAAATTCAATAATAATCACAGAGTTTATTTTCATACAGTGCTAGATTTAGCGTCAAATAAAGTTCATAAATATTAGTGCAGTAATTATATATATATATATATATATATATATATATATATATATATATATATATATATATATATTTTAAAAATTAATTTATTAATTTTTAAAATTAACGTATCAAATTTTTAAACTTGGAATATTTTTATAGTATTTTTTGTTTTAACACACTTTCGAAATGTATCATATGCCGGATAATTAATTTATATCGTTTCCTATTGATGACCTTTTAACGTAGGATAACCAAGTAATGACAAAATATAAAAACAACGTGTCACATAAATAAAATGATAGAAAAAAATACAAATGTCCGACGAATAAAAGTTTGTTGGTCGCATAATTCTTACAATTCGAAGCGATAACGCTATTTCATCAATGCCAGCTTTCAAGTACGAAAAGGTCAAGTAATTGTTATCGTTATTTTCTTAATATCGTAAACTTAGTTTCTAAAACAAAACACGTAGAAGAAAGGAAGAGTTTGCAAATTTAGTAACAATAAGATTAATAAAAGTATGACTATATTTTAATACCGTAAAATTTCCGGTTATAATATTTTAAATAACTTACAAAGAAAACATTTCATCTGTATGATACATAAGCTTTTAATGCTAAATGACATACAATCTTTCGATTTTCTAAAGATATTTATATAACATATATTTTCTAAAATGACCTGGTGGTAATTATACGCGAAATATTGACATATATATTTTTATAAAAAATCAATTGAAAATTAGTTAAATCACTAATCTTTATTTTCTATGATCCAAAAATGCTGTCTGCTATATTTTCACAATCATCATCACATATTTTTAAGTAATTATATTTAATTTATATTTTTAAAATTATGATGTTTTAAAATATTTCACTTGATAATGGCGTAAATGCCGAAAAGCTTTGTGTTTTCTTTAAGAAAATAAATATTAGTGATTTAACTAATTTTCAATTGATTTTTTATAAAAAAAATCACTACATTCCACATTATAAAAAATTAAAATATATATTTTTAGTTCATCGAGTCATTTTGTTTTTATTTTATACACTAAAGTATATTTTAATTTCTAATAAATAATTAATGCGTAAATGAAAGACTTAAATTCGCAACTTCATTGTACGGGAATAATACAGTATTTAGGTGATTAGTACGATTAAATTTACGAGCAATTCGTCATAACGATTACGAACTGCAGTGGTTTGACCGGTTTTTTTTTTTTTTGGCATGCCGACTCTTAAGTCATCAACGTAATTGATAATTAATTCGGAGTTTCTCGAATAACGCTGTATCCCAATAGTTAAAACCGTTTTTGTTGTTTTTTCATGTGTAAATATACACATATATATATACACATATTTTTCTTCTTTTTTTTTAAATATGTTATTTAATTACTACTACTTATTATTCGTTAGACAACGCATCTCTACTTTGTCTCTTCTTTCATCTTTTAACCGGATTATCCGGGAGTGTCTTCATGCGTGATATTAACGGATTTAAATTTTGAGCAAATGTGCTATGCATTCTGTTGTACTGCTACTTATATGCCTCCATAACCGAAGGAACATTTCTGAATTATATTGTTTCGAATTATGGCGCATTAGCCTGACTGTATTTTGTTTAGTCTTAGCAGCTGTTCCGTACACTTCTAAACCATATTTCCAGACGGGAGCTATAATAGTGTTGTAAAGTAAAACTTTATTTTCAAGACTTAGTTTCGACTGCATTCCTATCATCGGTGGATATTAAACGTTATTTCTAACATTTACACGATATTCATATTTTTTTAGTTATAAAGGGACGATTTAAATTTTTTATCAGTTTTTCCGTTCGAGCGTGTCGATTGAGATTTTGCTATCGATCGCCAAAGCATTTACACGCATAAGGGGAAACATTATTGCTACAACGAAAAAGCTAGATAGGAAATATTTTTTCATATAAATTAATTTCGAAAAAGTATCGATAAACTGAAAAAAACAAGAATTTTTATTAAATAGAACGTATAAACTGCCGCATACTATAAACATCGATTATACTAAATCACACTGAACTATAGTGAACTCGTGATAAGCGCTGTTAAATATATATATGGAATACGTAAATATTGCACAAGTACGAAACGAAGTACAAGTAGCTATCTTTTGCATTTCGCGATAGTTTCATAAATGGACAATCGATATATAAATCAAATAATAACAGAATCAATAATTTTCATTCGTAGACGACCTCTTCTTCCAACGATGTCGGAAATAAATTCCGAGCCGATATAGTTATGCTCACTAACGGGAAGTTCTTAAGATAAAAAATTAATAAATCGTGTATTTATTAAAACTGATATAATATGTCTATACGTTATTTAAACGCGAGTCGTATATTAACGTTGGCGATAAATTAATACCGTAGCATTCGTCCAGTTTTTACGAATTGCAGTGTCCTATATCTGGAACTCAATTCTTATTCTCCACTTATAATAAATTGCAACTTTTGCAAAGACACAAAACTAAGTCGTATTCTCGATACGCTTAAACATAGAAGAAATTCCGATAGCCGAAAATTTCCCATTTCACCTATTACGCAAATTTTTCCGGCAATTGGCACTTATTAATAAAGTAATCCTGTCGATTAATTATTACGTAGTTTAAGCCATATAAGCGCGGATGTAATTAAACAATTAGTTTAACAGCGAATTAGTGCGTATTTTTTGAATAAAAAATTTTATATATATATATGGGTATTATTTATTTTTAGACTTTACCTCGTAATCCATTTTTACTATATCGCTTATCGTTAATTGATTACCTCTGTATAAATTTACAAACGAATTATCGTATTAACCCCGTAAGAAAATTGCATAAAAGGTCATCTTTTATGTTACAGAATTTTTTATATATTTTTCCTCTTAACAGTTATTTCTTTACTAATAATTATAAATTTATTTTTTTTTAAGCTCTAAAACGGTACGCTTTTACTTCAAGTATCGTTTCGATTTGAAATTACGTAATAAATTTCCATCGCGTAGATAAACAAATGTAAAATTACTATGATGAAATAAAAATTCGTATATATTATATTTAACTAGGTGGATAATTTGCTAAGATAATTCTTTCACTCGATTCGTTACATTAACGCGTGTAAAATTATTATGAAATGACGCAATAAGTTCATTTTTATTTTTTTTTTAAATCGGTATATTCACACGATTCGCTTCTAGTATTATCGGTTAAATAATATTTTCTCGTATTGTATAATAACAATTTCGTTAGATGTTAGTGTTATCGTGAACTCATTCGTCCAGTTCCAGTTTTACAACTGTGTACACATGAAATTGGTACGTGTAGCCAGAAAAGGAAACAGAAAGAAAGAAAAATTATCGTACTCGCGTGGAGAATAGAAACCGTAGAACCAGTCAGCCTTGTTTAAGCAGAACATATTCTGATTCTGAATTTAATTAAGTTTCTTCACACGTTGTTTAACGAAAAGCATTTCCGTTTCTTCAAAAACTACGAACGAATATTTATAGTTATACGTTTCGTTTTATATAACGATCAATATTTTTCAACGACGTGCAATGTTTATTCCGAGTACAGGAAATATTCGGATTATTACAAATCGATAGTAAGTACCCGAGATTATTTATTATTCGGTTATATTTTATTAAATTTTCGAAATTAAAAAGCGTTATAGATTAATTAGAACCGATTAAAAGTAATATTTTCGAACGTAAATAGAATAAAATCGAAGTAGGAACGCTTATTTTCTATATGTAGATTGAAATATTAAAAGTTAATTATTCGTACTAAATGATTAGTTTTTGTAAATTAAAAATGAACTATTATATGCATATATAAAAAAAAATACATGTATAAGTTTTCTGCTTCTAGTTAATACTAAAAGAGAAACAGTCGTTAAAAAACAGTTCGCGAAGAATAGAATAGTTTATTAAACGGGCGCAGAAAATGCTGATTAAATCTCATTTTTTTTTTTTTTAAATTACGAACATATTTCAATTGCGAGCACTTGAAAATAATATAATTTTTTTTACGTATTTATGCATTAGCGATAATATAGAATGAATAATCATAAATTAATCTAAAATAATGAAAAAGGTATCTTACAAAATAACGCTATATATAACAATGTTAGTTAAATCCGTTTAACCGTTTCATCTCTATCTCTCGTGGAGATATCTCTGATTATGAAAAATCCATCTGCTATACACGATGTCGCCATGAATCCCTGTTGCGAGCCATCCGGACGCATGCTGCAAAACTTCCTCCTACTACCGTCCGTACCACGTCCGACCATCTTGTAGGAACGCGACCACGTCTTTTTCTTCCTTCTACTCTTCCCTCAAGAATTCTGGCCTGAAATCCATCTACTCTTATTATACGGCCAAAGTATGTTAATATTCTGTTACTACCGTGGACAATCTTCTGTTTGTTGCGCCAACTTTTTGTAATATCGAGTAATTCGTTTTCTTGTCAGTCCACGGGATTCTTAACATCTGCCTCCTACAATACATTTCCAGCGCATTTATCTGTCACATTTCCGGAGTGTCCACGTTTCTGCGCCGTGGAGAAACACCGAGAAAACCAAACTATTGATTAATTTTATTTTTACTTTTTTCGATACAGCGGCATCAACCCATATACGTTTTAGACATACCATCACAATTTTTGTTATGTTTACTCTATGTCTAATTTCTTCTTCAGAGCCCCCTCGATTTTCCACTCTCGAATCTAGATATCCAAATTGTCACAATTTCCACCCCGTTAACAGCGTGTAATCCCGGACAATTATCGTTCTGTCTATCAATAATCATGATTTTCGTCTTGTCTGTTATTAATTATTAATCCATATTCTGCGCTGTATTTTTTCAGACGACTTAGAGTTTGGGTCATACTGCTTAAGCTATTAGTTATCAGCGTAGTGTCGTCTGCATACCGGAGATTTGATATCTTAACTCCTCCAATGGAAAACCCGCTATCGTTAGTCAGTAAAAACGTTCGCCATGATATACTCTCTATAGAGATTGTACAACAGTGAGGACAGACCCTTGCCGTACGCCGCGTGATGGGTAAAAATTTTCCTAGTGTATATGTTTGTTTATTCGGACTTTAGCCGTACTTTGTTTATATCAATTTATAATTAAACGTACTAAATGTCTTGTTATTCCCATTTCAACTAAAATTGACCAAAGTTTGCTCCATTGAACACAGTCGAAAGCCTTTTTTGTAGTACACAAAGCAGAGTATCATTTTGACATTGTACTCTCGTCCTTTTTCTATTAGCAGTCGAATATTCAAAATCTGCTTCCTTATTCCTCTACCTTTCATAAAGCCCGCTTGTTCACATGGAATTTCATTACGCATTATACTATATAACCGTTCATCTTTAATCCAACGGGCATAGCGCGTTTAGTACGGCGGCTTTCCGTCTAATCGCTGAAGTTAAGCAACGGTACTTGGATGGGTGACCGCCGACTCAGTGTGTTGTGTGTTGTTGGTATCTCCAAATTTGCCTGGCCCGCATGGGACCTTAGGCTATTTTCTCCTCAATTTATTGATTGGGGAGACCTACGTCCAGCAGTGGACCGATATAGGTTTAAATATATATATATATGATCTTTAACATCACCTTGCTAGCGTGTGGTATTAAAAATATTGTCCTGTAGTTTTCACATTTTCTGTAGGAACCTTTCTTATGTAAAGGAATATATATGTAGACCAGCACCAATCCTTTGGCCAAAAACCGGGTTTCCAAATATGTAAATCGTATGTATAGCATGTTCTGTCTTTTCGCCCGCTATTTTGAAAATTTCTGCAGGAATATAATCCGGCCCCGGAGCTTTGTTCCGTTTTAAATAGGCTATAGCATTTTGAATCTCCGAGAACAGAATAGAAGGTTCCATCTGATCCATTTAGATGCTATCATCAGCTTCTTGATGATCTCCTTGCGCGCTATACAATACGGCATAGTACTTACGCCACGTTTCGGCTACTTCAACCGCATCCGTCCTTAATAAACCATTCTCATCTTCAATTACATGTGTTTACATTTTGAATTCTCTTACCAAAAGTCGGACTTTTTGATACAGTTATCTTGTGTTCATTATATCCACATATTTTTGGATCTCATCACATACCGAGAAGATGTAGTCATTTTTATCATTTCGGCACAACTTTTTGATCTGTTTGTTTAACAACTTCTTTTTTCCTATATAATTTTCGACGCCGTGACTTAGATTATATAACCGCAATTGTTTCATTTGAAAACCAATGTTTCCATTTCTTTATTCTTTCGGGCGGTTGTAAATCTTTATATGCGTTTTTAATGTGTTCTTTCAAGTGATTCCAGCTTTGTTCCGATTATATGTTCACGTTCTCCTGTGTGTAGTTACTAACTCTCGTTGTCATGGCTGCTTCAAACCCTTTTGGATTTAACATTTCCATGTTTGTTAATGGCGAACTTTTATTTCTAACTTTTAGTTTTAATTCGATCATTAATAATCTATGATCTGAACCGCATTCCGCCCTTGGTAATGTTTTCGCGTTTTTGCATGCTGAAAACCAAAGCCTATTGATTAGTAGGAAATCAATATGATTGCGAACTTCATCTTCCGGTGATATCCATGTTATTAGTCTACGGACGTGGTTCTTGGACATTGTGTTCATTACTGACATATGTTGATCAATAACAAATTGTATTAATTTATCTCCCCTTGCATTTCGATAACCGACTGTGTACTGGCCTATATGTTTGCGTATATGATCATATTCGTCATTATGCATTTTGCCAATTTTGGCATTAGAATCTCCTATAACTCGCGGAAGTGATCCAAGTACTGCGCTCACTTGGCCATAAAATGGCTGTGCCTCTTCATCTGGTGCATCCGACGTCGGTGCATATACTTGAATTAGATTAATTCCGACTGATCTGGTTCCTAGTCTTATTAAGATGATGCGTTTATTGATTGCACAATAGTCTTTGGATGTATTGGCCTTAACCCTTTCATACCCGCACATAAACCCGACAACGATAAAAGATTTTTGAGATTTCTAGATAATCAAAAGTGTTGTAATTAAAATATTTTTGAAGTTTTTTTTTTTTTTAAAGTGACCTAATACGTAAAAAGATCATTACAGCTTCTCCAAAAGTATAAATAAGGTATGTATATGATCAGTAGCGCACCCAGGATTTGTATCTGGGGTGGACTCAAAAATTACCCCCCCCCCCCAAAAAAGAAAAAAATGAATAAGATATACACAGCCGAGTGTAACAAACAAAACAAACTATAAACGATCACGAACAACAACGGAACAAGTAATAACAACAACAACAAAAAACCCCACTGGTCACGACCTGAGTAAGATTCGAATGCCGAACGGCTCAACCAACGGCCATTTTTTTTCTTTGTATTGCACAGTAAGTTGAATTTTCAATGTCATTAGCAGACAGAATGTAACGAATATTTTCTAACAGCAATTTTTGATAATCTACATTGTTTTGCATGAGCTCTTTCAAATATTCTTTTCTGTGCTATCATTTTAGCTGAGAAATTGTTTGGAGCTTACAAGTTACACGCTTTCTTGACATGTATTTTATAATTTTCTAAGCCCTCTGGAAGGGACTTAAGTCCGGTAGCCCCCCGTGGGTGCACTACTATATATATGATTAGTAAATTATGAAGAACATTATAAAAAAACAAACTACTGAACAAAATGGAAATAATGAAAGAAAGAGTTAAAAATATTTATTAAATTCAACAATAAATTTTCATGAAGAATTAGTTTCAAGACGTATATTATAAATTTTAATCAGTATTTATATTAGACGGCACTTTTTATTTTTCTGACTTTTTGGTGTTATTATTCATGTATAAATTTTATATTGCTGATTTGTTGATTATGTTGTTCACTACATTCCTTATAATAAAATCTGTATTTTTTGTAATACTGTATATCTAAATTTTTTTTACATCTTATATTGTTTCTTTTGTTTTTTCCCTTTCATATGTCTCATAAATTGTATATATTTTATATATTTTTTATGTCCACTTGATAATGGTTTAATAGCCGAAAAGCTTTGTGTTATTTTTATATAAACACTTAGTGATTTTAATTACTTTTTGTTATTTTTTTTTTTAGCTGAATTTTATATACTCTCCTAAATGTGGCTAAACGTTCTTGCTGAAATTGTAAAAATCATGTTTTATTTATTTTATTTTTTTAACTACGATTTAAAATACTTACTTATTTTTTCATTCAATTCCTTCTTGAGATCGTCCGACTGATTATCTTTTCGGGACAATTCATCCCGTAATTCGCATTCTATAATTTTTTGCCTATTTATCTGCAAACTCAATTGACTGTGTTTATCCCACTGATCCTGTAAATCGGCTAAAAGTTTTTCTATTTGTTGACCGTACTGATTTTCAGATTGCTGTTTTATACGATGCTGTTCCTGCAATAATTAATTATATATATATATATATATATTTGACGATCAATTGCTAAAATACCATGTTTTTAATAACTGGTAACGTTCCGAGTGGACTTAAACTTTCCTTATATTAATTACAGAGCGAACAGAAAATCATAATTTTTGTAATTCCTGAGAGATTTCTTTACAGTCGGTTGTATTATGGAGGTTTTTTAAAACCACACGAAATGCTCTATCTTGCGATAATGGAATGTGTAGAATTTAAAATTGTTTTGCGAAGTGTCCTATGGTCGATAACAATCTGGCGAGTTCGCTTTAACAGTAATACCAGTATTTCTGTGGATTTCAATGAAAACTTAACATCCTTCAGACTCGTTAAGAGTTTGATGAATTCCGTGTAATTTTTAACTAAAATCAGTGGCGTCAGATTTTGTTTGTTATTAACGTTATTATTATTTGACTTGTTCGATGGTTGATTATCATCGAGTAACATACGATTGGTTTCGTTATCTGCCTTTGTATTATCGTTGTCGTTATTTAAATACATAAACGGTTGATATCTGTTTCTATTATTAAACTTCAGAATTGTAGAGCGTTTAAATTCGCTCGACGTATGCTGGGGCTAGAAGGGAGAAGGGCGTTTTCTTCTAACTGCCATGTATTATTGTCTTTTTCTACATTAGAATTATAACGTAATTATCATTGTCACCACTATCAGTATCACTATACTTACTAGGATTATCCTTATTGTTACTATTATTGCTGTCACTAACACTCTTATCGCTATTATTAAATAACGGAACAGTCTTACCTGACTGGTCATTTGAGTGTGTAAATTATTACCAGATACTGATAAATAACGAACAGATTATATTTCAAGTACTCCGTTTCCACGTGAGTTTTTAACTGGCCTGGTTGGTTACCTGTTTGACTCTTTTCATGTTGAAAGGATTATGATCGAGGGGGCGAGACGTCGTTTCCACGCGTTTCATCACCCGCCCGATTGCACGGCGGTTTTGCCGCATGAAAGACGTACGATTAAACAATAGAGGTTCTAACTTGTAGAGGAACGCGAACAACAAACATCCGATAAAAATACGGTAAGTAGAAGGTCGAAGTCTCCATTACCGATGTTTTATGTAGGTCTCAACCAATCTACAAATAACTCAGATATTTTCAAATTAAACCGTTTACTTCACTCGGTTATAACGCTCGAAGATCCACGAATAGACAGCTAATTCAGTGCATGCGTTGTCAAAATTTTGGCCACACAAAATCCTGCTGTAATCTTCCGCCTCGGTGTGTAAAATGCACTGGTAAACACCTAACTCCTGACTGCCCTAAACCATCAGAAGAAAGGTCAGTATGTCTTTTCGGTCGTGGTGATCACCCCGCCAGCTATAAAGGATGTGAATATTATAAAAAAAAAAGTATAATAAAAAATTTAAGCAAAATTTAATAAATAAAACTCTCGAACGCCCAACTGTTAATATGGGTGATACCAACATATTTGCATGTTATTAATAAGCAGTCGTCATCAAATTTATATGCTAGTACTTCCAAAAAAATATACTGTTTCTGCTCTCCCTACGTCAATAACAGCGCAAAATACAACGATTCACAGAGTATAAATGAACTTCATTCCTTAATGAGTTCCGCAGTTTACTCCCATCTTTAGTATCTCTGCTAACCAAACTCACGGATAAATTATTATTGAATTTAAACAACATAAGTATGCATTTACTAACAATAGTATTTTGAAATGCTAATGGAATCCAACAAAAGAAACACGAACTCCAGTGCTTCTTACAATTCTATTAACGGAAACCCATATTATTACTCCGGCAAGCTTCGGTTTATCAAACTACAAATGCTATCATGGAACTCATCCTTCCGGTACAGTAATGTGTTGCAGTACTCCTAACAAAAACCCTTAACCGTCATTTACATTTACATTCGTCAAACAGAGGCATACCAAGCTGTCGCAATTTAAAATAAAAGTATCTAATAATTAGGAAATAAACTATGCCATCAGTTTACAATCAACCGTAGTATTACACAGCAGATGATGAATTTACGAATCTATTTCGTTATCAATGTAGCAAATTTATATGTGGAGATGACTACAATGCAAAACATCGTCATTGAGGATCAAAAACTCAGAGTAAACGCCGAGAGAAACTTTTTAAGCTGAATAGTAAACTGCGTTCAGATGTTGTTTCACCATTTTCGCCCACTTACTGGCCACAGCATACGGCTTCCAGATGTCAGATTTTCATTTTACTAAAGGCTTAAATTATAAAAGCTGCACTAATCTAGTAGACGTGTCATCTGATCACGCACCAGTGTTACAAACTCTAAATACTACTATGTCGTAGTTAACAAGTCTACCAACTGGGATCTATTTGAAAGTACAGTGGAAGAACAAGTAGACTTTAAATATAAAACTAAAATCGCAGTGTAATATTGATATAGCATCAACAAGACTAGCAAAATTTACCGCCAATAACAGTGATATATTGCCTATCGCAAAACGTGAGTTAATTGGAAAAAGACGAAAAGCACGCAAAAAATGAACAGTGATATATTGCCTATCGCAAAACGTGAGTTAATTGGCAAAAGACGAAAAGCACGCAAAAAATGGCAATGTAACAGATATCCAATTACCGAGTTTACCGGGAATTCCGTAGGCAACTAGAGAAAGCAATAGTGAACTACCAAAATCAGCGTTATACTTATTACCTACTAACCTTAACTTTGACGGTTCAATTTGGAAAGCAGCTAAAGTACTCAAGAAGAAGAAAGATATTCCATCACGCCACATCAGAAAACTAAATACAGATTGGGCTATAAAATCGATGATGAATGATTTGTCAACTATCTTGAAAACACGTTTCAACCTCATGATAGGGAAAATTAACAACATTGCAAAAAATTATACGAAGCAATAGTAGCATCATATAGTACTGCCAAAATTATAGTCTTCGTACATGTATCAAAAGTTTGCAAAATAATAAAGCCCCCGGAGAAGATATATTTTGAAACATCTCCCGAAGAAAAGACTTTTACTACTTTTATACATATATAACGTCATGCTACGATTATCATACTTTTCAAAACCAGATGGAAAAAGTTTCTAATTATACTTATTCGCAAATCGGGCAAGCCGACTACAGATGTTTCGTCCTATAGACGTATAAGTTTATTAGACACATTTCGGAAAACACGTGCGAATTATTACGTTACTTTTATTTATGTACACTCAATAACCTCCGCATGAATGTATCGCTGTAATTATATTTATTACGAATTTCGCGATAGTATTTACGTTGTCAATTTAAATCAGTACGAAATATAAGCATATGCTTATACGTTGATATAATTCGAAAAATAATTATAACCTACAAATTGCCGACAAATATTTATACTGCTCGAATAACTTATCGGAAGTAATTATCTTTACGATATAAAAATAATGGGTACGACTCGATGTAGACGAAGACCATTCGAGACAAAGATAAAAAAGGTTTATTTAGTTGAATTATCCGAATAACGCAAATATTTCAGCTAAAGAAAGTAATTTTAACAACAGAATATAAAAATACATACGTTTGTTCGAAAGTTGTGATACACCCTCGGTGAAATTATTTAAAACTAATGCAGGAACCCTACAGCAAACAGCCCAAATAAGTTAAAAAAAAGAAATTAAAATAAATATACTTATTAGAATGAAAATTAATTACGTTTTCCGTCGATCATATGCCGACATTGGTGAATACGTAATTATCGTTATAATAGTAATATTTTCACTTGCTTTTTTCCTATTTTATTATATCGAATTACTACTATAAACAATAGCGATCGTGAAAAAGGAAAGCGTGAAAGATAAGAAAAGATTGGAGTAGAATGGAATGATATGCATATGAAAATTATTCATTTTTTTTTTTTTTTTTTTTTCTTTCTGGCTGTACATAACAATTCCCTGAGAACAGTAATTGAAAGTGCATCGCGACACCGCCTCTTCCATTTTAGTCGTCTACTAGATCTGAATGGAAAATCGATAATCAACAATTAGTGTACTTCGGGTTGAACTGAAGTTTCTCAGAGAATTTCCTTGTTCAGTATAAACATCCTTTACATATGGAACATTCAAGTCCGCATCCAACAAAATTAGGCGCAGATAGCATCGTACGTAGAATTCTGGACCGTTCTAATTATATTCTGCTTCGATATAATTCGAATCCACATCTCTATACCAAATCGATAACCGATAGAATTCTGTTTTAGGGAGAGATTTAGAATGTTTTCTTTTAAGAATGTAGAATATTATTTTTTTAAATGCAATATTACCGTAGATTTTATCGTATAATTTCCAAAAGTATGTAAATTACGTTATTAAAAAAAGTACGGTCGATCTCTATTTAAACAATTTAAATAATATATTGAGGAACGTAAATCGAGGAAACTAAAATGATTCCGCTCTACTCACTTGTAAACTTTTTTGATGTTTAACTTGCAATTTATCCAATTCGGTCATCAAACAACGTATTTCTTCTTCTGCCTATTTAAAATCATTTTTCTGTATAATGTTTTTAATGTTTTATAATTTTTTTTTCCTTTTTTAAAAGAAAAATTTAAATAATTTTGAAAACGATTTCAAAGTTAACCTGCAAACCCAAAAATTTTGCATCGTAATGTTTCAAAACTATTTATTAATTACGAAATAAAAGTTAAATAAAAAAAAATGAAATCGCTGAAAATTATATTAATAAAAGAGAAACTTATCGATAATTAGGTACATCATTATCAAACGTAAAACTAAACCATCAAACGTTACGATTATTTATACCCTAGCAATAGTTGTGGCGCGCACACACACCAATCAATCGGATTTGTAGTAATAATAATATAGAAAATAATGAACTATTATAAAAATCAGCAGTACACATACGGTTTAAGTTGCGCAGATTAACTTTATGTGTATGTCGAGTAGGTAAATAAACACCCGATTTAAAGAACGTGCAGCATCATTTAAAAATGAAAACAATTTAGCGAACACCATAGAGGACAAAAACCATAACGCGGATAACGGCAAAGTTACTACGCAATAATTAAACTGGAAATGGAAAAATATTTGAAAAATTATAATTAATTATAGACCTAATAATAAATTATTAAATAATACAAGTAACTTCGACGAAGTATTAACGTTCAAATCAGCTTTAGATGAATAACGTTATGATATTATAACATATGTTGTCACGGTGGAGTAATTATAGAGTCGGAGAATTTAAAACCGACTCGCGAGGCATACAAAGTTTTTTTATTATTAAATAATTCTTAATTATCACGGAGAAAGTAGCGGCTCTACATCATATGCGAGCTCATCTGCTTTTGTAATCAGTACCTTGAATTCTGATCCATCTTGTATGAATGGCTAGTGACAACGTTTAGCAACAAACAATACGACGATTATGAAGTATTACATATAGGCGGATGTTTGTTTTGTTGACTACACCTAATGGTCGGGTATAAATAAGTTAACATTTAGTTTAATTTGTGTTTTTTTTTTTAACAAAACAATAAGAAATGAGTTAAAATCACTAAACATTTTATGAAAATCATAAAGCTTTTCGGCTATTAAGCCATTATCAAGTGAACATAAAATGAAATATAAAAATATATACAAAATATATAAGAAATTTATAATATAAAAATACAAATTTAGATTTACAATTTATAAAAATTAACAAAATGAAAAATAATATTTATAAAATATGTGATAAACAACGCAATCTACAATGAGATAAAAAAAAGTTATGCTTAAACATACCAAAAATGCAGAAAATAAAAATAAATGACTTCTGTCTCACATAAATTCACAATCAGATTGTTTTATAAATACTATTTTTCCTTTTTTTTTTTTTAATTTTTATAAATTGTATATCTAAATATATCTTGTGTGTATCGTATATATATATATATATATATATATATATATATATATATATATATATATATATATATATATATATATATATATATATATATATATTATTTTCAATTAATTGCTTAATAGCCGAAAATCTTTGTGATTTTTATAAAACGTTTACCAATTTTAATTATTATTTTGTTGTTTAGTTCAATTAAGTTTCCGCTATTAAAATATTAGTTTTTCACCCGGATAATGATGTAATTATTGAGAACCTTCGCATTTGATATAATTTTTATCGATTTAATTTTGTGTCTTTATTTTGTTTACATAAAATCACTGGACTCCGCAAAATATCGATATTCATTAGTAATGCAGTTGTCGATTTTCGATTAAAAATTTGACATACTAAATAAAATTATCGTATTCGTTAATTATACAATACTCGATTAGTAATTCAACAATAAATAAAATAATGATTGCATTATGTTTAGCAGTTTTTAATTTTTCTATTTTCTGTACTCTTCGAAGTTATTACTAGTCTAACGAAAATCAAATCGTTAATTGTAGTTTCAAACCTGTAATTTTTCAAAACGCATTTCTTCCGCATCGTTTTGATATCGTCGTAATTTCTTGGTCAGCTCCATTTCTTTTTCACGCAGTGTACCGATTGTAACTTGCAAATGAATTATAATATTGGCCATTTCATTATTTTCACTAAAAACCGGTTGGTACGTTAAATCGAGTTTTTCTTTTTATAAATTGTTAAAAATAAAAAGAAAAAAACAAATTTCCAATTTTTAATTACGATATAAAAAATCATTTTAATTAATAAATATGGGAAATGATCCCTACTAGTAGATGTTAGTTGAAATACTCTAAAAATTCAACTCATAAAAATAGACGTTATTTATTAAACAATTTATATTCTTCGTTTGCCATTGAAATTTAATTATTTAGATTGCGCAAAATTTAAAACGCGGACAAGTTGCCGTCAGTAATATTGTATTACGTATGTTGGTTTACTAATTTATTCAGTAATCTGTCAATTAGAAAACGCAGTTTTTTTTTTATTAAATCTACGAACTATAAGGCAATTGTACTATTTCGATTATAGAAAGAAACAAATTTTTCTCATAGCTATAAGGTAATCAGACTATTCTAACTATTGAGCGAAAACAGATGTTTATTATATATTTTTTTGTCCTATACAAAATTTCTTCTTAGTCGTATAAAACAACTTACTTTAGTCGTTTTTATACATGATTATCATAATTGCCAACATAAATCTTATTCACTCCAAAAATTTAAAATTTATAACACGAAAAATAAATAAGCAGAAGAACGGGATTCCTACTAATCATGTACCTATATATAAATTAAACATTTTCTGTATAATAGTAAATATATATATATATATAGAATGACCCAGAAAAGACGGATGGTTTTGTTATTTTTTTAACTCATAAACTACTCGACGAAAATTTTTGAATAACATTTTATTTAAACACAGAAAAGTGAGATATTAGCTTACAATTATTTAATATCATTCGGATGACCACCATTTGCAACAATACATTCATTCAGTCTTTTTACAAAATTTTCAAACACATTTTCGAGCGTAGGCCTTTGAAATTTCTTTAGAAATCCGAATTTTCAAGTCTTCGAGATCTCTTGGACGTGTTTCGTAAACGCGGCTCTTAAGGTATTTCGATTTTTAAAAATCCGGAGCGGTCAAATTTGGCGAGCGCGACGGCCAATGAGTTTATCACCTCGATAAAGCACGTTCCGTTGACAGCACCAGTGAAAAAATAAAGCCCCATTATTCCCCACATCGCCACTCCAGTCAAGACGGTTACTTGCTAGCTATGTGACGGCTTCTGTTCGAATGAATTCGGATTAAATTGGGACCACTATCGGCAGTTTTGTTTGTTTACGAATCTGAATAGCTGAAAATGAGCTTCATCGCTCATCAAAAGATTGTTTAAATCAATTTCTTCGTCTTCGATTTTTTTAAAACCTTTCAGCAAGAAGTTTTTGTTGTGCATGGTCGGTAGTTTTTAATTCCTGAATTATTACCACTTTATAAGGATGAAATTTCAAGCCTTCCAGCAATATATGGCGAACAGATTCTCTTGACAGGTTTAGAGAAGCAGCATGACGACGAGCGAAGCGTCCGAGATCCGAATGATCGCTGCTCGAGCTCGATCGATGTTTGTGTAAATACGAATTGTTTTTTTTTGTTCAGGACATTTTTTATCCGTTACAGAAGCTACCTCTCAAAAATTTCAAACCCACCTTAAAATTGAATTGGGAAATGATACAGGTTTACACCCCCGTAACTTTGAATTCTTTTCGAAACTTTCTTTGCATTGTCGTGATCGATTCACGCCGGAAATAACATTCCACGCAAAACGTACGCTTCTTCTCATTATAGAATACCATGATAACTGAAACTGGACAAAAACGAATCTCTCATGTGTACACTAAACGTGGAGCGCGCGGTTTGCGTTGTAGCAGTGTTGCTATTAACAAAAAAAAACATCCGTCTTCTCTGGGTCACACTATATATATGTATAGTATATATATCTATATATACGTATACATATATCATCATCATCACTGTCCATTGTCCTACGTAAAGACGTGGTGACACCGTGTAATATTATTCGAGTTGCATTATAGTTTTTCTCCATAAGTATCTATTATTGGCATTTTGAAACGCCTCCGACATAGTATATCGTGCTGACGCCTTTACTTGATCGATCCAGGGTGTATGGCATCTTCCCTGTGGACGTTTACCGTTTACGATACCTTGTATTATTGTTCATTCCATTGAATCGATGTTTCTCGCTATATGTCCGAAATATATTATCATGTTCCTCTTGATTTTCGATACCTGGTATTCACTTTTAATTCATCGATAATGGACTTACTAGTTCGGAGCGCCGTCCAAGTTATACGGAGAAGTTTTCGATATATTGCCATCTCGAAGGATATGCTTTTCGTTAGCTTTTTTTTTTAATAGTTCATGTTTCGGATGCATATGTCGCAACAAGAAAAATGACTGCATTGACCAAATATATATATATATATATATATATATATATATATATATATATATATATATATATATAAAAGGTGCATTCTGAAATTTTTTGGTCAGGGTTAGAATTTAGACGATGAGCTGAGAAGTGGTAATTCAATTATGTACCTATCGATTTCTGTGGTCTGTATATTAAAAAAAATATTATACAAACTAATTTCATAAAAAATAAATAAAATTAACGATAATTTTTTTTAGAGCACTTTTCAAATTTAATCTGTAAAGCTTTTAAAATTAAACACTTATATTTTGTTTCAGAATTTTCTTTTATTATAATTTGATGTATAGAAATAAAAGCGAAAAGAAACGCGTGAATACATTATCCAGTACTCAATAGTCGGTTGGTTAAAATTATTGTCATGTAATCCATGATTAATTAACACATACACATCGATATATTACAAGTTATGCTAGTCTCCCTCCTTAACAGAAAAGCCCAAAAATATCGGTGTAAGAAATAATTCATACCGTTGTAAAATGTTAATTTGTTTTCGCTGACCAAATTGACTATTTAATTTTTCTTCGGGAAATTTTAACGTCTCGAAATTTTTCGACTCTTTTTTAGTTTTATCTAAACAATTTTCCAGATTCCTAATTCGCGATTCGTACAACACGACCGGGTCCACTACACTGTTCATCTTATTCGCATCGTCGATATTATTTAAGTTAATTTTCTGAAAGAAATAAAAATTATTTTAAAAAATATTCTACCTGTTTTCACTTACCGTTTTAATCTAAGACGTTGAGTTCTGTCGATACTACAAATATTATTACCGCGTTGATATATACTGATGGTACAGGAGACGTATTGTGTTCTCACTAAAGAGTAGACCTAGAGTACGTGGAATGAACCTTGTAACTCGTTATGATCAATATGTTAGTGCAGTTTTAGCCAAAAATGACCTAGTCGTCAAGTCCGTGTCGCTAACTGAAAATAATGATATCGAAATCCTAACAGTTGAACTGACTCATTGTACTGTAAAGGCACTTGATGCTAATTTCCAATTCTTAGAAACTCATAATTACAGGCATCGGGTTCGTATTATAATTGATGATTTCAGCGGCAGAGATATAGACTAGGGATATAATGATGCTGCTGACGAAAGTGAAGAAGCTTTAGCAAAATCGGCTGAAAACAGTGGAATGTATTTAGAGCATAACTCTAGGTTACTATATATGTTTAACAGCGGGATATGGAAAAAAGGTACGAATTCAAATTACATATTTGTGAGTGATATGATTGCAACTAAGTGTCTATTCCGCGATCTTAACATCGTCCTGTGTCTTGCGTGGTTAAAGCTTTAATTGTACCTGAAAAAATCGGCTTTAAAAGAAGAAGTAATTTAGAAAAAAAAAAAAATTGGGAATGGTTTAGTAAAGATCTAAATATCGGAATAAATGAAATTGAAGTTATACCTGAAAATTATGATAAATTTATATTACTAATAAAAACGGTTTCGCCAAAACACATAACGAGATTATGTAGAACTAAATATGTTAGTGGGCTAACAAAAAAATGTAAATTGTTGATGGATAAGTATGAGCAACTATTCAGGTCTTGGGACCAAAAGAGGTCAAAATTCGTAATTTCTATACAGACCATTTTCAATTAATTACGTGTGTGTACAAAATTTCATCCAAATTGTTAGAGCCGTTTTCCGATATGGTCGAGTAAATATATATATATATACATGTATACCAGAATTATTCGTTTCATTATATATATAAAAAATTGGTCATATGATTTAAATAACGCATGTTTATATCATGCCACAGTCTAGCTCGAGGTAGACTTAACAGGTGTTTTAATAAATTTGCGCAAGTACCCAAGTGTACATATACAATAACAAAATCCTCGATTTTGTGACGAATCAAAACTATTATCTATATCGATTAGGGCTAATTTAAATAAAGCATGCGTGTTTTGTCGCAGTGCATAATTTGCCCAACTGTCAACTGGATGGTTGAGGGAGTTCAATGCGCGACATAGAATGTTTTTCATCATTACTTTACTCTTAAAAAGGCAGTGACAGCCGACTACTTATAACATCTAGTTCCTGGAATGCTAGCTCATTTTGTACGTAAAAACAAAAAACGCCCAATCACTCTAGTCAGGGCGTTCGGCAACGAACAATACGACGGCGACGATGACGATGATGATAAAACGTGTTTATACGTATTTTCTACGGCAAAATCTTCGTCTTTTTAGTGGTATCTTTATAATTACGTTAAATAAAAATTTATCGCGTTACGAATATTCCCCCCCCCCCCAAAAAAAAAAAAAAAAAAAGTTTCAAAAAGGATATTTTGAAAGATGATTTTTAAAAAATCGTATACAAGGATGAACTTTTCGATTGTTTATTCCTGAATTCGTTCGCGAAACTAGAAATAAAATTCGACGGCTATTTTTCCTTTTATTTATAATAAAAATTTTTCAATCGAATATTTGTGATCAAATTTTAAGCAGCGAATCCAAAAAAAAAAAAAATTACTCATTTACCCGGTTAACATCTTCGATAATAATTGTACCGTCGCGAAGATTTTCTTCAGCTGGTCGATATTTATATAATTCGGTCAGGAAATGTTTTAATTTTACTATCGAATCATCGTATAAGCTGGAATAAACGTCGTCGTTCAAATGATTGCGATCGCGGTATCCTCGCATCATTGCATTTGTTGTAAAGCTGCAAACGAAACGTCCATTAATATACATACAAATTTTCTATCGTTAACTATATACTGTTTATTATTATTGTATATATATATATATATATATATATATATATATATATATATATATATATATTATTCTTAATTTATCGAAAGTATATTTATATCGTTTAATTTTTTTTATTTCCTAGAATTTTTTATCTTATTTTTTTTTCTATTTTTTTGTGTTTTTGATACGTCTACTCAAGTAGATTATAAGTATATTATTCGTGATCTATTTTCTGGAGGTTTTCATACGTTCTTCTGCATTATTCGGGACAAAAATTTATTCAATGTATTTACTAAGGTTACTTTCTATGTGCGAACTTAAATATTTGCGACATAAATAGTTCGGATAATTAAAATAAACGTTTTTTTCTTTGTCAATATACAATCAAACTGTTAATTCGCTCGAAAAACAACGTATGCGTTGACACACGATCATATATATATATATATATATATATATATATATATATATATATATATATATATATCATCTTTTGACAGGATATCGATGACTATTATAAAAAAAAAAAATATTGTATACAAATCATTTTGAATCGTTAATTTCGAAACAAACTATTATTTACGAATTTATATATTAGCCGTTTATCCAATAATAAAACACCCAAATAACGTACGCTATGCGACCGATTTATAATCTTATAGTCGACTAGAAGTTCAGATTTGGTCAACGACTAGTATTTCGTCTGTGCTTATATAATAAGCGATGATGAAATATCGTACTAAATAAATAAATAAATAAATATTTTACCATTACGAAGCGAGTAGGAAAGAACAGGATATATCGTTTACCTTTAAGTGTTGGAAGTAGAAACATTTTACATTCGCGAACGGTACTTTGTTCTTCGGCTGAATTTTAATATAACACCAACTTTTATTCTTCCAAGTTATTCCGTTACTAATACATTAGCGCGTAATATTTGCTCGGTGTACGTATAAAATACCCCGTACGTAATTCTATATACACAGATATATAGATACAAGTATTTTAATCTTAAATCGCGTGACCTTACGAGGAACAGGAACTAATATAAAGCGCGAGAAATATAATATTTTATTTTTAAAAAATTAAAATAAAAAAAGTACCTTTTTAACAATCAGTCTACGTTATTCGTGCTAATCATTATCGTGAAAAATATAATGCGATATTGGGGGTAACATAAAAAAATAATATTAACCCCCCTCTATACGTCGTTAAATTTCGACTAAACTTACAAGTTAAGCTTTAAGCGCTTCGTGGATTATTAAACTTTTATTATGCGTATATACGCTCTCTCGTAATTCGAAACGTAGGTATAATATTCGATCGTTTATCGTAATGTAAATATGGCGTGAGTAGAAATATTAAGCGATTTAACTTTTAAAAGTAGACGAGAACTTAAAGGTGATAATGAACAAGATGGCGTGCTACGATCGATAACATCAATAGTATTATATAGCACAACGGTCTTAATTATAAATCGGAATTGTTTCCGAGAATATTTCGCGTTTATAATGACGATTTCCAGAAAATAAACCCCAATAGTCGTCATCATCATTATCCGATCGTCGTTATTTATTATCCGACTTTACTTGTACTAATATTATTCGTGAAATTTTTTCGTTTTCACGGGTACGCTTTCAAATAATTAAAATTCCCACCAAGCATACCTGTAACGATAAAAATAAACGAAAACACTTTTTATACGATAAAGCGCAAAAATTATTTATATTTAAAAAACAGACGCTCGACTAGTTTTGCTTTAATCGAGGCCCTAGAGAAATTGTCGATTTGTTTTTATATACATAAATAATTACGTTAGCGCCGAAAAAGTTGTTTATATATATATGATTTTTATCAATTCAAACTCGGTTCATTATTTTTGAAGCGAAACTTCTATTGTCGTGGTATATATGAGAAGTTAACCCGCAAAACGAGCGAGCAGGCCGAATTAACGGACGGATATATATATATATATATATACGCAACACACGACATAGAAAGTTTTCGTCATTATTTAATTCTTAATTATCACGGAGAAGGCAGTGGCACCCCATTCCGTGTAACATCATATACATGCGCATCTGCATTGCATATAAATAGTGCTTTGAATGCTAGCTAATTTTGTACGTAAAAATAAATGTACACTAGTCACGACGTTCGGCAACGAACAATACGACGGCAATGATGATGATACGCATATATATAAATTTAAATATATATACATATATGAACGCACAAACATATATATATATTGTTACGTTAGGTGTATTAACGAAGTAACGGGCAGATATATATATATATATATATATATATATATATATATATATATATATATATATACGTATATAAATGTTGAATATATTGGAGCAAATTATAAACCAAACAACATCATAACACAGTTTAATCACTGATAGTTTTTTATTGCAAACGTTTTCAACTGTTACGTCATTTTCAAGCATACGCATTAAAATAACATATTATAATTTACTTCCGATAAATTATATCTTTGAATAATTTAAATTTAAACTTATAAAATTCTATCATATGAACGTGTCGATGAACATAAAAGTCGATATATTTTTATTTCAATTTAAGTTTACGTCATGATTGTTCTAATATTATATCAAAAACATGGCGTCTACTACATAGTAATTCGGTATGAAACCGATTTAAATTTTAAAGATTATTTATTTAACACTTTCGGTTGACCCAATTTTTTTATACCGTTTACAATCTGCGGATTAATATACCAGTTTTTATACATATCAGTAATCAGTAACCATTAGGTAACGCACTTTAAAGCAAATAAGTGTGAATTCGAAATATGCGACAAACAAATAAGGAATCTGTAACAAAATTCGATATTTCATTTCGATACAACGTAGTAAAATCAAATTTGTTAATCAGTCGATTATTGTCATGTGAGACGCAGAACGTATTTGAAGTAGGACAACTATCTTTAGTTAGTTCGGTAAATTTAACATTCAACGGAAGTATATATTTAAACTTTTTATCTTTTAGTAATAATTCATTATGTCTTCTTTATGCAGTATATTATCAACAAACGACAATAAAGGTTTTGTACTTTACGGATAAACCACATACTATCGCTAACCGCTACTATTTACTCGGTACGAGGTCATTTTACGAACACTTTCATTTTACCTAGCAACGAGTCATCCGCCTAAGAGTAACACGTACGTAGTAAGTAATTTGTGGTTAACGCGAGATTTTTAACGTTCGTTTAGAGTTAATAAATAATAATAATAATGTACGATACGGACGATGATAGTAATAATTATTAAGAAATAACGACTATAATTATATGATTAATTAATTAAATAAAAATAAAATAAGAACGAAAATATTAAATTTTATCGGGTTAATTAACTTTTCGAATATTAGATTATTCGAATGTTAGATTTTCGAATATTAGATTTTTTGCATATTAGATTTTTGAATGTTATATTTCGAATATTAGATTTTTTTTAATATTTGATTTTTTTATATCAGATTTTTGGATGTTTTAAAACGGAGGCTCCACGGTTTTATCAAAGACCATGATGTTTTTTCTATCAACGAATTCGATTTCATTTTAATTTTTACAAATTGATAAAATTTATATGACATTTTTTCTGATAAAATATATATATATATATATAAAATTCACTAACTAAAAACAAAAAAAGGATTTAAAATCACTAAACTTTTTTAAAATATAAAATCAGAAATTTTTTTGACTGTTAAGCCATAATTAAGTTAACATAAAAATAAAGTATAAACATATATTCTTCTTCTTCAGTGTCATGACCGATTCGATCCAAGGCTCGTCTATTGGCAAGTTTCACTAATTCTTTATACGCATTCCTATACGGTGCTGTGTGAAACAGTTCTTCAACGCCGCAACTTGTCCATGTTCATAAGTTCTGGAATCAAGATAATCTTCTTCGCCCAACTCTCCTTTTTCCTTCTACTTTCCCCATTATTATATTCTGTAATAGTGTGTGTATTTAGGCCCACGCATCACATGACCGAAATATTCCATTTTACTTCTTTTAACAATATCGTGTAGTTCTTCTTTTTCTTTTTTCATTGAATGCAGCACTTCAACATTTGTCATCTTTTTGGTCCACAAGATCCTAAGTAAACCCAAAACCCGAAACCTCCTAGTCTGTTGAGTGTTCTGGACGTCAGTGTCCACGTTTCCACATCATATAGTAACACTGACCGGACATAGCATTTCAGAGTTCTGAATCTGAAAGATCCGGATCATGAGCTGTTAGCATCTTCTTCATTTTCAGGAAGGCAGAGCGCGCTTGCTCAATACGACATCTAATTTCTCTATCCGAGTTTCCATCCTTAATAATCCAAGCATCAAGATATTTGAATCTTTCGAATTGTTCTAGTCTTCTATTGTTTATCATTATATCTACAGAGTACGGATAATTTCACATGACCATTACTTTAGTTTTCGTCACATTAATTAATAATCCACATTTATTGTATACATTCTTCAGCGTTTTTGTTAATACAGCCAGATCGTTTGCACTTTCAGCCATCAGCTTCGTATCTAATGTTATTAATAATTTCAAACACTTTCTTTCCTGTCATCGAGAACTTTTTTAAAGACCTAGACAGTATACACCCTGTTGATGTTCAATACTAATATGACCTGATATTTTATTATTTTCTAATCACACCTCAAGTCGGACCTGCGAGTCGTCTAACGAGATTTATATGTGTTTTTAACTTTTTGTATAAAACCGTTAGATGCTCATTATATAATAAGGTGCGGTGTAATGTCGCGCCTATGTATTTTGGATATTTTGTATTTGCTAATTTCGCTATAGGTTCGATTTTTATTATTCGGTTGTTAGGGTGTTGGTAAACGCCGTTTTTGTCCCGTGCAGATTCGGTCGTAATTTCCATTTGTGCAAGTACTTACTAATTTGTGATAAGTAACGTTCCATATACAATCCTTTGTACGGTCATCGCCATGTCGTCTGCGTACCGGAACTTTATGATGCGTCAGGCGTATCACGGACATATTTATTAAAAAGTATCCATGATTAACTCTTCATGAACGGATTTGTTTATTTGCGCTCGCAAATTACCGAATAAATTTGATTTATTATTATTATTATTAAAATTCGTTAATTTTGTACTTTGTTTTATAACATTTGTTTTGTTTTTGTTTAATTACAGATATGTACTTAATCCAGGCAGCCTCTCTCGCTTTATAACTAGAGCTCTGACTAAAAAAAAAAAAAAAAAAGTAAAAAAAAATTCTAATCAAAAAAACGAAACAAAACGCCAAGTGCGAAAAATGACAAATTGGTTTTTAAGCGGTGTCGTTTTATTGGTCGCGTTGTTCGTATCGATATACGGCCTATTAAAACGTCGATATCGATATTGGTCGATTAAAGGAGTTCCGTTTTTAGAACCGCATCTAATTTTCGGTAACGCGAAAGATATCCTATTAGCGAACGTTTCGATGGTCGATTATTACGACGATTTATATCGAAAATTCGACGGATATCCGTTCGCCGGATTTTTTCAATTTCAACGACCGACTTTGATGATTCGCGATCCGGACGCGATTAAACGGATACTGGTAAAAGATTTCGTTAATTTTTCGGATCATAGCGATCGTTTTTTAGAACGAGAAAATCCGTTAAGTTATCATCTGTTTAATTTAACGGGCGAACGATGGAAAATATTACGAGCTAAATTGACGCCGACTTTTACGTCCGGTAAAATGAAATTGATGTTTTATTTAGTGAAAGAATGCGCCGAATTATTAGACGATACGGTCGAACGCAATTTTACGAAGAATAATTCGGTCGAAATCGAATTGGAAATGAAAGACGTGACCGAACGATACGGAATCGACGTGATCAGTTCTTGCGCGTTCGGTTTACAAGCGAATAGTTTAGAAGAATGCGAAACGCAATTCCGACTGATGGGTCGTAAAGTATTTCAAGGCACGTTCAAACAGAAACTGTTCATGATGTTGAACAATATTTCACCGGCCTTACGTAAAACGTTACGATTGACGACGTTAGACGACGATCTCATACGATTTTTCATCGATTTAATATCGAATACGGTGAAAAATCGCCGAATTGCCGGTAGTAATCGACGAGACGATTTCTTAGATTTGTTGATAGATTTAAAGCAAACGGATCGAACTAATCGTGACAAATTAAACGACGATCAACGTAAAATGGGTAAGAAAGAATCGAATCCAATCGAATTAATTTCCGAATATTTCAAACATTTTTACAACGTTAATAAAATAAAATAAATTAAAATAAAATAAAATAAAAATATATATAAAAGTAATGTTAAAAACGAAATAAAGCTATATATAACCTGAAAATTATCAGGTAGGAACTAAAATTAAATAAAACGTTTACAAACCGAAATTTAATACAATATATCTCACATTAATGCGCAAACTTGCGTGAATAACGAGTAAATCAAATAAACTGAATTTTTCGTAATTTAATAAACGCGGTATAAAATAAAACGAAATCCATAATGAATAAACAACAAAAAAATGATTTAAAATCGCTAAAAAACTTTTTTTTAATAAAAAATCACCAAGCTTTTCTCCTGTTAAGCGAATATAAAAAGTATAAAAAAAAGAATATTACTTAAATACGTAATTTACAAAAATTATCAAAGTGATAAAAACAGTATTTTTAAATAATCTGATAGTGAACATAATATAACACAATCGACCATCAGCAATATAAAGTTTATTACATAAACGATAACGCAATAGCAAATATAATAAAGATAAATAAAAGCATCCAACAATATAAAATTTATACGTAAAGAATTTTTTTTTTTTAATCATGTTAAATGCTAATTTATAACTAGCCAGTTGAGAGGCTATCCAATAAACTATATCTATTAACAATCTCGAGTGGTAGGTGCATCCAACGATGCTTAACCTACAAACTAAAATTATGATACTAGATTATTTATCTTTGTCCTCTTCAGCCGCGTAGATGTCGCATCCGTGTGGACGAGTGATGCTGCTAACTGATTTGGGTGAATACTTAGCCGGTTAAAATGCTTCTGAGCTTGTTTGCGGATAGTTTCTTCAACGGTATCTACGTTTAAATCTCGATGTATAATTTCGCTGGACACGTACCAAGGCATTCGATAAACCAATCGTAACGCCTTGTTCTGAAAGCGCTGTATCACCGATTTATTCAATTTCTTTGCACACCCCCAAATTTGTGCGCTATAGCTCTCGACTGGTTTTAATACAACTTTGTATACTAGTAACCGATTTTGCAGGCACAATTCGGAGTTATAGCCTATGAGCCAGTATAACTTTTTTAGTTTTAGGTCCAATTTTTTTCTTTTTTTCTGTATATGACTCATCCACGTTAGCTTTTTGTCTAGATGTATCCCTAGGTACTTAACTTTCCTATTGAGACTTTTTTATCGTGATCTTTTTTATTAGTGAATGATACATGTGTGGATTTTTCCGGATTTATATGCAGTTTCCACTTTTCGGTCCACTGATACAGTTTGTCTAGGCTGTTTTGTAGAGTTTTTTCTTGCGTGGGAGACAAGTTAGCTACGTATGATTTAAAGCTTTCATTCTTTAAATTATTTAATAATATTTTTAGTTTTTTTGTTACCATATTTAGCTGGCTTTTAGTTGAGGGTAGTCTACGTTTTTGCCATGATCTGCGTAAACGTCTTTTTTCAAGTATTACTTCCATTATATGTTTTGGACAGTCATTTTGGAGTACATATTCTTTTTCTGGTGTGGTCGAGTTCCATACTGCCACCTGCATCTGCTCAGTAAAAATACGAACACTTTTTTCAATTTGTTGCTCTGTTTTTAATGGAATTGATAAATTTATGTTTTCCTCGAGAAGAGTTCTATACCAGTCCCAGTCCCAGTCTGTACTTCTATTGTGCAATATTTTCTGTTGTTCTTTCATTGTTATTTTTGTAAATATTGTAGCTATTAATGGTGTATGATCGCTAAAAATGTTATCAAAACTTAAACGAACTCTAATGCAATTGGTTGATATACCTTTAACAATGAACAGGTCTAGTAAATCTGGTGTACGGTTGATATCTGATGGCCAGTAAGTTGGTTCACCTGTTGACGTGAAGACACACTTCTGTTCTTGAACTGCTCTGTACAAGTTTCTACCTCTGGTAGTTGTCAGTCTGGATCCATAATATATATTTTTAGCGTTAAAATCTCCTCCTACAATATATTTCATACCGAGTTTCATAAGAAACTTTTTGAATTGATCAATTCCTATTACTGATCTTGGGGGACAATATACTGCATCTAAAGTAAGAATGCCTGTCATTTGTTCGATAGTAACAACTGTAGCTTGAATTTCAGTTGTTTCGTAATTATCATTTATATAATGTTTAATGTTCTTTTTTATAATTGCAGAAGATCCACCCTGAGCTTTACCATACGGGTGCATTGTGTGATAGCATTTATATCTTGGAATGTGTACAAAACTTCTATTGGTAAAGTGAGTTTCTGAGATAAGTAATACGTCAATATTTTCTTCTTTTAGGAAATATATGATTTCTTGTACATGGTTTAATAAACCGTTAGCATTCCACCGACACGTAACATTGCTGGACTCATTTGACTGATTTAGTAATGACCTGTGTCAACATATTGACTATTGTGTTATTTTGCGCTATTAGTTGACTAAACATTCCTTCAAATCGAGATAAGAAGGAATTTAGTAGATTCACTATGTTTGCGCCATCGTCAACAGATTTACTTACTGATGCCACCTGTGCATATGATCTTCTAGATGAAGAAGTCTGTATCAACTAATGCTTCGTTTGAAGTAGTAGTGTAATGCTGATTGACATAATCTACTATACGTTTCTTGGATTGCTCCTTCTCATTTTTTTTTATAAGGTTTTTATACACCTCACATCCCTTATAGTTGGCAGGATGACTACCATCGCAAAGTGCGCATGTAGCTGGTACTTCCCGTTTTCTTGAACAACTCTTGGTATCGTGTCCTTCTCCGCATTTTACACATACATATGGTCTATAGCAATAGTTTTCGGTGTGGCCATATTGTTGGCAGCGTGTACATTGAGGAATAGTGTTTGTTTTCCGAGATGACTCTACTTGAATTCTAATATTACATAAACTTCATAGCTGGTAGATTTCTTTGTTGTTATCCGCTGGTTCTAGATCGATATAAAATAAAGGTAGTGGATTTTTTGTAACTCTGTGCTCTATATTAACCATATTTCTGACACTATGACCTGCTTCGGCCAGCTCGTGTGTTATATCACTGATGTTTACTGAATGGTGTAGTTCTCTGATAACAACTTTATACGCTCTTTCATTTTTGAGCTGGTGTGTGTAACGATAAACGTATTTTTGTTGCTAAGATATTTGCTTAATTTACGATATGGGTCTATGTTTTTCGCCATTATTTTTACTTTATTATTATTCAAAGTTTTTGTTTAATACAATGGAAAGTCAATGCTATTATATTATTGTTTATGTATAAATTTTATATTGCTGATTGTGGATTGTGTTGTTTACCACATTCCCTATCAGATTATTTAAAAATACTGTTTTTGTCGATAATTTTTCTAAATTGTGTATCTAAGTAATATTCTTTACATTTTATGTTTTTATAACAAATTTTTATAATTTATATAATTTAAATTCGCTCGATAATGCCTTAACAGCCGAAAAACTTTGTGATTTCTCATAAAGAAAAAATTTTAGTGATATAAACTCCTCTTTAGTTGTTTATTTTTTTAAAAATTCACTACATTCTAAACTTTCAAGTTTCAAAATACTTAGTGGTTTAAAAAAACACGTAATTTCAATTCAATTCAATTTTTAATTACTACATTTTATTAAACTGTTTACACACACATGAAATAAAATATAGACCGACTATGCGCATAAACTGCGCGATCGCCAAGTTAAAATTGCAGCATTTTACGAACGTGCGGTACTATAAACGGAATTTATAAGCAAATGTAATTAAAAATGCACCATAATAAATTATTTTATAATACTCTGTACAAATTAAATTAAAATCATCACGATGCCCGCGAAAAATAAAAATAGAAATAAACGTAACACAAAAAATACAAAACAGATACATACACACACGCACAAAAGTGAATAACTGTACTTATGAGATATTAACATTATTATGTACACATCATCTTCTTTTGATACATGAATCAGGGTGCGGATTCTTATATATTTACACTTTTTTTTTTTTGTTACTGTTAGAGGTCTGAGTATAAAAAATCATTACGAATTGGGTTATCCTGATTACTGTGATGAATTATTTTTTGCATATTTATACATATTTTTATGTTATTGCATTTTATTTGCATATTTCGATATTTTGCGTGTTATTTGTATATTTTACGGTTTCTTTCGTACTTTTACTATTTTGATAATGTTTTTACCTGTTTTGTGAATTTGTGCACGTTTTGGATAATATTTTCAGTAAATAATTTTGTTTAGCTGGAAAAGAAATACTTCTGTTTGTGTTGCATGGATGCAATACCAATCAATTTTTGTTTATTTATATTGTGTTTGTTTCCTTAAATTGTTTTGTTCGACTTTGTGTTTCAAGTAAAAAATAAAATGTGTAACGCACATTTAGTTTTGCTTTAAATTTAATCTGGCTGTGTAAAATGGAGTAAAACGTTAAAAATTGAAGGAATATGCTGAATTTTATGGTAACGTCAACGAACAGGTATTTCATGCGACCGCAAGTCTTCCATTACTCAACATTTGTTCTCAATGAAACATAAAAATGCTGAAAAACTGAAATCCAAACAAACTAAAAGTAAGCAATCGTTTATTTAAGGCATATTTAATCAAAATTTAACCCAGCAAATTTTAAGGCAGATTTATGTAAATTTATGATTTCGAATAATATACCATCCAAAAAATTGATGTTGCATTCTTGGATCACTTATAAAATTACTCCCCTGAAGAAATCAGTTTTTTCAAGTGTGCACCATTAACATCATGCGATGTTGAAAGAACATTTTCGTTACTTAAAAATGTTTTGACAGATAGCCGCCAATCATTTACTGTTGACAATTTAAAAATGTATATAGTTGTGTACATAAGTAAATATACAAGTTTAAAAATTCAATTACATGTTTTAATTTTTGATTGAATATTTTGAAGCTTTAAATGCATATAATGCCAGTTTATTGTTCATAAAAATCCGCGCCCTGATACGAACAATTGTACAAACAACATATGCACACACAAACGTATACACACTTCATTTGTATGCACACATATATACACTTATTCGTTTATGGCTGAAAAAAGGAAGGACGGAATTGCAGAGAATGGATAAGACGAAAGGAAAAATAGAATGCTGCTCTTTCCGGCTGACACATTATCTTTTCTAGAAAAGCTTCAACGGCAAGACAGTGGATTTTGTATTGGAAGTCTTTGATGTTGAAATAATTATTGGAATTTTGCAGACAAGCTGTCCATCAACGTCTTTGTACTTCACTGTCAGAGGCTTTCATCAGTAGCTGCTCTTGTTTCGCATTGGTTATTTACAGCTCAGTGGTATATCTACCGGAAATTACACTATCTACAACATGTGGACGCGCCCGCTTCTAGTTAGAGTTCAGAATTCAAGAAGAGTGCAAAGTCCTTTCGAAGGATATTAGGAACATCAATTAAAATTCGACATAAAAAATTGCGATTGTATCGTTTTCTTTGAATTTATTATATTTTAATTATCTACTTCTTTAGTTATATTTTTCAGAAATGACGACAGAATTAATGGCGGCTCAAACTTTTTTATTTTTTGTGGCCGGTTTCGAAACGTCGTCAGGAGTACTCAGTCATTGTTTAATGGAGTTAGCAAAAAATTCCGATGTGCAAGAAAAATTATACCAAGAAATAAAGGAAGCGTTGACGAAAAATGACCATAATGTAACGTACGATTTCTTGCATCAAATACCTTATCTAGATCAAGTGATATTTGGTATTTACTATAGATATATTATTTATATGGCAATTAAGTTTTCCTATAATCTAAGTGATTACATCTAATTCATTTGGGAGATTATATTAGTTTTAAGTGTATTCAAATTTTCATTTCCCCCCCCCCTTAGTTAAATTGCACCTAGCTGATGGTAGCTATTTGGCAATTTTAATATTTTATGCAGATGGCATGATTAGCAGCCTACACATCAGTAAGTGCTAAAAACAGTCATTAAAATTTATCTCTTAGGCTAGGTCCATCGGCTTGATTCTGTCTAGCCGACGAACTTCTAGCGAATTATCCAGCAACCCGATCGCCATGTTATTCGGGTGCACCTCTAGTCTATGAGCATAATTTTTTGCGTCGCTGGATATTACTTCAAGAACAAACTTCATTCCAAGGTCTTCGTGGAGCGTTAAGGTGGTGATGTACCACGGTACATTGACAACCATCCGGAGGATTTTATTCTGGAACCGCTGAATAATCGATATGTTGCTGTTTTTAGAACACAGCCCCATAATGGGCAGCCATAATGCCAAACTGGGTTCAAAATTTGATTGTAAATCAATAATTTATTTTCATCGGACACTTCTGATTTCTTGTTTAATAACCAGTACATCTGTTACAGTTTTAGATTTAGCTCAGTGCGCTTTGCTATATGTGTTTCCTCCATATTAGACGCTAATGAAGGTGCATACCGAGATATTTTACATCTAATTTCTATGAAATTTCAGCACCGTTTAGGACTATGTCTTCTGTTGTTGATTTACTTTCATTGGCCTTGATCCTCCATAGGTTAAGCCACGACGAAACTTCGTTGACTGCTGCCTGGATAGTACTGCGCGCTCTGACGCAGCATACGTCAGAACACAAAATCCCGATGTCATCAGCAAAAGTCGCTACCTCTACATCAGAGGGTGTAGGAATATCTGATGTGTAAATGAGGTAGAGTAGTGGTCCCAGTGTACTTGCTCTATTGCACCATGCTTGGATCTAAATCCAAATTGAGTTTCTGTATTAAACCTCTATCATCGACGATTGGCATTAGTCTTTTTAGCAGCAGTTTCTCATAAAACTTAGATAATACAGATAGTAGCGAGATGGGCCGATACGAACTCTGAGGTTTTTTATAACGATAGTCTGTGACAATTTTAGTTGTACGGAAAATACCGCAGCGTAATCATTGCATTGAAATATACGCCAGTAGTATAAAACGTTTTCGGGGCAATTCCTTTAAAATCCTCGCGGTAATTAAATCATATCCGGTAATTTATTTGGATGTAGGGTTTTCACCACATTATTAATTTCACCTAGAAATGTAAGTTTTCTTGGTTTGTAAACATCATAACAGTAAGTAGTATCTGAGTTTAACGTTGTATTTCCAGGATGCGTTGGAATAAATTTGCGAAATGTTTCCAAATGTTTCTGCTTTTTCTAAGTTCGTCCTTGCCCAAGTTCGATCCAATTTTCTTATCGGATATACCGCTTTTACAGGTCTTTTCAAACTTTTTACTACTTTCCACAACCTAGTAGTCATGGTGCGATAACGGCGACAAATTTTCTAAACTTTCTTTCAATGAGTTGTTTTTCAAATCTTGCAATAATTTTTTTAAAAACTTCGTGTGTTTGTTTAGTGCTGTTTTATGAATGGGAATTCTTGATGCCTACCATCGTTTTCTTAATTTTCTTTTCAATTGGACTGCTTTTTTAACTTCATTTGGATAATAAGTAACAGGTTGATAGTTGCTTTCTTTTTTGGGGTAGATTCCCATGCAGCCTGTTGTATAACTCTAATAAAATACTCTATTGATTCTCCTTTTTGTTTTCAGTTTTTAACTGTATTTTTAGCTTTATCCTGCGTTCAAGTTGATTTCGAAATACACACCAGTTTGTGTATTTATTATGCCATTTTAATTTATGCATTTTCCTGACTACATGTTGACTAACTTCTAGCATAACTGATGAGTGATCCGATGACAAAGTTTCATCGGTCCTAACGTCAACAAATGCCGATGAGATTTCTTTTATTATGAAAAATCCAGTAAGTCTGGTAAACACCGCATCATTTAAATACTTTCTCATGCTTCTAATATCATTATAAAATAACTTATCGAAATACTAATTTTTCTAAATAATCTAAGCGATTACATGTAATTCACTAGGAAGGAGTGATAATTATGCAGGATATAACAGCCAAGATTAGAATTTATGAAAATAAAGAAAACACTAACATCGCATTGAATATCTCTTGCGGTAAGAATTAGAGGCTAAAAATTCTGTGCATGGTCGGTATTGCTGTAGGGCTGCGAAATATGGACGCTGAAGGCTAAAATAATAAACACCTAAGGAGTTTTCAAATTGTGGTGTTACCGTCGTATACTGTATATATATCGTGGACGGAAAATAAAAAAAATGAAGTATTAGATATATTTAAAAAAAGATAAGTTGTTGTATACGATCGAACGAAGAAAAGCAGTGAGACAATTTGTACAAGCTTGCTGTGAAAGTAAAGAAATCGGGCAATAACGAACTAGTGATGCGTCGTTTAATCGCTTCTTTATCAACATTAGTGTCGGCAAGAATAACTTTCAAGTTTATGCACTTTAATTAAATAAAGGACGATCAGAGAAGACTGGCGGTTTTTTTTTTTTTTTAATAACACGAAAATTCCGAACAAACGATTGAATTAAATTTTTATTTTAAAGTGTAGATATGGGGAATTAGCTTATAATTATTTGTGTAACACAGTGTCGTTTATGTGACCGTCGTTCTGAGCAATACATTCTTCCAATCTTTTCATAAAAATTGCCGAAGTTTTGAAATTTCTTCAAAAACCAGGATTTTCCGGTCTTCTAAATCCCTGGGCGAGTGTTATAAACGCGACTTTTGAAGTATCCTCATAATAAAATAAGTGGAGCAGTCAAATCCGTCGAGTGAAGTGGGTAAACGAAATTCATATCATGCGACAACATGTAGTTACTAAACGTTTTCTTCAGTACTGCGCGAGTTTTCCTCGAACAAACTCACCCTCTTGTTGGAATCATGTACAACTGGGGCGACGAAGTGAAAGAAGAAACTAATTTAACATCTCGATATAACTCGTTAAATTTGCGTTAAAGGTAGAGAAGTAGGGTAGGACTATTTCGCAGCTCACAACTCCGCCCATACGGTTACTCTCTGGCTACATTACGGTTACATTAGGATCAGTAACGCAACATATTTACCGTTAAAAGTGAGCTTCGTCGCTCATTAATATATTGTTTTCGATTTCTTCATTTCCAATTGTTTTTTCATCGTTCTTTCAGCAAAAGTTTCCCATTGCGCATAGTTGGTATGTTTCATACATAAACCCATTTTACCTCTAGTCATCTAGGAAGTCGTAACACCCTGTATAAAATTTATAATTTTATGCCAAAATTTAATAACGTACGACTTGAAAGGGTTAAAAAAAAACAAGCGATTAAAATTTCGTATTTTAAAATATCAAATAATTTGCGAAAATGAGTGATTTATATTTTCGCATACTATTTAGGAAATTTACGAATTTTAAGGGTTAATTTCACCTTATTTTCATTGATGCAATGCTACCTAAAATCTATGAATTTAGATAAAATTGATCAGCTAATTGCTCCATTAAATTTACAACCGATAATGGCCTCAAACATGGAAAGGAATAGGTAAACGAATGAAAAAAACCGAACACCCAGAAGTCAATAACCTCGAAAAAATTTTTTTAATATAGAGAAAAAAAGCAGCGAATATTGCAGAAGAAAAACTCTACAAACGGCGAATGAAAGTATCGCTAATAAGAATATCAGCTGGAAAAATTAAATCATGAAGCAATTCTTCCGTCAAAGCTGTGGAAAACGACGAATGGAAGAATAATAACTAATTTTGGACGATGTTAAAGGCGATTTTCATGAAGTGAAAATATTTTAACAGCGACAGAGCTGTGAACGTTTCCAGTACACGAAAATGTTTTGCATGTCCTGCAGATTATAATAAGGACGACTTTTAAGAAATGGCATGGCACTCAAAAAAGTAGCTGCTTATATTGATATAGGAAAATTTAATTACGCTATTACGAAGAAGCTAATTGACAACTTTTAATGTATACGTGTAGTCGATTAAAACGGAACTATTTCGTATAAAATATTAAAAAGTAAAATATCTGATTTAAGAATTTGTTTTCATCACGACGACCGCCCAGTAAATAATGTAACATCGTTTTTCTCCGTTTTACATTTTCCGCTAATCAACATATTTCACGCAGCTTGCAATTCGTAATAAATTATCTGATTTTTATTTTATTTAAATTAAACGTTTTCAGAAACAATGCGCTTATATCCATCCCTGTCTGTTTTAATACGACAATGTACGAAACCTTATCAATTATACAACACAGACATTATCATCGATAAAGGAGTCGAAGTAATAGTGCCGGTATTCGGAATACATCACGACTCGCGTTATTTCGATAATCCGGAGGAATTTAATCCGGACAATTTCACAGAGGAAAACAAGCTGAAACGACACGCTTACACTTATTTACCATTTGGAGAAGGACCTAGAATGTGTATCGGTACGTCACAATATACTAATACAAACGTTGATATAGTGCGTACAAGCGAGTCGAAAAATTTTTAAATTGTCACAACTTAAATATTAATATGTCAAAATTTAAATGTATATTATTTTTAATTTAAAAATTTAAAAACTAAAAAATTAAACTTAGTACGTTACGATATTATCGAGTATAAAATATTTAAATGAAATAGTTGAAAATAATTTAAAATTTTACGATCATTTCTATTAATGTAAAGAATAAAATGATAAATTAATAAAATGTCTACAAAAAACTGAAATAGACCAACAAGACATAAATATAATCAAACAGATATATTGAAAACAGAGACAGCGGCTTTAAAGACAGAATACGATCTTACAGATTACATTCCAATTAATAAAGGTGTAAAACAAGGATGTGGTATGTCACCATTACTGTTTAATTTATACGCAGAAAACTACATCGGGAAAATATTACAAGAATCCAAGGAGGGCGTCAAATGGAAAAGTAGTAAATAATATCCGATATGCAGACGATGTGGCGATAGTGTAGCACGGCACAAGATATACAAAATATTATTGAATAAAATTGTATCCGCAATGAAAAATTCAGGACTACGCATAAATGCACGGAAAACGAAAGCGATGATATTCAGCAATACCAGGAAGACGTGCCCAATAATGACGGTAGACGGGGAACCAATAGAAGTTGCCAAATCGTTTAAATATCTCGGTTGCTGGTTGAATGATGAAATTAACCCCGATAAAGAAATCAGAATAAGAATCGAACAGGCAAGATCAGTATTTATCCAAATGAGATCTCTGTTCGGTAATAAACATTTAAGTCTGAAATTAAGATACAGAATGGTTAAGTGTTATGTATATTCGGTTTTATTATACGGAGCCGAGGCGTGGACGTTAAAAACCACAACGACGATGAAAAATCTAGAAGCATTCGAAATGTGGGTTTTCAGGAGAATGCTGAAGATATGACGGGCTGACCGTATATCGAATAGAAACGTTGTGGAAAGATTTGGGGCAAAGTAAAGAGCTATTAACAATTATCAAGAAAAAGAAATTAGCGTATTTGGGCCACATTATGCGGCACGATAGGTATCAGTTGATACAATTAATTATACAAGGCAAACTAGAAGGACGTAGACGAAAAGGACGCAGAAGAATGTCGCGGATGAAAAATTGGACGGGATGCTCAACAAACGAACTAATACATTCGGCCAGAAACAGGACCAGTTTCTCACTCGTTGTAGCCAACCTTCGTTAACGGAGATTATGAAGAAGAAGAAATAAAATAAATGTTTGTCCTATGTTGAATGAATTATATTACAACGATAGATTAAATGATGAAACTAATTCTGAATCTATAACACTAGCATTTACTACAAATTTTTCAAAATCAAAAGATTTATATAAGATCTTTTCGGAGAATAATATCAATTAAAATTATTAAATCGTATACACTATAAGTTAATAGTAATAGCAGAAAATCTAGAAATACGTAATAAGCATCGATATATTTGTTTTTATTAAAAACAATATTAACATGCTCCTTGAATTTAATCAAGCGGAATACGGCAAAACACTTCAACATATAAATTATCTAGAGCAATATCAAATCATTTGGAATACATCGGATTAACATTTCCCGAATTTCAATTATAGACTCGATAATCATCGTTTCGTTCTTAATTTTCATAATACATGCTTTATTACTGATCACTTTTAAAAATATCCAATACGTTTTGGAATAAACAGAAAATTGTGTCCCGTATGATTCTGCGGATATGATTTACCATGCCCTGTCAAGGATGTACAGAGGGATAGATATCGTAATGTAACAAAATTAGTAAAATATAACGAATTTAATAAGTTAGTCGTCGAAGAAATAAAAAATAGTAAAAATTATAATCGATTATATTAAGTAAATAACATTCATTTGTTTAGATAATGTCATTAAATTTAAAATTATAGATATTAGAGAATGTTTGATAGTGGTAATAAACTTAATTAGATTGCCGCTTTAAATTTTTATAACATAAATTTGTAATTATTAAAAAAAAAAACGCACAAACGTTGATAATGCTTTCCAAAACACTCTCCATAATTTAATTAAAATGTCTGCAAACAAATCATTCTTATCAATACGATATATATTGCTACATTTGTAATTTATAAGGTTCATCGTTTTATTAGTCGTTTATTTTTGTAATATTGAAACACTGTAAATACGAAACGCACATTTATAATTACTAATTTATTAGTCGAGCTGATTTATCCGTTTTTTGTTGTTTTTTTTTTAAATAATTTATTCGAAATCTAACATTTTCAAAGTGATTTACTTATGTACTATTCATAAACCGTAACCGTCCATTATAAATTACACGTGTGTAAACAAATTTGTTATATATTACACACAATTTATTAGCGAACTAAGAAAATTAATCATATTCGATGGACTAGAATAAAAACACGAATATAACAATATCCCATTTCTTTTTTAATATACACAAATAGTTGACATATGTACACCCAAATTGATAGGAATTATTTATTTACGGACGTTTAACGGAAAATATTCCTTTATTAATAAAGTACTGGAAATATTAATTTTCAACCGCCATACACTTTTTTATCGAATTATTTAGAATCAAATGTAAATAATTTAAAATTTTGAAGAAAAAAAATATTAACTAGACGAAATATTTTATATCAGAAACTATTTAGACCAGAACGTTGATGTACAATATATATATATTAAACTACCTTAATATACTTTTTTTTAGATGTAATACAGATTGTAGAAGTTGGTTTACGTAATAGTTTGGTCCGAAAAATATAATTCTAGAAATTTCATAATGTAAATTAACTTTATACATATCTTTTTTTTTTAAACATATATTCTTCGCGCGCCATTTTCTAAATATGATCTAACGTTGTAGACTAGAATTTGATCGAAAACTTTCAATGGTTCTCAAATCGTGTTCGATTTTATTCGTCTAGATAAAATGTGGATACCGATAGTATATTATTTCTGACCGTTATTTATTATTAAAAGTAACAAGAAACAACTTTTAACTTATTTTAGATCATGATCGTAGTTGATTTAGGTTGTTGTACATTTATTTTATTCAACTTTTTATAGAAGAATATATTTATACGTATTTTGACAGTAGGCACATTTATATTAAACACGGTTTTCTACAATTATCACGAGGTTATTATATTTAAATATAATTAATCATATTCTTTATTCCATAATTGTTCAATCGTCGTACACTATTTTAATTTCAACTGATCACAACTACAAGCAACTTTTACAGTATTATGTTTTCTTTTATATATATATATATCTTAATTCCATACTATTAAGCATAATCACGTATATTAACCGTCTTATTACATCAGCTAATATTGCTGTTTAATATAATTTAAATTTGGGAAATTAGGTGCTAAACAAAAAAAAATGCTTTCATTATTTTCGTTATTCGGTTTACACGCTCGTTTAAATCCTTGTTCGTATATTAAGCGTTATTACCATCGCAGATTCCAGTATAAATTTTTATTCTTAACATTTAGTTAGCCGAGCAATAGCAGTTGCCGTTCCGATCATGAAAGTGTCTACCAGACCTACTCATCATCGAGAATGACTTTTAAAAATATAGAAATTAATCGAACTTATAAACTTAATAAATAAAAGTCGGCTGATGGTACATTTTGTGCTTTTTTTGTGGATAAAAATAAACGAATGATTGTATTCTAGCTTCATTACAATCTATATTTACTAAATACAGTGGCGGCTCCTGACAAGTTAATTTGGGAGGCTCTAATATAAAACTATAATAATTTATAAAATGTAATGACATAAACTTACCTCGCTTTTTTGTCCATGTTTTAAACTAAATAGAACTGGTTTAATACGTTCACGTTCTATTTAATTAAAAAAATATGATAATCTGTTGAATGCACTGTATAACTAATGAAATTTTACAAAATGTGGAAAAAAACAGTCATAAAGTCAAGGAAGGGATAATATTTATAGTGTACAATTAAAGGATTGCTTATGCCGATGTATAAGGACGATAATAAAGGATCATTTGGCAAAAGAGGCAAAGTTGAAAGTGACGACTGCTCGTAATGACTTGTATTAATAGTCCAAAGTACGAAATGTATTAAAATCCTCTGTCGAGCAGAAATAACGACGATAACGAATATTTAATCCGAAAAAATATACGCGAATTCAATAAATAGCAAAGCATAAAAAAAGAAAAAAGTGATAAATATGATAACTAAAATCAGTTTTTAAAAGAATTAATTTTTATATAAAAAGTTTAACCTTCTATCTTTTTTTGAAACAAAATTTTCAATGACTTTTTCATCAAATTCTGATATATTGTGTATCAAACTTTTATTTACAGATATCATTGCTAAGCCATTAAGGCGATCTTCACTCATTGAATTTCTCAAAAACGTCTTTATTCTTTTAAGAGTGGAAAAACATCGCTCTGCTTCGGCAGTTGACATTTGAGTAACCAGAATAATTTTGATCAGTTTTACTGTTTCGCTGAATGTTTCGTATAATTCATTTTGAAATATCCAAGACATCATATTTAAACAACCAATAATACCTTGCAAATCTGATCTTGAATAAATTACTTCGAGTTCAGTCTTTAACTTATTTTTTTCCAACATGGGATAAAATTTAATTACGGATTCAAAAATTGATGTGGGAAACTGTTTAGAATAATTTGAAAAATTATCAGTGGAAACTAATAATGCAGCTTCTAAGTGGCCCCTATAAGACAGTCTGTCTTTCACTTGAAAAGTTATGGTGTCGCGTACTTCTTTTAGCAATAGCCGAATTTTTATTTTTTTGATCCACTTTTCGTTGTAAAAACGCATATTTTGCATTCTTTTTTAAAATGGATTCTTACAAAAAAAATATTTTAAAATTAAAAGTTCTATTCCGTATACTGATTTTTTTTAAGTCATTAAATAATATGCATTTCGCACAGGGGCCCCCCTGGAGGAGCCGCCCCTGACTAAATATTATTTCAATATGTCGACAGTGTTGCAACTGCAACGCAAGACCATAATATTAATAAATGACAGTGAGACTTACAGCAAAACAAAAGTCATATACAAATCTAGTGTCTCCTTATTTCGTCATAATTTAAATTTGACAATGTAGGGGAACGACGTCGCAGTATAACATTTAGATCGTTCTCGCTAATACATATGAAACACATCTTACATCTTACTACGCCGTTAAAAAAATTATAATGCGCGTAGTTTCAAGAAAACAAAATTTTAAACAGAAGTCCCGACAGATTAAGATTTATAGAAAAATGTCTGTCGACAACCTCGATATATCAGAAATGGATTATTAAAGAAAATGGAAGTCGACAAGTAATACCTTTTCAAAAGGCGTCGAAACCTAGTAAAAAAATTTTGAATAGAATTTGAACTGGTCACGGTAAATAAAGTGATGGTTTTTCTGAATCGGCGAGTTGTCATTGTTACGATCATTCCAAACTAACAAACAATGAACTAATATTGTTGAAGAATGTAACGTGTTTGTTCAGAAAAAATTGGATTACCAAATTTTCCGCCTAATCTATCGTTCAACATCGTACGATACGATTACTTAAAAACACCTAATAACCATCTAAATCCTTTTTCTATCTAACCGCTATAACTCGTTTATTAGCATTATTATTGATATTCGATTTTTCACTCAACGTAAAATTTCAAACGTCCATGTTAAATTTTTAAAAACTGATCAAATATATCGGACAAACGTGTAAAAACTTTATTTACCGGTTTTTAACGAAAACCTGAAAATTAAACCGATTCATTATTGAGAACGCGAGAAATTTTTCCCCTTGAAATTAATACGAATTAAAAGTATTAAATAAAATATGGTCTGCGTTTAATTAAATCGCCGTATTATTATTATTATTATTATTTTTAATCAATAATGTCTGTTCCGTAGGTTTAAGATTTGGAATGATGCAAGTAAAATTGGGATTAATCACGCTGTTGAGTCATTACTCGTTCCAGATTTCGTCAAACATGAAATTCCCGGTTAAATTCAGACCGAAAAGTCCTGTAACTAGCGTCGTAGGCGGTATACGATTAACATGTCGCCGAAGATAACGTGTTAAACGAGTTATATTTATGAATTCTAGTTAGGCGAATATAGTAAATTTAATTATATTAAATCACTTTATTAATAACCCATTCTTAATTAATTATAACTACTATTTATAGTACACTTGTAAGCATTCGTTTTATATTTTATCTCCGAAGTTAATACATAACGCGCATCTTGGTGGACTAATGGACTGATGTTCTCATCCCCCGCCACCTCGTAGTTGTAAGCACATTTTGCAAGGAACTACCACACATTTCACTTGTAATTCTTATAATATGTAATTTCTTCTGTTTTAGAACACACCTGCACGAACCAAACATTATTTTTACGTACACTAGTTCCTCGCATCTTTATACCCACAGTTTATTAAAATATATATATATACAATAGAGAGTGCTCACTCAAATTTAGTAAATTTATCTTGAAATTAGACGAATATGAAGCAACATAAATGTACCTACATAGAAACATGCTAAGATATCATGGACTTCTAAAATAACAAACCAGAAAAAAACTCTTAGAAATATCGAAGTCAAAGAGGACATTGAACAAATGGATAACAGAGAAGAAAACAGAATATTTTGGACACACTACTAGAGGAGAGTGATACAAGCTCTTACAACTTATAATGCAAAATTGAAAGAGAAGCGCAGAAATTCGCCGAATATCAAGAATATAAAAGAGTGCACCAATATCACCGCAGTTCTTGGAGCTCACAATATACAAGAGAAAGGTGGATATAATTGCAATTGTGATCGCCACGCCCTTGAAGAGTATGGCACAAGGGAGAAGATCTCGAAATATTTACAGCTTCCTCTCGAACGATGTAACTTAATTAAATGGTATAGAAATTTTACTCGTCGGGAAATAAAGGTAGAATTATTAAAAAAAAAAAAAAAATTACACTAAACCACGCATTGTTAATGAGTTTACCACCTTTTTCCGATATATCGCATAACTTCAACTGCAATTTGAGCACTGAATAACGTAAGAAATATTATCATTCATTCCGACACATACATATTTTCCCGTTTTCGAACTGTTTGCCTTAGTAACAGTATTCCATTTTTTCAGTTCTGTAATAAACATAATACGTAACACTTTGTTCGTTGTTGCACCCCTAACGATCTATTCAAAACGTAAACTAAAAATAAACGAGACAGATAAAAGTTAGTTTATTTTTAAATGATGCGACAGTGCAATAATTTATAATAATTTGTGCAATTATAATACAATCACGCAATTCATTCTGTACGTGCATCGAGGAATGTATAACAACATGAACGCAATATAATGTATATATATATATATATATATATATATATATATATATATATATATATATATATATAATTTCCTGTAATATGTAATATAAATACTAAAGTAATATAAGCGTATAACGCGTGTCATTTATATTGATTAAAACACCTTTATGAACATACATATAATATATAATCCCTCTTTACGCGTAGAAATATGAAAGAATAACTATAGTAATATAAACGGACTATAATATACATATAGAATTTTGAAAGATTCCAGTTATGCTACAAAACTGAACATCCCATCACCATATTTTTCGTTATAAATACTACGAAGATAATTATACATTATATTCATAAGTATACCGACAGTTTGCCATTAATGAGTCGAGCCCTTAATCATTAAAAGAGCGGAAACCGCCCTGTTAAGATCGTACTGAGACGAGCGTAATACTTCCTCTAAATTAGCATCAGCATCGGTGAAACCCATGTCGTATAATTTAGTCAAAAGAACGAGCTCGTCTGAAATAAAATAAATAACAATAAAACAAAACGTGTTAAAAATCGCAAACCGATTTTCAAACGCTCTTAAGCTACAGATAATGCGGCACTATTATAGTGAACTACATATATAACGCAGATATTAAAAAATATGTTTCCAATTGCAATACTTGTTTAGTATGTCAAAAAATGAGAAATATATTTAGGTATAACATTTATCTTTAGATTTTTTTACTAATCATTGAATAAACCTCGTAATAATTACATACAATATAAATCATCCTAATATTATCGCGTGGAAAACTGACAAAAGAGCATGTGCGCGCCAGCAATAATATAGTACACTATAAAAATTATGTCGTGACAACAAAGCGATTATAAACAGTTCTCCCGAGTGTGTGTGTCTAACTACGATAACGCCATATTATGATTGTCTTGTGCTACTTATTATGTACAACAGAATATATATATAGGTAAGTAATCTCCGATACGACGGCACTTGATGAGATATATATATATATGTAAATCATCATCATATTAATTTCGTTGCCGAAGCAAAATGGGCTAACATTCGAGACTTATTATGTGTGACGCAGATACGCCCGCATACGATGTTATACGAAGTCCGTGATAATTAAGAGTTATTTAATGATGAAACATTTTATGTTTTCTTCGCGAATTGGTTTCGAACCCTCCGACCGTCGAGCACTCTAGGTCACTATGCTATAGCGGCATATATGTAGTAGAAAAATATAAATGTTAACGGGGTTAAATTAGGTAACAAAGTGATAGAAATATAAACAAAATAAACCGTATTTTTATATTAGAACAAAAATTACTTCAGAGTAAATAAGGTCTCATCCGAATATTTGAATATTCGATAATACAGAATATGTCCTAACAAAAACAATAGGACGTAATAAAAGAACAAAGAATATTCTATATTGATCACATAAGAGTTAAAATATAAGCGTAACTATAGATTATGTTTTTAATATATGTCTAAATGTCTAAAAATATAATTATATTTATCGTCTGAAATTTGACAACAACTGTCCTACTGTTTCTTTACAAAAAATGCAGCTCGTTACGTGTCCAAATTGTATATGCATAATACTCATTTTGTAGCCAATGCTGATCATGTCATCATAGGGTATTATAGTCATTCCCGCAATGATTTTGATCGACTCTTCTTTCTCTTAATGTTAATTTTCTATTAAAAATCAAATTTCTCCTTGCGATTCGTAATGGTAACGTCTATACGACCTTATATGCTTACATTTCAGGTGGTTCTACGTATTTAAACACAATAATCGCTTAAGCGTATGATTTTTTATCTTCTCGTTTTGTAGTCATAATATTTATGAAACGTTTCAAATATGTACGGGTAAATTAGATGGACATCCAATAAAAAAGTCACTATAACTTTCTTTTGAATATTCGTTCCTTTCGTGAACATAACGTGTTGAAAATAGTTTTAGATATCTATGGTGTTATCCTACTACCTACATTTTAAAAAAAAAAAAAAGTTTATCACGAATGAATCTTTCAAAATTTTTTGCAATATAAGAAAATAATTCATTATCAGGAATTTCATAAAAGAAAAAAAAATTAATTCAAATACAATTTGCACATTTGACAGTTTACAAATTAAGACGAAGTCGACACACAATATATGTTCTTGAAAAGCTTGAAATATACATAATATAAAAATTAAATAATATTCGATAATAACACAAATGCGTACGATATTTTTGCACGCCATTTTTTTATTGATGTATAAAATAATATGGGGTAACTTAGAAAAGACCGGCGGTTTTGCTGTTTTTTGAATAACTCAAAAACTACTCGACCAAAATTTTTCATTAAAATTTTATTTAAAAATATGAAAACGAGATTAGCTTACAATCATTCGTGGGACACAATATCGTATTCAGTCTTTACAAAATTTTCGAGCAAAGAGCGCTGAATTTTTGAAATATCTTCAAAAATCCGAGTTTTCAGGACTTTCAGATTTCGTAGAGGTGTTTTGTAAACGCGGCACTTAAGATATGCCCCACACACGAAAAAAATCGTGTAACCTTGAATTCTTTTCGAAACTCGCCATGTCTAAAATTGGACCAAAACAAATCCCTCGTGTGTACACTAAACGTGTAGCACGCGGTTTGCGTTCTAGCAGTGTTACCAACTTAGCTATTCAAAAAACAAAACCATCGGTCTTCTTTGGGTCACCCTATAATATACTGTAAATAATTCATAATACTATTATGTATAGCGAACAAATAAAACGTATAATTACCATCTTCTCGTTGCGAATTTGATTGATCTGGTTTTTCACTTTCTTTAAAATCGGCTGCTACGTTCTCAATGCTGCCGTTACTGTCACGATGACTTGCATTATCCGCATCTGTCATTTCGATTTCATTTCCGCTTACATTATCACTGTTTCGCATATCGTCCTGAATTACACCTCCGTTCGATTCATCATTATTCTCCTGCTCGGTAATATCGTTAGATGTCTGTTGTAACGAATCGTCACTTGCACGTTCAACATTAGTAGTACTCTCGACGAAATTGGTTTCGCGATCTTCAGCACCATTATTATCACTTTCAGTATTGAAATTGGTTTCATCGCGATTACCAGCACCATTATTATCACTTTCAGCATTGAAATTGGTTTCATCGTGATTACCAGCACCATTATCATTATTATTATTATTATTAGCGTTATTGTTGTTGTTGTACGGAGCGCCAGTTAAATTTTGTCTACCATGATTTAAAAAAATATTATGAAACACCTGAGCAGCTGCGGTATGCGCGACTCCGGCTATTGTAGTACAAATATTAGTAATTTCCTGCGGAATATTAATTTCCGGTAATTCGGTAGAACGCGAAGCGGAGAACGACTGCTGCTGTTGATGTCGACCTCTATTTGTCGGTTGATCATCGGTTAGATCTCTTTCGACTGAAGTGAGATTTAGATTAATGTTACCCAACTGACTTATTAGTCCGTTCAATGTTTCAACCAAACGGCTCGCATCCGTATCGCGTCCTTTAATAAATACATTTTAGATATTTTATATTCATTTATTTAATGAACAAACGACATATATACCAATTATAAAATTGAATTTTGTTATTTGCGCAAAATAATAAATAATAATAAATGTGAAAAACTATTAAGTAAATTATGTATTGTAAAATACGTATCAGCAAAATAAAGATCGAATCAAGTAGATTTTATTAATGTGAAATATTTGACGTATCATTTTCGTTTGAATACTAATTACATAAGCGTGTGACCGTCTAATCTGACTAATTCCTTTAATAATAGATTCAGCCCGTATTAAAGTTATACGGAATAGTTTTAATTCTAGGAATCGCACACCAATTTAAAAAATAAATAAAATATTTTTTAATATATGGACATTAATGATTCCACTCAGAGCTGTAAGAAATATATGTCTTATTAAATATTTATACTACAGGCCGATATGCAATTGAATACGATCATGTATACGCTATTAATCTGTGAACCGAGCAAGCATCTGAGATTAGTTGGGAGAGGGATTTCTTTACTTATAATACGTGACAGGAATTGTAACTGGTACATTCTACAATAACTTAAAAAATAGCTGGTTTTCGACGATCTAATCACTGTCGTAAGGATGAATACAGAATGGTGAAAGTCCTAATTTGTGTGTGAACAGAACGTATGAAATGTTGACGATAATCCTTCGCCGACATATAATACGAGTAAACGAAATTCTATTTTCTATGTTGCTAGGAAAATTGAAGAACCAAGAAATTACTATAATCGAAGGTTGAATATTTCGGAACTGTTTGGCTGAATTGCAACACTTCCGGACGCGGTTCCAAAATTCCTTGCGCAAAAACTTAATCTTAGATAAAATGTCCCTAACCGGTGTGTTGAAGTAGAATGAACTATTCTCGAAGGCGCTTCTAGCAAGATTGTCTTTAGTATTATTCTAGTGGATACCTGAGTGGTTGGAAATCAAGACAAATTTCACAAAACCGCGCATAAATATTTCTTAGAATATCGTAGAATGATGAAAAATTGACCTTTAATACACGAAGTAATTAGACTCCTACGTAAAGTACAATTAACCCCATTTCTGAGGTGTAAGATATTCCGCGACCCGAGGAACCAATTAAAGATTAGTATCTTTTGTAAAAGGTCGTGCAGATGTTTTTAGAATCGGAACATTCTATGTCAACTAAATACCTCCCAAAATAAAAGCAGATAGTTTTATCGCTATTAAAAGCTTACTATCGCATAGGAAACATGGTAATCTAATTGTTCGACTTGGCTGAAGTTCAATTTAGAATAAGTTCGCTACTTCATCTATCGTAAATATTTTTCGTATAAGCTTGAGCAACGTTAAGATATACTAATTTATTTTAACCCTTTGAGTCACACATTATCAATCTTTTACACAAAATTATACATTATTGTGTGTGAAATAAACAAAATGCCCCGAAACACCACTTTTTAAATAATTCTAAAAAATTTTTAAAGTGTTATTAAATATATATATATATAAATCAAGCAATTGGCAGAAGATTATGATAGAGGATATTGAGACTGAATAAGGTATTGGCGTTGGATATCAGTTTGAAATAATTTTCGATACATATAAATTTATTTTACATTACGTGTATGGATAAACCTAGTTTCACAATTAAAAATAAGTGTATTGAAATAAACATAATAATATAAATGAACTGAAATATCTGAATATGTAATTATACGGAGTTATATTGATAACGTAAGTTTGAAGAAATGAACATTGATAGACCCTATGAATCACTAAAAATATATATACACGTAGACAAACTGATAACTAAAATGTTGCAATGATAACGTAATCAATACTTTTTTTTTTTTTTTTAATGAAAGTAATTTGAAAAACATTTGAAAACCTACCTCGCATTTTAAAAATCGATATAGATATTTTATTTATATTTTGTAATATAACTGTACGTTTTTCGAAGTACACGGTACCGAACTATACATGACGTTATTAAGTTTATCAAAGGAAATTATTAATTAAATAGAAAACTTATCACGCCAAAAACAAAAAACATCGATAAAAAAATATACGAATTAACAATAAATCACGTTGAATAAATTCACATTAAAAATTTAAATAAAAAAAAATATATATATAAAGTGTTTCTATAGTTTCGCAATTATTTATATCTAAAATGTGTGCTTAAATATAAATAATTTTGATACGGTGTAGTGTTTTTATTTTATTTATTTTTGTTCAAATCATCAAAGAAGCATTGCAGATATACAGATATAATTTTTTTATAAGCATTTAGATATTAGCACATTAGAAAGGAAAATATATTTAAAAACAAAATATTTTTCTTCTCTCTCTCACCATTATATATATATATATATACATGCAAACACACATTTTATATATACATGTATATATGTATATGCGTAGATTTAGTCACGGTAATACTTTTATCCGTTTCTTCCGAATTTCAAACTCTTATGGCGAAACTAAATTTGAAAAATATATAGCTCGTAGTTTTGTAATTAATATAACAGAATTTGGGAATAATTTATATTCTCTATAAACGAACTAGGGAAATTAAAACTGATAACTTTGTTCTGGCGATTTAATTACTGACTGAAACCACCTTTTTTTTTTCTTTTCGAAATTTTTGAATACACTAATAAAATCATTTTGGATAGAAAAAATCACGAATTTGCCAAACACGGCTGAAATTTACCTAATTCGTTTTTATTATAACCCAATTCAACAGTGAACAAACATTCATCGCGTTTAGCGGCCTGATTGTCTGAATATTATTATTGTAAAATTTAAATTTACTTATCGAATATAAATTTATTGATCAGCGCACTGCATCTAAAATTCCTAATTAAATTATGCTACGTGAATTAAAAAGTATTATTTTTAACCTGTCATTAATAGATTCGAATTAATATTAGTATAATGAAGTAGACTTGTTATTTTAGTGGGCAAATTGTATGCTCTTTTAATGAATTAAAAATTATTTAATAAATACTATTTTTAACTCATGATTATGAATTGAATTAATATTAGTATAATTAAATGAATTTGTGATTATTGTGAATATTACGAGCTCTTTATTATTCATACCAGCAAAGGGACATCGTCATGTTTATATTAAGTCCACTTGTAGATTACATACATATTTAGTTCAATTCGATAATTATTTTTTAAGCACACACTAGTATACTCAACCTTTATAAAACAATTATTCAAATCTGTTTGCCTCGTTTGCAATGCCGATAATAGGAAAAATAAAAATTTCTAAAGAACTTAAAATAATAAGCTTAGCAAACGTTTTAATGAATATAAAAATAATGACAGCAATAATATTAATATCCTTAGATGCGTAACCGACAAATGATTAACAATTCGGTAATGATGTATAAACACATAACTTAAATCGCTTCAGAGGCAACTTCTATTAGTCTCAATAAGCGTCGTATGCAAACCATTTTGTCTATTAAACGCAACATGATCTTTAAACTTTGTCGTTCCGTTATTGTCGGTAGTAACCGACGTCGCACTAGCTTCACGTGCAATTGTTTTAAAAAATCGAAAGATTACTCCCTGTTCTACTTTATATTCCTCTGCAACGCTGCCGTCATTGCCCGGAAATATTTAATGTGCCAGCGTTTGTTTAAGACTTCACTTTGCATGATATCTTTCTATTTTCAAACGTTTAACAATATCATTTTTGGTCATGTCTATTATCATTTAATTTCTGTTTCGCAGTTTCCATCGTTGGCTAAATAGCACCGACGTACGTAGTTCCGGGTTAGGTTAGGTAATATAGTCCCGCTATCACCGATGATCACTGTGCATTTCGATCGATTCAATGTGAAGTTAACATTTAGCTTGAAATAACCGATTCAGCCCAATATGCTGCTATTCATTTTTCACCAGTAACAATTATAACGTTCTTGCCCCCCCCATAAAGTGGACTTTCGTACCGTATTGGGCAAATGAATTATCGTTATTATCGAATAATGTCATGATATCCGTTCCTGTTTTAAAACTTTCAATATTTCACTGTTTACCGTGACAGAGACAACATCGAATTATATATACGTGCAGACACAACAATCGCTGAGTAATTAAACTATTCAGATCGCTCTATACAAATCGCATCAAGAACAATATCAACACCACACGATGCAAATTGTCATTATAGTAAACATCCAGAACCTGTTATTTCAGTCGACCGTATTTTATATTGAAGTATTCAGCGCGGCAATAAAACTCGAATGGTAGTTAAAACGTTTCTATGCGCGATAATACGTTCAACATTCAAATAAATATCGCGTGTAGTCATAATACGACAGCAATGCTATAGCAGGATATACTAGAATTAAACGCAAGAACAGACTACACGTATCGATTTTAATTTCGTTATAACATCTAACGTTTACCTTTTTTGAAAATTAAAAATAAATTATATTAAAACATCAATATATATAGGTATCCATTATTCACTGATTCGATGGAACATATATAAAACACAAAATGTACACGAAGCCGAGTATGGATAGCTCTATATTTGAACGTCTTTGTCGAGCTTTCCTATTTGTCAGTTTCTTTTTCACGCTGAGGACTATAATACACCGAATGTCGATATTATTATTCATATTTTTATATATAGCTATTACCTGATCCGCTGCTTGTAGAGCCAACATTACCTCCGCTAGTTCCAGCATTATTGCTGTTGCCGCCAGTATTACTATTTTCAGAAGAATCGACATGATTGGCAGATGGTGTTGCAATTGAGATTGAAAGACTGGAAAATTGGGCTGCAAGTAGTTCAATTTCGGACAGAACCGAATTCAAAACGTTAGTGACATTCAACTGATCTAATCGTGATTGTAATCTTTCATTCGTTTCGCTGACATCTGCACAATTCGTAACAATTAAAAATGTTATTTCGATAAAAATCGCGCAATAATAAAGTAACAATTTGGTCGAACTTACTACTTTACAGTTTAAAAAACGGAAGTTTTTTTTACAATTTTTTATAACGTTGTAAAAAGCGGAAAATGAGAGAACATAGAGATTACTAACCAAATCGATTAAGTATGGCTATCAGTGTGTCGATGATCTTGTATAGCTGAACCGTGAATTCATTTGACAGTTTACACTTCTGAGTACTGTTCGTTAAATTCGAATATAAAGAAACGCTAGCAGCGATTATATCCGAAAATGCTTCGCGCAATTTCTTTTTAATATCCGCGTTCAGATCTGGTGTTCTTCCATCAGTCCCTTCGGGAGCATCGTTGAATCCCGAAAAAGTCGGCCATTGTCCAAAGCAGTCGAAATCGTCTTCGACATCCGAAAAACGATGTTTACATTTTCCACGGAATTTCTTACAGATCGATCTCAATGATTTCTGTTAAGATAATTTAATAAAAACTGTTAATATTGTTTTTTTTTTTTTTTTAATCTGGTATATATTCGAGAGTATTATACACATTGAAAACTTATTAAACAGCGAAATAGATCGAATACAATATAACAGAATTACTAGAAGACGAAAATATGTAGTTGGCGAATGTAAACTAATTCTTATATATGCGTACGTTATTTTTATTTGGTATACATTTCGGCGAATGTAAACTATGTTTTTTGTTTTTTAACGAAATATCGCAATAAACGAAGACGAATAAAATAAAATCCGGTACATATAACATATTTCGGGAATATACAGAAAACAAGAGAAAACCAACGCTGTTATTAACAACAACACTCTAATTTACTCGTACCTTTTCGGTAATTTACGTGACCAATAAATATTTCACGCGAAAACTATTTCTGTCCGCGCATAAAAGTACGTTAATTATCTATTTACATATTAAGTACATTTTGTACACGTGCAGAATAGGTTTACAAATTAATATAAAATCTGCCGATGTCGATTATGACTATTATTAATTAAATGGGCGAAATAATTAAATTAAATTAATAATATATAATCAATTCATATTTGTTAAAAAAACATGATTAAATATTAAAATAAGGTGATTTTTATAGAACAATCGTATAGATATTAGTAAAATATAATATACACTTAAAAAAATAAAATAAATTCCGGAAAATATGAATTTTGAACTTTATTTTAACAATAAAATTCATAATACGCGGTAAGCCATTAAATATCCTGGGAACTTCACTCAGCATTAAAGTCTTAAAAAAAAAAAATAACTATTGAAATAATAAACATTTGCAAAATCAATGGAATAAAGATTACACGGGTCGAAAAACCTACGCAGTTTTCCCAAATATCAAAGATAAGATCAGTCTTAAGAACTTAAATATAACTTTCTTTAACTCTCGAGTAATCACAGGACACGGCAACTTTGAGGAACGCCTTCATCACTTTAAACTAATAGATACACCAATACTGCGGCTCTATAGATAGCATCTCACTCCTCGTATATGCATGAAAGTCTTTCGAAACCATAACAGAATCTTATCAAATTAACAAAAATACAACACTAACAATAAACAAGAAGAATTCCCATTCACTTCTTGCCTATTTGCATGACGTCAGAGAAAGAAACTTATTCTAAAACCTCCGATCAACCATTCTAACTAAAAATAATATTTGTATTCCTAGCTTTATGTTAATATCTAAATAAATTTCGCGTTGGTGACTAAGTTGGCATCATCATTGCAATATATTAAGAACATAGCTAGTGTAATATTTATCTCGTGTACTATATACTTATGCATACATATAACTATATATACATATTTTAATTTCATTTTGTCATTCAAAAATTAGTATCCGCCACTATATGTACCCTTATTAATTCTTTCTTTTTTCTTATTCACTCAACATCATGTACATATCACTTTGTAAAAAAACATTTATTATTATAATTAGTATCCATTGTATGTACCCTTATTAATAAAAATATTTACCCCATCATTATTATCTGAACTGGGGAACCAACCAAAAAAAAAAAAAAAAAAAAACATTAAATATATTAAGAAAAGTTCATCCGTGATATCAAACGTCCATTATATTAAATATGATGCGCATTTTTATGTTTTTGATTTGTTTAATAATTTATTACTCGATCAACTTTCTATCTCAGATTCATGTCTAAAAATGTTCGTTAAAAAAAATGAGACTAATACATCAGCGTAAAATAAGTTTGACCTATCGAGATTTCATAATTTCAAAAAAACATATTATGAACTATGCGAAAATATCAAATATAAAAATTGTTTTCTTCTATCATCATAATTTGAAATCACGTAATATTAATAATTAAAAGAAAAATAACAGACTTTGTTTTATTTAGTTCTTGAATTTTGAACGGCAAAATTTGTATACTAAGCTTAACAATGTATACAGCTAATTTACTACCAATTTGTAAGTAAAATATACACAATTCTGTTGACATATATTCCGACTAAATAAAAGATTAAGTCTTAAAACGTAACAATAAAAATGATATTACTTACTCCAATCGATAGAATACGATTTGTAAAATATATTGCAGTTATGACCTTTGTCGGTTGAACTTTAAGTTTCAAAAATTTGTTAGGCATAAATGATAAAAATAAATATACACGATTTAAAATAATGTATTATAAAACATAGAATTTAGGTAATAACTCGAATTAACCAAAAACACGCGGAAAAAGACAATAACAATATTAAATATAACTCGATAAAGCACGATATTAATAAAATCATGCGATGCTGATAAAACGTCATTGTACGAAAGAATACACAAACGCTGACAGCGATTTACATATCTAAAGTGATCTGATATAAAACGATTACGCTTTTATCTGTCTTAAACAGCAATAATGATGGGAAAATATTAATTATTACGTCAAATAAAACGTAGCAAGACGTTATATAGACTAATAAGACAAACCTCATGGTCCGGCGTTGCAATACGCAAAATCGGATGTTGAGGATGAATACCTCGAACTTCACAATTTACGCACAAATCATAATCATGACAAACCAAGCACTTATATCGGTAGCCAACTACCATACGATTACATCCGTCGCAGACAACATTGCGATGTTCTTGAGGAAATGTATAAATTGCTATAAACAATTATATTTAATAAATTATTATACTAAACACATATAAACATTTTAAGTTAAACGCTAATTTTATTTAATAATATACAAATAAAAAATGCTTAACGAAATTACTGCATGATTTCAATCCGCACGTAATATGAATGATGACGGAACATTAAATGACGGTTCAGAGTATACCGATATTTATTTGTCATTATTCGAACGACTAGCCTACTTATTGATAATTATTACTATCGAATTATTCTTTTTAAACATGATAATGACTAGAATACTAGATTTTTACATTTAAGTATTCTACATATAAATCTTCATATTCTTATACCGAGGTTGAAACTTCGCCTATAAATAAATTTGTTCAATTTAGAAAAAAATTGCTATATCTCAGCAAACACATTATTTTTTAAAACAACTTCAAGTAAAAATATTAACAAGCGTTAAAATCACTTACAATTACAGATACTGTCAACGTTATTCACATTTTGACTACGATCTGTACCAGTTATACATTCTTTATGCGCTCTCCAATCATGTCGTTTACGTTTATGATTTTTACCATCTCGTCCGGTATACAAATCATATAAAACCTCCCTTAAATAAATATTTGACTGTTCTTCCGTACCGAACGCAGTATGCTTCGATTCATTTTTTTTCGCATTTTCATTTTGAGGCTTCTTTAATTCATTTATATTTTTAGCGATTCTAGAACTGAAGTCATCATTAAGCGATGTAGGATTAAGCTGACCTTTCGGAGTTACAGTGCCAGGTTTAATAATAGGACGGTGTTCAGAACTAAATAACTTAGCAGCTGCAACTTGTGAAGTAACGGTTGAAGAAGTAGAACCAGATGTAGTAGAGGATACAGCGGCAATACTAGGAGACACCACAACAGTACCAGAAGAACTACCTACAGTAGTAGTCGAAATAGTAGTAGATGCCCCACCAGTACTGCTGGAAATAGTAGTAGATGCTCCACCAGTACTGCTAGTAGTAATAGTTGCCCCACCAGTACTGCTGGAAGTAGTAGTAGATGCTCCACCAGTACTGCTGAAAGTAGTAGTAATTGCCCCACCAGTACTGCTGGAAGAAATAATATGGGGAGTCTGAACGCTATTATTATTAGATGATAAAGTTTTCTTTGTTACAGCATGAATTTTGAAAACAAAACCATGAGTCATTTGAGCTAAAGCCACAATTAATTCTTCATTCGACTTTATCGTAATCATATCATTATCATCATCTGTAACATATTAAGAATTTAAACGCCAATTATTGCATACAAATACGTAATTCTATATATAAAAAAGTAAAAAAAAAATGGCGGTTTATAAGGATTTATAGATTCCGAACTTTCGTAAGTATAGATATCTAAACCGTTTAAATACTTTTTAAATCCTAAAACGAGCAAATATAAATTTTAGTCGCTTTTAGGATTAATCATATTAGTGATTATTACACAATATATATCCAGCTTTAGTTTCATAAATAAGTCTATAATTAAACGTCGGCTTGTAAAAATTGTAAAAATTATTCAATCTTGTCTCGTATATCTCATAAACTGCATGATTAATAAGATGTGAAAATATTTACATAGCCTTAATTCAAATGAAAACTATTAATCTTAGGTAAACTGTAAAAATTGTAAATTGAAGAATACAATACCGAGGTAAAATTGCATTGAAAACGAAATTGTTTTGAAACAGCGTAATATCTGTGTAAAATCTAAAAGTACAGTAATTTTGTTCCTTTAAAAATGCGACTATTTTGCTTTCACAACCGTTGGCACTCAAAATTATTACATACTAGTATTTCAATTTTCGATCATTCAGGTACTAGCACAAATCAAAGTATATATATAAAATTAATAAAAGTGCCAAGTTTTTAAAAATCAAAATACGCTGGATAAAATATTCTAATCGTTAAACTTGAATGTTTAAGTAATAGTTCCATCTGAAAAAGATAACCTCGCATTTTTATACGCATAATCAGTTTTCAATTTTTTTACACAGAAATAGATCTAGTTGGATTTGAAATCACATCAATCGTTATACACGTAGCAGTTCCAATTACAATCTTAATTAACCCGACACACAAAAATCGTGTACTATTCGGTTAATTCACGATGCCACTTTTGTCATATTATGAGACAAATAATACAGCAATATAAAATATATTAACTCAGTACACCCCACATTACATCAAATGCTTATCGAAGTTAATTGTTAATATTAGATATACATTTCCAAATAAAAATATACATCAAAATATTACCTTTCCAGTACACATCAAAATCATCAACTGAACCCAAATTAAATAAAGAGAGAATCGTAATTTTCAGTTGAAGATAATTAACTTGCTCTTCATTTAATTGAAAACATCTTAATTCTTTATGTTCGTTGTTTTCGAAGTACACTTTAAACATGGCACTTTTGGAAGCCATCCTGCAACAAATTATGTCAAATAAGAATATTTAATTAAATAATAATGTAATTATTTATTTTCCATACAATGAACTTTACTTTTAATCAAAAATTTACAACGAAAACTGGAAACCAGAAATAATTCAAAATGACGAAACACAAAACACACCAAAATCAGATTAAATAAACACAACAGAAAATTAAACACTACAGTTATCACAAATACAGCATTTGATAAACGAACTGCGCAATTTATAGTGACCAATGACGACATAGGACGTAATGTTATTTTTAACAACAAAAATTACAAATCTGCGTGTTCACTCATTTTATTAAATGACTTGCACAAGTATATTCTAGAAGTTTTTGTCAAAATAAGTGATTAGTAATTTTAAAATAATGTTACTCTTGACATTTTCATATTCTGCCTTTTTAAATAAATTATTATATACGATTATATAAACATTTAATTATTTTGTTTGATTTATTTAAAAAATTAAATTAGAAAAATGCTAATTGAAACATGTAATAAATATAACTTAAAAAATTACATTTTTATTCATAATTATCAGCTTCATAAAATGTTAATTGTTTGTGGTCAGAAATAAAGGGTTAAAACACTCCCTTGGTTACTGCTGATAATGCATTACTGCGTATAAGACACTGAATTTAATTTTAGAAAGCATGAAACTAACAATATTCATGAGTTTGTTTCAAAATACACGGTTATTCAAATAAAGTATTCATATCCATAACACATTTTTATCAGAAATATGGGCACCTTTGATAAAGTATACAATTTGACGTGGGGTGAATTCAATTCTTGTTTAGGAAGCGCTGTCCAATCATTAAGAGAAGACTCCGATCTTGTTGATGTTACGTTAAGTGCAGAAGGTCGTATATTTTCAGCTCATAAATTAGTCCTCGGAGCATGTAGTCCACTTCTCATGAAATTGGTCAAGGTATGTTGTTATACATTTTTCTTTTGATAAATTTAATTTTAACACACTCGTGGATATAAAAATGTATCTATAATAATCATTTACTTTCAGAGTACTCGTTGTCATCATCCAGTTTTGATGTTAGCTGGCATTTCAGCTAATGACTTGGAAGCCATACTAGAATTTATATATCAAGGAGAAGTTAACATTGAACCTAGTCAGTTGCCATCTTTACTACAAGCAGCTCATTACTTAGATATACAAGCACTTTCCCCCGCAGCTTTAGTAAACTCTTCAAAAGGGTCATCGGTTTGTATCGTATAAATGATTGTCATAAATTATAATATAGGCTTCTAAAGCTATATACGAAAACCGCAACCACCACTGCTTCTTTAATCGTATTTGTTGATATAAATAAAGGAACCTTTATGATCTTATGTATATATTTAATAATAAAAATCTATGTTCCTGAATACGAGCTCATGGTTGAGTGAAATTTGATTATTGTTAGTACGCATTTCGCTTGAAATGGTGATTATAAATATTACATATATTGAAAATTATTCCGAGGACAAAGAAAATTAAAAGTAAGTAGTTTTTTCTGTTTCATTAATAAATTCATAAAAATAGTTTGGAGTACAAATTATTAATATTACTTGGAATTATGTTTATACATTTATGCATCATAAACCGTAAGCAATAAGTAATTATATATATTTTCTCAATTCACCTCCCGAACATATTACCTTAAGAAAAAGATAAAAACCAAACATGTTTTTTCCGTTTTTTTTTTAATGTTTGCCAACAGAACATTGCTCATTCTTGTTTGTTTAATTACAAACAGTATGTATGTATATATATATATATATATATATATATATATATATCACTACAAATAATACGCATCGTATTATAAAATGTTTTTGTTAATTTGAATATTGTACTCATTAGTTTACAATTTATTTTTTAAAAATTAGCGTTATGTTGCTAGTAATTATTGCTCGAAGTTTCTCAACCATAAAACGTGTCAAATAATATTTGTGTAATTCAATGGAGAAAACCGTTTGAAAGTATTTGCCTTGCTTAATATTCATAAGGGAGTAATTACAGACACTAAAGATGCTGAAGATATATTAAATAAAAAAACAGTCATATCACAATACAATTTTTATTCCGCATATTTATTTATTTTTAAATGTTTGGTACTTTTAAAATTATTTAAAGTCAGTCTTGCTTGTATTTTTGTATATGTTTTTTTTTATGACTGTAAAATTAAGTAATTGATTTAAATATATATTAAGTCTTATGCACGTTTTCCTATTTAAATTACTTGTATATAATTTTAAATTTATTTATTCATTTCTATCTATTGAACATGCATATCAGGAACTGAAATATTATTTACATATTTTACATCATTATGTCAAATAACGATACTGTTAAAAGGTGAATTAAATTAATAATTTTTTGTTAGGTAATACAGAAAATTGAAAGACTCAGGACACGCGTCGGTGGGTAGGGAGTGTATATGTGTTGGTGTGTATTTGAAAATTTCTCCAATAGTTAGAAATATACTTCTTCTATATCGTATATTATATACGCATATCCTATCTCCCGAAATGATCTCACCCTATTCGAAAGTAAAATCAGGCTATGCCACTGTTATAGTACATCTACTTTCAAAAAACGACATATAAGAAATGTAATTAACAGTTTATAAAAAGCTGCTTACAGTTAGAAAATGTTAATTATACCTCTTACATATCATTTTTATTTTTAAGATTGTTTATTATTTTATAACTGGAAGATAGCATAACTTCTGAAAAAATAGCGATTCACCGCGTAGCTTTATTATTTTTCGTTAATAAATTTATATTTTGTTCCATTTTCCGTATGTAACTTTATAACTGTATATTATACTTTACCTAAAAATGCAGAACTATATGTTTTAAATATTCAATCTGATCCTTACTGAGATTATTAAAGTTGAACTGCACACATATATATATATATATATATATATATATATATATATATATATATATATATATATATGTATCTTCTTCTTTACTTATATTACATCATTGTAATGATGTAGGCCTCCCTTAATAATTTCCATCTCCTATCTTGCGTTGTTCGAATCCACTGATTTACCGCTGTTTGACAATATCGTCCGTCCATCTCCTGCTTGTTCTTGCTTGGCTTCTTCCTCCATGGTTTTTCGTCCATCTCCCATCACATTGTCTACCGAAATATCCAGCCCATGCCTGTTTATTCTTCGCTATTCTTTCCTCGATATCTTCGAACATTGTTTCCTCTCTGTTTTGTTTATTTTATTTTATTTTGGAGTCGAATTTCTAGTAGTGCACGTTTCATTTTTCTTTCAGTCTTCCTGATTTTATCAATTACTTGTTTTGTTAATGACCATGTTTCTGTGTTATACGTCATTACGGTCACTAAACACTGGTTAAATAGTTTAGCTCTGTTTTCTTTACGAATTTTACTTTTGAGCACCCCCATTATATGATTTTTCTGAATAAATCTGGGCTTGTTTGTTCTTTTTTTGCTGTAAAAACTTTATCTAAATATACAAATTTATCTACCTTCTCCACCAAGACTTGTAATGTTATCTTATGCATTGGGAAATTTTATAAATATTAGGTTATACAAGAAAAGGTAAAAAAAAAAAAAAACTGAAAAAAATACCGAAAATATACAAGTATACATATATAAACATACACATGCATATCCGTACACATAACAAATAACTACATTAATAAAAATAATTAACATAGACACAAATTATGACAAAAGTAGACTAGGCAGTGGCGCACCCACGAGTGGCTACCGGGCTTAAGCCCCCCAGAAGGCTTAGAAAAGTATAAAATACATATCAAGAAGCCGCGTAACTTGTAAGCTCCAAACAATTTCGCAGCTAAAATGATATAAATTTGAAAGAGCTCGCGCTATCATTAATGAAACCTCATCTTGAAGAGTGTGCAAAACAGCCTAGATTGCAAAAAGTACTGTTAGAAAATATTCGTTACATTCTGTCTGCTAATGACATTGAAAATACAGCTGGCTGTGCAACACAAAGAAAAGAAATGGCCGTTGGTTGAGCCGTTCGGCATTCGAATCTGACCGTGACCAGTACGTTTATTTATTTTTTGTTATTACTTGTTTCGTTGTTGTTCGTGATCGTTTATAGTTTGTTTTGTCTGTCGAATTTTGTTACACATTAGGCTGTGTATATTTTATTCATTTTTATTACGATTTTTTAAATTTTTTTTTAGGGGAATTTTTGATCCCACCCCAGATACAAATCATGGGTGGCGCAACTGATTCTACGATATTTGTACCTACGAGAAAGCATGATGATACTTAAGTGCGTCGAAGTATAATGCGCATGCGTATATGTATAATTACATAAATCGAACAGTTAAAATAGACACTAATTATTACGAAAGTAATGCTTAATTCTACGGTATTTGTACCAACAATAACGCATGGCGGGACTTAAAATGTATTAATTTCCTACTGCATTAATAGATTTATTTCTATATATTTCGCACATATCGTAAAATTTTTGTTTAATAATAAGCCTACACTATAGTTTGCTTTTTAGCTGTTGCGTGTGGTATCCGTAATAATAATCGTCATCATCATAATCATAAAATATTCCGTATAGGGTACATTAAACGATTGTAACGAAAAGTAATCGTACGATTCCGGATTCATTTTTTTTAATTAATATTTTTAAAATTAATATCGACAAATCTTATCATGGAAATAGATAATTTTATCAGAAATTATGGAGAACGTGCCACCACAGTGTTTTTCGTCGCATTTCGCTCTATCCACGCGACCAATCTTATTCACTGATGTAGTTACATCGCGACCAGTTGCTTTATTTGATGCATGCGTCTTAAAGATGCTCTTGCTGAACGTTTTCCGGCGCGTCTTCTACCTCGCCTCGTGTAATGGGTAAATTATTAAAACGTACGAGCGCGTGGTGAACTTTACGACGAGTTTATTTTTCCAAATCCATATCCTCATGGATTGTTCTTTGTACTCCTCACATTCTATTCTCTTCAAAGATGAATACACATCTTTAACTAAACTAATCATTACGCATGTCTCGTCTCCACTTCTTGATTTAACTTCCTCTCCCTCCTGCCGTCGTGCCTGTAGCCTTAGTTGCTGCACACGGCACGTTAATTTAGATTAATAATATTTTCGTATTTTTTTTTTTTCATTCAGGAAAAATTGTCCAGACACGTCGACGAAGTATTGAACAGTTACGTCAATAACGAAAATTTGAAACAATCGTCGATGAACAACAACAACAACAACGTAACGATGAAACAGACTCGAGTGAACGAGGATGACAATTTTAATAATAAAGAAACGAATTCGTCTAATTTAAAAAAAACTTCGCTCAATCAAAAACGAGTATTACGATCGTCTACGACGACTAAGGCGAAATGTCGAAAAAAAACGCACGTCGAGCATCATCGTGTGACAACAGCCGGTGGTGGCAATAATAGCGTAGCGACCGATTGTTGCACGCAAGGTGGAGTAGTTAACGCAGTCGCTGCGACTCAGAAAGACGACGACGAACTTTGCAATCGCGAAAATACTTTTAATACTTTTTTTAACGAATTTTTCGACGACTCATTCGAATGCGCCCTACCGTTAAATGTCGATAATAGCGTTCAGAATAAAAATCACGTATGTATGCAACAACAAGAAAATGGCAACGTCGCCAAAGATCAATGTAATTTATACGCGGATATCAAATTAGATCGTACAACGGTATCGACCGTGAATTTAAATAATAATAATAATTTAAATAATAGTAACGGACATTTTCAAAGTTCAAACAATAATAACAATTTCAAACAGCAAACGAGCGTTATTAAGAGAAAATCGGAAAAAGAATTATACCTCGGTAATAAACAGTCTGAAAATGAATCGGATTTTTCTGACAACGAGATTATGTCGGAACGAGAAGAATTAACTTACTTACTTACCGATACAAATATTCATAATAATAATAATAATTCGAAAAAAACTTTTAATAATTCCGCTCATAAAGTCATCGAAGAACAACAAAGTAATAACGGTACGGATAAAGTTGTCCACCCACCGTGCGTTCATCATCATTATCATCATTCCGCATCGAAATTGCAACAAAGAAAAAGTAGAGTAGAGAAACAAAGTTCGATGGAAACAGGTTCGGAAGATGAAAGTCAAATTATGCCGGACAGTAATTGCCATCGTAATCGTCAATGTTTACATCGTAGCAGTAATAGTAACGATGACGATAAAAGCAACAACTCGGAATCACATACGCAATTATACTACGGCTTGGAAAATAACGTCGAATCTGAAAACAACGGTAACTATTTTTTAATCGTCTAATATTATATATATATATATATATATATATATATATATATATATATGTGTGAATCGGGAAAATTTTTAGAATGTCATTGTATCAATGGATCATCCTATTGAGAATTTTTGTTTTTGCATAGCCGCGAAATTTAAACAAAATCGAGAAAATTCGAAAGCTATATACCTCAAAGTCGTTAAACTCACAGAGCCCAATTCGTAATAACCCCAAATTCGTTAAACCCACATTAACCAACTCGTAATTAATTCAAAAAACATAAAATGAGTGTAAAATTTATTTTCAATATAGGTTTGTTAATTTCAATTCATTTGTTTATTAAAATTTATTTAAATAAAGGTTTGAATTAAAATATTTCACTATACCAGTATTTTTAAAAACGCGCTGAAAATAGTATTTATTTAAAAAAAAAAAACAACACTCGGGAAAAGAAAACAAATGAACTTGCACGTTATTGACGCTACGAAAACAAATAGCGATTGACAGTAGACTTATGCTGCTGAATCAGCATTATAGGTCTACTCAAGAACAAGCGCAGACTACGCCGCTATTTTTTTTCGTAGCGTCAATAACGTGCATACTGTATTCTTAAATTCATTTGTGTTCTTTTCCCGAGTACTGATTTTTTTACGACTGCTTCGGAAGATTTCATTTGAATGGTTCTGTGATTAAGTGATTTTTCAAAAATGACTGGAAGTTAGTATTTGAGTGGAGCCGCGAAAAGAAAAGGAAAACAAAGCTATCGCCGAGCTAACAAAAGTGACAGATTTTTTTTCGATCTCTCCTGCTCAAAAGCAATCGGAAGAAGAAAAAACGACGACTGATGATCTTGACACTATATCTACTGACACTTCAACTCAAAGTTCTTCAGTTTCTCAAGCTTCTTTTTCGATCCCCCGCATTCAAAGGCGAATCAGAAGAACGACAGACGATAACGAGGCGCTGATGATATTGAAAAAATATCAACTAATATTTCACCTCCATACTCTTTGGATGAAAGTAAGTATTTTTGTAAAACTCGTTTATTTGTTTAATTTAGGCTCGAAAAAATTTAACAGTAGTTCCTTTTTAAATGTTCGACATTATTTGTACGTATATACCATAGCTGCTACACGTAGCACACGATGAAGTGTGGTGTGAATAAATATGTGCACATATATTATCAAATCGTTATAATTTTTTCTATTTTCTCTTGAAAATTTTAATGTTTCCTAAATCGATTTATGTTCTCAGACGTTTTACATCAAGATCCAACAATGTATCCTTTAAATTTAAAATCAAATCTATTTAGATAAAGGATACTCTTTTTTTCTTTTCAAAATAAAAATTCAGATTTTAAGTCATCCAAGAGTTGTCGGAAAACAGAATAGAGTTTTTTTTTGTTAAATCATTTTCAAAGAAAATTAAATAATGGAGAAACGTGCGAATGGCTTCTTTTTTCTGAATGTACATGGGCCGTATTTTGCTACGTTCGTAAGCTATTTTCATCGGTCAAAATAACGTGTTTGTTAAAAATGGTTTTCGCAATTGGAAAAAAGTTGATGAAACGCTTTGTAGTCATGACAATAGTAATGAGCAAGTGCACGATTGATTGGATAAATTTTTTACAAAAAATTCACCTATAGATCAGGGTCTTGCAAAACAAATGAAATCTGAAGTTATGTATTGGACCGAAATTTTGAAGTGAATAATAGCTACCATTTGTTTTTTTTTTTAGCTAGAAGAGGTCTATCATTTTACTAATGAAATTATCGGATCTCCAGATAATGGAAATTATCTTCGAGCATTAGAAGTCTGAATAACGAACTCGCTTTCTACGTTTCCTGCATTGGACATTCATTGAATTTCGTTGGTGAACTTAGCGTGAACGATAATATTCATTCTTCGGCCATTTTTAATCTTTTACAGATATTATTCAAGTTTTTTAGTTCATCTACTCATAGATGAAATGTTTTACAAAATGAAAATGGCAAAATTACGAGTTTGTCCATAACTCAATGGTCGAAAAGAGCAGACGCCCTAAATGCTTTAGATAAAAATTTTGATGGCATTTTTAACGTATTAAGTTGCTTAGCTGATGATAAAACTCAGACTAACTCGTACTTCAGAAAGTCGAGTTAGATTTAAACGTTGCTAAAAATATGATTCTATATCTCTGACTGAATATCTGAAACATGTAAGAAAGAATGATTCTCAAAAAATTTAAGCAAAGAGATAAAACAAGAATATTCTGATTTTAACAAGAGAAAAATTACAAAGCTCCTAAGTAATAAAGAAAAGGAAAAAGAAACATTATCTGGATCAGATCAATTTAAAATCGGCGCTTTTTTTGTAATAATAGATAAATTAATCACAGAAATGAATAGGCGAATTGAAGCTTACGCTTACACTACACAGATTTTTGAATTTTTCAGCAATATTTTAATCATGAGTGAAGAAGAAATAAAAGAGTTTTCTTCTGAGGATAAAAAGAAAAAAAAATAATTTATTTCACCTTTTAAAATACTAAATTGGATCTGTGAAAAGCAATTGATTGATGTTTTCCCAAATACTTATGCATAGCTCTCAGAATATTCGTGACAATACCAATAGCAAATTGTGAAGCAGAAAGATGTCAGTCCTTAAGAGAATAAAAAAATATGTACCATTTGTCTATGTTGGATGATAGATTATCATCGTTAATTGATTTTAATGACCTTATTCGAGATTTTGTAAAAATTAAATTAAGAAACAAAAATTTTATTTGAAAATCATCATTGACATGTATTATGATTTTATTTAAAAATTATTATATGTATAATTTTTTAATGTTATTATTGTTGCTATTATAAAGTATAATATTATGTAAAACTTATCCTAATACTTATTCAATCCAAATTCCTCATAATAATCACAAGATTTACTTTCAATTTTAAGTGTTTCGAATAATTCAAAAAGGTTTTCCGGTTCTAATTATAATGGTGTTTGGATTAATAACGAGTTGGGTTACGTGGGTTTTACGGTTTTGGGGTTTATACTTCGGGTTTATGATTTTTAATTTAGGGGGCCCCCTGATAAGTAATAAGGCTCGGATCTCTGAAATCATTAATCCGGGCCTGGTATATATATATATATATATATATATAAATTATTATTAAACGTACATTACAACTAGAGTCGTATATTTTAGTTTTCCCCCGTGATAATTCTACGGTTAATCAAAAAATATATACATACAACCTAACGCTCTCTTTCATATTACAGCAGTAATCGAAGATAGGAAAATTTCGGAATTACCGATCTCTTGCAAATATTGCGGTACTACTATAAGACAATCGAGAAATCTTCGTAGACACATCGAAATGATGCATTGTAAACCGAGATTAAAAACAAAATCCAAAAAATCCGAAATTTTAATCGAATCTCAAAATTCGTCGAAGTGTATCACGTCCGTCTGTAATAATAAATCTTTTACAGGCGGTCATATTGCATCTCCCAATGTGATAACGGGTGAGTTAAATAATAATAATAATCATGATCGTAATAATATTAATAATAATAATAATGACGTTATTAACGACGAGTCGATCTTAACGAAAAATGGCGTCGTTAACGCTAACGGCGGTAACATAATGACTATTTCTAGTCGTGTGCTTTCGTTTCCTTCATTATCGATTATACCGTCGCAGAATACGTTATCGGCTAACGAAATATCTTGCCTATCTTTCTTACCGGCTAACAATCATCATCCTTGTTTCTCAGCCGTTATACCGACTAATAATACTTTAATGCCGAATAACGTTTCTTTCATTACTAATAATAGTAGTAATAATAACAATAATAATAATAATATTAGTCATCATCATCAACAACCAGTTTCGATCGTTCCCAATACCTCGTCCATATCCATAGCGGCATCGCCATTATCGGTAACGAACAATACGAGATACGGCGAGATGGCCGTAACCAACTCGTCGCCGTCGATTTCTCATCGTCGAATCGTAGATGGTAACATTTGCATTCCGGTAAATACGATAACGAAATTAAATTCTCTCGATACTCGTACGTTATCGTCTTGTTTATGTGCGGATAATTGCCTAGATGGACACGTGACCGTTTTACGTTGATTATACGGCAGATATTACAGCGTTTCAAATAGGTAGAATTTGTATAAACACGCACACATATATAATATATATATACACACTTTAACAATGATGTGTGTGCACCGTTTACATTCGCCTATTAAATATCACTTCACGAATTTTATCATCGTGAGACATATTTGCGCACATAAACTAATATTGCAGCGTTTCAAATGGGTAAATTTGTATCAGTGGTGGCTTGCGGTTAGAAAATTCAACGCTTGCAATTATACCTTATCTCCCTCATCAGCGACACAATTTTTTTTCTTTCATACAACATCGCAGAATAACATTAATAGGATAACAAATTTGTAATACAAATACAAGAACCTTTTTAAACCTCAATCAGAAAAACTAAAAATTATTACCTCGAATAATTTACATGGAGCAGAACAGCGCGTTTTTAACATCACATCCGCATAACCAGTCCACGTTATTATTATAATCAAATTTAAAAGATCTTGAAAGTTGTATTAATATTCTGCTTCATTGTTAACGTTAAATCAGGACAAGTTCAGCCAAACCGTTGTTTCCAATTTTTTTTTTTTTTCTGAACTTCGTTGAGAAAATTGGTATTCCAGTAAATTTTTAATTGAATTCATGTTGAAAAAAATAGCAGCAATATTAATTTAAAACATTCAAACGGAATAATTTAATAAACTATGTATAATAGTTACGTATGCTTGTTTTTTCACAATTTATACAAAGCAATCCTCTGAAAATGAAACGATCAATTGTGGTATAAATATCTTCAGCCAGGAAAAAAAATCTATGTGTATTAACATCAGTCAGGAATAATACAAATAACATGTAGAGAGGCAATGAACAATTCACACGCGGAAATGTACACTGTAAAAGAAACTCCGATAGAAATTTAAAGAAGAAAAACTAAAAAAAGATGAAATTTCGTTCGTGTGTTGGCTGGCGGTAGTGTGCGCATGCAACCGCACTCACGTGTTACGAACAATACAATGAGAAAAACCTGTTCTGCCGCATTAAGCGTGTGCACTTTCACAATTCTAGTTGCAAAACGATTGAAACTTTGAAACCAGTAGTCACCAATACAGCTCTATATAAACTCTACACCCTTAGTAGCATTAGACTCAAAATCTCCATCATATATGTAACACTATATTTTTCAATGACTTCTTCATGTTGCATCGAGTACAAGCATGAACCACCAACCGTTGTAACAGGCATTTCAAAGACATTTTGTTAACGATTTTTTTATTTTTTCTAATATATTCAAGGGGGGAAATATAATTAAAATTCACTTATGTTGTTTAATCACCATAAAATAGTACTATTTTATTGCATCTTAAATTTTCATGTGGATATTTCCAGTGATTGTGAAACTACGCAACCAAGCAACCTTTATGTACAAGCCGCCACTGATTTGTATGTATAAAAAATGTATACATATGATATATATATACTTTAACAAAAAAAAAAATATATATATATATAACAATGATATTACATTCGTCTATTAAATATTACTTAACGAATTTCATGTCATGAGACACATTTCAGCGCACATAACTAGCTATTATATGCACTACATTTTCACGCAAATTCACTCTTACTAGCTTAAAACTGACTTTATTAATCATATAAACAGGTAGTTAAGGTATAGCACAAAACACCATTTACGATTCGTGTAATAACATTGAATTATTATTATTATTATTATTATTATTAGCCATAGTGAATGATAATAATTCTAATTGTTTGTATAACTTACTCTAAATATACATTAATATATACATATACACATATATACATACATATACGTACCTATATATATATCATTTAACTCATAATTATTATCTAGCCCTGATACTGGGCAAAGGCCTCCCTCAAACGGTCCCATTCGAGCCGGTCTCCAGCTACTCTATGGTATTGTTTATTTTGAAGCATTTTAATTATATCATCCTGCCATCTTAATTTTTGTCTACCTTGTCTTCTTTTATTATAGATACACCATTCTGTGACTGCTTTTGTCCATTTATTGTTTTTCATTCTAGCTACATGTCCCGTCCAATCCCATTTAAGTGCTTTTATAACTCTGCTAAAATTATATCCAAATTTCAACCTATTCCTAATTATTTTTAAGTTTACTCTATCTTTTAGCTTAATATGTAGCATCGATCTCTCTAATGCGTTTTGCATTTTATTTATTTTATCTTTTGTGTTACTTGACAAAGTCCAGGTCTGGCATCCATATATAAGAGTTGGCAAGATACAGGTATTCATTATTTCGCTTTTTACCCTGTTGCTATATTTCCCCTTGAAAATATACTTCAAAGACCAATATTTCTTCCAAGTAATATTAATTCTTCGCTCCACCTCTTTCCTTGTACTATTTTTCGACGATATTAACTGACCTAAATAAATAATACATTGAATACTCTCGTGTAAATATTCGCTATCGTTACGTGTATGTAGAAATATTTATGGTGCTGAATGGTATTAAATAAAATAAACACATTCATCATAATCAGGGGAAAAAAAAAATATACATAAAAGTAAATAGTACTACTTGATTAAAAGTTTCGATATTTGGTGTTTAATATGCAAACATTTTTGCAAACACACATTCATATAAATATATTCGCGCTGTATACATACATGTACATATATATGTATATATATATATATATATATATATATATATATATATATATATATATATATATATATATATATATATACTTATTTTAATCTATTAACTTGTTGATAATAAATAAAAAATGTAGGTTGTTAAAGTATGGTTAGAATAAATTTAAATAAATTAATACATGTCATAAAAATTGCTAAATAAGCGAAGGATAAATGGAACTTTTACTACAGAGGTAATTTAATCAGAATCATTATGATCATTGAATTGTAAATGTCTCGTAGAGATATCGTGATTATTTGTCATGCATCCTGATGCATCGTTGTATCCATTGTTAACCAGTCCAACATATTATTCGGAACTTTCTTTTCCTATATTCAAACTCTATCTGAGCACCTCATGCGTTTCCATTTTCTTTTTACTTTTCTCTAATCTCAAATCCACAAATAAGAATACTGGTAAACAAAGATTTATTCCACGCACGAAATTTATATAAAAAATTCTCTCTTGTCCGATGACAAAACGATCACACGTCAAATTCGCATATTTCACGTTATAATTCGAAGTTTATCTTCTTAGCACATATAATACCTATGTACATTGAATAAAGGTATCACTTATACTTTTTTCTTTATGAATACGTCGCCTAGAAACCACAAGATTATACTTATATATAAGATGTGTAAATAAAGTAATGAGACTGATTTCTTTTTCAAACACTGTCTCCTTCAAAATAATTACCTTGGGACTCTACACAGTGTTAGAGACGGTACTTGCACCCTCGTAGCATTGCACTCGGATACTGGAACACCCTTCAGCTATTCGGTTACGACCATTTGGATGTTTTCAAGTGTCCCAAAATGAGTTCCCTTGAGGTGATTTTTCAATCTCGAAAAAAAAAAAGCCACAAGGACTAAAGTCTGGTGAATAACAGGAGCCACAGAAATGTTTTTACTGGTCAAGAACCTGTTTATTCGGGAAAAATTTATCGGAATCATTTTTCATAAATCCTTCTCATCCCTATTTTTTTTTTTTTTTTTTTTTAAATTGGGCTTCCACAGCGGTTTACCCATTACATTCATTGGTCAAAATCTGACGAACAGTCGCTTAATAGTTCATGTTCAATCGACTGCTTTCCTTCTGAAAATGGCTTAAACCACTCAAAAAACCAGGTCCCTTGACAAAACACTGTCTCCGTTATAATGAAATAAATAATACTTACTACTGGGGAGGTCTTTCTTACCTCACGAAATCATCAAGCTGATTTATACACATACACATGCTAAATATACACTTTTAAACGACAACGTTAACTACCATACCGGATGTAATACACACACATATATATATATAATATATATATATATATAATATATATATATATATAATATATATATATATATATATATATATATCGACTTAGTCGCGTAATTTACCATTCTGTTCGTACGACCTGAGTTTCTAAGGACTCTACTGAGTTTATCCATTCAACTGATGGGTAAATGAGTAACAATTTACCTCAAAGAAGCCGGAGAAAGTAATGACAAAAAATCCCTTATATATATATGTTAAATATTTACGTTATAAATAAACAGCCTATATATATATATATATATATATATATATATATATATATATATATATATATATACATATATAGGCTGTTTATTTATAACGTAAATATTTTAACGATATGTATTCAAAGGATATTCTAATATTTTAAATAAAATTCATATAATCATATATGTGTAATAATATGCATGTGTGTGAAAAAATTTGTCCGAAACATTATAGGGTTGATGTAGACATTCGTTAGTATCGTCAATTTTATATTTTTCAAAACTCTGATCCACCCCGGTTTAACTTTTTACGATTTCAGCGCATCCTGCTCTATAACTTAGTTTCGTCTACATTTTATGTATACACGCACACGCGCGCACATATGCAGATATAGGAAGAAGGAGAGAGATAGGTGTGAGTGATAAAATGTTACAAGCAGACTGTTTTATATTATTTTTTAGATAGACAAGGCGATTATCACGACTATACTTACACTCGTTAAGTAAATCAATTTTTTCTAGGAATTCTCTCCCGTTAAATGCGTTCTCTCAGCGATTAACAAGGTTATAGTTCTTTGATTTTTTTTATTATTGCCTTAGTTCCCTCAAACGAAATAATCTGTTTTCATCTTATTATTTTGTTCTTATATCTAACACTTCAAATATAGAATGGTGAAAGTATGGAAAAACGTGAATACGAAAATTTATATAATATTCTGCAAATTTGTCTATTTATGATTAAAACATTCATTCGTAAACATCACTCTATATATATATATATATATATATATATATATATATATATACAAGTAATTAGCTGCATTAATAAAACGAGTTGGCTGAATTTGGCAAATATGAGTAAAATATGATTATTTTATCTGATAGTAATTTTATTAATTAAAATGCTATTTATCGCTCACTTCGTATAAACACTCTGTTATTATTAACTCATCTGTCATACACGCAGTAAAAGACCAAACTATTTTTTCAGCTTGGAACAATGCACTCTTCACATGCACTATGCAATTATCACCATTTTTTAACGCACAATCATCTGGCCGATTTATACACTGGTATAAATTAAACTTCGGATTCAACAGAGATCGTTCATTAATATATATTTATATATTCAATATATATTGCGCACAACGTCACTTATAACTTTATTTACACAATATTCTAATTATAAACACTTTATGAATTGTGTCTAATTTAGTTCGTATTCTTTGTTATATTTTTTCAGTAATAATATATGGACTCGCGTTTTATCGTATTTCATTTGTATAAAATATTATTTTTCGCGTTATTTAAATGTATGTACTATTAACACGGCGCGAATTGTTAATAAGAATTTATTCATATCGATAATATACATATCACATTTATTAGACATATCGAATAGACTCTTATACGTATCATGTAATTTTTTCGACATCTTATAGTAAACTGTTAATTTATGTATAATTTTGAATTATGGCTTTTCGTTAAGTTCATGTACCAGTACATATCAAACATGACCTTTATCATGCATAACGAAAACAAATGTATATGCTGTAGAGGAGTTGTAAGAATCGAAATTAAGTATTCAGTATTCCAACTACAATACTTTATGAATTATATCTTCTACTTGAGTTCGTATTCTTTATTTTATTTTTCCGGTAGTAACGTATCGACTCATTGTAGTTAATTTGTATAAAAACTTGTTTCTCGTGTTATTTAAATTTAAGTACTACTAACATGACACGAATTGTTAATAAGAATTTATTCATATCGATAGTATACATATCACATTTATTAGACATATCGAATAGATTCTCTAACATGTATCACGTAATTTTTTCTATATTTTATAGTAAACAGTTAATTTATGTATTCGTTAAATTTAAGTATTATAATAATCACCTATATCACGCATAGGAAAAAAAAAGGTATGTTGTAAAAGGGTTGTCAGAATCGAAATTTGGCAAAATTATGTACTGTTTTGTGAATATAAAACGTTAATAAAAAAAATCAAATTACAATTTTTATATTTTATTACTGTTCATTTATTACGATATTACATAACATCTGGATATAGCATACAATGGATACAAAGAAACCAGAAATATATTGTATTCTTATTTTCTAAAATATACTACACGCTGCTATGATAAGTTTAATGATATTTTGCAAATTTATGAACAGCTGAAACAAAAATACGAACGTATTTTATTATGAACATTCATGTAATCACAGAATAGTTAAGTAACATAGACAAGGTACATAAAATTTGGTTGTAAAATTAAAATTGTTTAACGTTATCATCAATTAGGCGATTGATGGTTAAAAGTAATAATTTGAATTATGTTAAATATTTGCGTTAAATGTAAAAAAGGTACCGCAAAAATTGTGCGAAATATGTAATTTACTTACATATTAAAAATGAAAATTGTTATATACAACAATTATGACGATACATATTCGAAATTGAGATCAATAAAAATCCATATATGAATGTACTTACAATTTTTTACGAGATAAAAACTATCCAACAAGACATACATTTATATAAATTTTAAATACGCATACTGTATATATATATAAACTCATCAAAATCATGTACGTACCATATTTAGGATAATTTAGCACATAATACACGGTCATCATAACAAAAATACCTTGAAACATTCCCGTTGGGCGGTAGTATTTATTTTGGAGCCATTTAATTTGCATTCTCCACCATCCTTAAATTACATAAATTCAAAATTATATCAGGCCTTTAATTTGTAAAAATGAAAATTTCGAAACGATAAAAAACATCATTTGAATAGAATTCACGCTGTTTTCGTAATAAAAATAGAAATGAAAAAAGTTGATTTTTATTACTTGATACTTAGATAATGTTAATAATAGATTCAAATTTTATATACTCATGCGTTGTATATGCTGGCTAATGGCTAATAATTGTATAACGGAAAAAATTAGAATAATTTTTTAAAAATTAAGTACTCATTTGCAATTAACTGTTGTGGAAAATTATACATGTATATCTAATCATTATTTATTTTTACTGCAGCAAATTAGCGCTTTGCACGTTAATAGCTTGTAATAATTCCGTTATTTGATTTGCATTCATGACGCTAAACTGATTAGGTTAAACTAACACTAACTTATGAATTATTAAAAATAATTGCTTCAGAATAAAACTAATTGACTATGTAAACATTGCGCCATTTTATTGTCTCTATTCGTTTATAGTTAAACTAAGAAAACGAATAACACCATCACATTTTCTATTTAAACAAAATTAAGAATATAAGTTAAAACTACGTACATAATAATCGCAACAACCCAAAACGTTATCAAAGTACTACTATTCCATAAGAAAATATCAGCTCTCTCTCTAAAACAGTGTTACCACTAATACGTAACATTTTTGTACCACACACTTTATAAAAATATATTCACTATTTCAAATTGATAAAAAAAAAATATATTTTACTCAAAATAATATTTTCACTTATTTTAAATATTAACTTACTTTAATAAACAAAAAACAAGTTAAAATCACTCAAATTTTTCTTTATGAAAAAAAAAAAATCTTTTCGGGTGTTAGGTTATTATCAAGTGAATATTTTCAAAAATAAAGAATATAAAATGAAAAATATTAATTTAAGATTACAATTTCAAAAATCAGCTAAATGAATAAGAGTATTATTAAAACAATTTGTGATTTTTCATAAAGAAAAATTTTGGTGATTGTTTTTTGTTGTTTATTTTCATAAAAATCACTACATTTCACATTTTTAAAAATTAAATACTGTTTCAATAATAAGATACGACTAAAATGTATTACAATGAAATAAAATTTCACATTTAATTACCTCGTATACATACTGAACTAATTCCACGAAAGTTCAAGAAATACAAAATTAAATAAAAAAGTATTTATACATACCGCGGGATATACATTGAACCATAGCACGCGGTGATTTATTTCTGCGACTAATCCATGCAGGAATTTCACTTATTTTTAACTGAGTAAACGGCGTGTCTTCTAAAATTTTTAAATAAAACAAAATTAAATATATGTATATTTAGTTCTAAAAATATGTATCTTTAAATAACATAAAGAGAAATGGATGTAATTAAATTATAAAATACAAAATAAAAATATAATTGAAATTAAAATACGTCATAAAATAATGCCGAACACATAACATTTGGAGCTAAGCTACTAAACAAATTTATTCCACTGAATTATTGTATATATTATAGATTGTAAACATGAATATAATAACTAACATGTAAAATAGGTAATATTAATTTAAAATGTGTCGAAGCTTAATGAAATGAACAATTAGGTCAACCACTACAAACTGAAATTTATTTGTTATATTAGGTGATATCATGAGAACGAGAAAATTAAAAATATTCACGTATTACGTGAGCCTATACAATTTGATATATCATTTTCAAAAACTTTATATAAACATACTTTTTCCATAATACATTCCTGGATTATAAGTGCCATGAATTCTTTCATTATATTCTGCTGGGTAATCACCAATTGTAAACTTAAATTTCATTTTTTCAACCTATAATTAACAAAAGTTCTTAAAATATACTTATTAACCTCGCTTAAGGTCGTATATTTACTTTATAAAAATTTAACAAAACGGTAGGCGTGGAAAAACTACCACAAAGTACAATAAAAAGAAAAGAACTGTATTCGTCATAATTCTATCGATATTTACCGTTGACTCAAAAAATAGTTAAAGCTTTATAATTGAAAATATAGAGGTTTAGTGAAAAAAATTATTATTTCAGATTAAAAAAGGTATTTAAGTATCATTAATAATATGGTTTTAATATATTTTCATTGGTAATTGGTAAATTTTATCTTTATTTACAGAATGGGTTTCAAAATAATTTTTCCGTTGTCACATTAAATAGCGATGGTCAGGGGCGTATTACCCCCAATGCCAAGAATGCCATGGCTAAGGGCGGCAAATTTTGGGAGGGCGGCATGTAGGACCAAAAATAAATTTTGTTAACAAAAAAAATTAATTTTTTTAGTTTTAAATCAGATATAATAAACATCATGACTTTTTTCTATCAACTATAATTATTGAAACAGTGTAAAGTTTTCAAATGTAAATTATTTATTATACAGTAAATACAAAAATGGATTATTTTTAAAAAGTTTTTATTTTACTCATACCATAGACTTTAAATTTTTTATTTTTGTGTTTAAGAATAGTAAAACACTTTTCAGAAAATAAAATTTTGTAACCGAACCAACATATTTGAGTAACAAAATTTTGGAAAATCGATGGCCTTACATGGGGCGGCACCACTTATGTGGCGTAGGGGCGACAAAAGTTGAAATACGCCCCTGGCGATGGTACGTAAAGTTAAGAGTAGCGTACTTTATTTAAAATACTACATAGTACATTCGCTAGATTTCAACATATTCAACTATAGTTATTAACTTTAGTAATGACTGACGATTTTAAAAATCGTTTGGTCCTAAATTTAGGTCTGAATTATGTCAAAATGATGTGTTTTTTTTTACTATCTAATAAATTCACATTTTATATACACCTGACATGAATGAGCTAAGTATTTTGTTGTTTTTAAGCACAAATGAAGTAGTGAAGGAAGAGTGTGTGTTTTTTTTTAAATTAAGTTTCCTACAGGTACTGTTCTCAACCTCACTGGTAAATAGAGTTTATATTTAAAGATTTCACTTCACCTCTAACGCGAAAAAATTGTATTAATATCCGTTTACTAAATATAATCGGAAAAATTCATAAAATATTTTCTTATAGTCACAAATTATTGTGTAGTTATTCAAAACGAAATAGGTGTAGTATAGAGTAAGCAAATCTTTAGGTATAAAAATTAGTAGTTTCTAAACAAGAAAATGATGGTCTATTCATAAATATTGATATCTGAATTATATATTGATCTTGTAAAAATTAAAATTTGTAGAAATGTTTTCAAAATTCGAATAGGCACGCACGCACAAAAACAATATGTATATATAGACTTTTTGCAAAACATGAAAAATATGAAAGAATACCTGATATTCCAAATATTTACATAAAGCACAGTCAGGAACTAAAAAAAGGAGATATTGTAATAAAATTAATAAATAAATTTTTATATAAAAATAGGCCAGCGAGGAAGCCATATCCAAGTAGAATGCATATATAATAAGTAGTTCCATAAACTTACAATATCACCTACAACTGATGAAATGAGTACGATTGTTAATAATTTATTTTAAATAGATAAAAAGTACATTATTTCAAATCAAAACTCACAAGCCAAAAATGAAATTTTAGAATATTTTTATGAACAGATGACTTCTTGTCGGTCATATATTGCTGGTCATTGGTTCCTACACAACACACACGCACACACACACACATATTTATATGTACATATATAAAATAACGACAAAAGTATAACGTTTCTAACTTGGATTCTGCCAAAATATTACGTTAACTTTGTTATACTTATTCTTTAAAATGGCACTCTGATATTGTATAAAAAGCGAAAAATATATATTTATTTTAATTGTTTATATTATATAGATAAAAATAAATATGAATACTAAGAAAATAATAATAATTATCATCATCATTAAGTGCCACTTACCTATACATTTTTTGTTGTACAGTATAATTAGCGCACAAGGCAATCAATGTGGCGTTAGCATAGATAGACACACAGATTGTAATCGCTTTGTTGTCAGGATATAATGCAGTCCCGTTTGTTTTTGTAGTGTACTATATTATTGGTGTTGTGCGTGGTGCTTTGCAATTGCCTTCCACGCGATAATAATATTAGAATTATTTATATTTTTATTTTCTTATGATAATTTTTGTGTCGCCGATTGTATTGGAACTCGGTACCGTCTATATAGAAGTCCCTGCTCTAGCCCCTAGACAATTGTTGTAATAATAATAATATTTGATTTCAATATTTACCGCTTCAATCTCAAAAAAAAAAAACAGCGTTAGGGTATGTTATATACTTTTATAATAAATGACCAAAAGTAATTTAATATATATATATATATATATATATAGATATATATATATATATATATATATATAGATATATAAATATATGTATATATATGTATGTATGTATATATATATATATATATGTATGTATATATGTATATATGTATGTATATGTATGTATATATATATAACAAAACAAAATAAAAACAAAATTAATTACTATAAAAATTATTTTATTAACGCAAAGCTTTTCGACAATCATGTTATTTTCAAGCATATACAAAAAACGTTACATATAAATTAACAGAGATATTAATATAACATAAACTTATATATCGATTTACATTAACTAGCCACATGTAATTTAATTCACTAAAAAAAAATTATTTTTATAGTAACATTTAATCAGTCCGAATAAACAGTCGCAGACCAACAGCGACTACTGGTGGAAAGTCTCTAGCAGATGATTCCAGTAGTGACAGGGTAAGGGGACACGAGGATGCAGATGGGCAGTTTGAGGACCTGTCCACCAAAAGTCTGCAGAAGTCCTATGACTGTCTCTTCCTCGGCGGGTTTAGGTCGCCGTAAAAACCTAAAATCGTCACTTCCTCAGTAACAACCCACTGTCTTGCGGTTAGGATATTTATCCAAAGGCTAAGGGAGTAAACCCTGACAGAAAATAAAACCTATCTGGTCAACATCTGTTCTCCAGGTTAGGAGCGGTTGAATTTAAACCCTGGGACATACAATCTTAGTTTTAACGCTGAATTGGTACTTGCTTAATAATCAAATACTGATTCCTCCTAAAAATCATTAAACAATGCATGATAGCAAATCATTCCTATATAGTGTTACTCCGAAAGGAAAATCCTCTACTGTGAATAACAGTGTTACCGGGCAATTATATTCTGGAGAGCCTGGATCAACATGCAGTGTTAGGAATGCAAAAAATTAAAAGCTAAGAAGAAATATTTCTTTGGTACGTTGAATGTGAATTTGTTGTTAAGAGTAGGAAGATTAAAACAATTAATTAACGTTATGGAAGAAAATAAAATTCACATACTGGCTGTACAAGAGACAAGATTTACGGATGAAGACATAATAGATTCAGAAGGTTATAGAATCTTTAGAGGTTATTAGGGGGAAAATCCGATGAATAAAGGAATACCTCATCTCGGAACAGCTTTCATTGTTCACAGAGCAATTCTTAATTCAATAAAAGATTTTTACTCGATCAATGAGAAACTATCAATTTTAACTTTTTGCTGTGAAAATAAAACCTACACATTAATAAATTGTCATGCACCTAAAAATGAAGACAATAGAAAAAATCCATCATAAGTAGAAAATTTTTGGGAATCTTAGACCAAGAGATTGCTAATATTCCAGTAAAAATGTGAAAATATTATTAGGTGGTTTTAACGCTCAAGTGGGTAAGGAGAAAAAGTTCCAAAAAAATGTTGGAAAGTTCCCAGCCCATAAAAGAATTAATAAAAATGATGAAAGGTTCCGGAAAATATGTAATGCGTTTAATTTAAAACTGTCAACGGTTTTTAAAAGATTGCCTAAGAGACAAATGACATGGAGATCGCCTAACCCATGTTTAGGAGATTTTCAAATTGATCTTGTAGCGATAGGATATAATAATCGGAGGGAAATTATGAATGTCAAAGTTAAAAAAGGGGCAAATGTGGAAACAGATCATTATTTAACCACTATCAAAATGAATTTCATTCCCGGGAAAAAAAATGCATCTGAGAATGAGAATATTAAACTTTCCAAAGTTGACGCAAATATGTTAATGTATAAGAAAAATTAATTTCAAAACAAATTGAATATAAAAATAAAGTTGGATAGCTGGTAAGAAATTAAAACGAAATTAATTGAAATATCGCATGAAATAGCTCCATTGAAAAGATCAATAAAACATAGATGGTGGAACCAACAATGTGATGAAGTTGTGGAGGCAAGGAACAAAACATGGAAAAAAATGGTATTCCACGAAGAACGAGAACGATTATACTCAATTTAAAGATCAAAGATCCAAAACAGGTAAAATAATTAGGTCGCAAAAAGGAAATTTGAAAAAGAACAACTAGTTGAAATAGAAGAGAGTTTTAAGAAAAACAATTCTGGGATCTTTTATAAAATATGCAATAAAAGTCTCCGAAAATATCAGCCTCCTAATTTATGTTTTAAAAATGAGGAAGGTAAATTAGCTCTTAATGATAAGGAAAACTGTAGTATTTTAGCAACATATTTTAATAATTTTTTTATATATAATGTGGAATGTAGAGATTTTTTTACAAAAAATCAATTGAAAATTAGTTGAATCACTAATATTTATTTTCTGAAAGAAAGGTTTATCAGATTTTTTAATATTTATTTTCATTTTAATTGTAAAATTGTGTTTAAAAAAAAAAAAAAATTCTGTTCGTATATTTTTATACTTTATATTTTACTTTTGGACATCATACATCGCAACAGTAAATGAAAAATTTAAAATTCCACCAGTATACAACTTTTACAGAATCCATGAAAATAATATTGAAGAAAAAAATTAATATAAAAAACAAAATTAATAAACAAATATATTGATGTTAAATTTCAACAATTCAAAAAATAGACAGAACAGAAGCAGAACAGTATTTTTGGAGTATATTTTCACAATCACCATCAGATATTTTTAAGTAATTATATTTAATTTATATTTTTAAAATTATGATTTGTTAAAAATGTTTCACTTGATAATAGCGTGAATGCCGAAAAGCTTTGTGTTTTCTTTAAGAAAATAAATATCAGTGATTTAACTAATTTTCATTTGATATTTTAATAAGCTCCTTAATTGTGAAGAGCTAAAAGAAAAATTTCCAGGACAATTATTAACAACTGCTAAACACAAGAAATCGAAGAGATTGTGAAACAGTTAAGTAACAATAAGGCTTCTGGTGAAGATAGAATAATTGTTGAAATGTGGAAGAACGCGGGACCAGAAATGATCGGAATACTACAATGTGTAATAGTAAAAATTTGGAAAGAAGAAAAGGTGCCAGATGAGTGGAAAATAGCGTTAATCCATCCATTGCGTAAGAAAGGAAAAAACATGATGTCAATAACTATAGAGGTATTTTAATTGCCTGTGACACATAAAATTTTGTCTAAAGCACTTCTAAACGGGTTAGAAAGGCAAACAGAAAAACAAATAGGTGAATACCAAGCTGGCTTCCGGAAAGGTCGATCTTGCGTTGAACAAATTATGAATCTTAAATCGATAATTAGACATAAAAAAAAAAACATAATCTTCACGTTCGTAAACTTCAAAAAAGAATAAGACTCTGTTGATAAGAAAAGACTCTACTCAACACTTTGGCAGAATTCCATGTGGATAATATGACAGTGACGTTAATAAAACAAACCTTAACAAACGCAACATCCAAAGTCAAGTTTCGAGGAGATTTAAAATAAAAACAGGAGTAAAACAGGGAGATTGTATATCCACTGTGCTTTTTAACTGTGTTCTGGAGAAAGTTATGCAAGAGTGGAAGATACTGCTGGAAAATTGTGGAATTGAACCAATCAGATTAGAAAGAAAAAAATCTAGGATCGAAATTTCATGTCTTGCATTCGCGGATGATATTGCAATTTTAGCCGATAATTTGGAAGATGCGGTGATTCGGTTAAATTCATTGAAAGAAGTAGCTGAAAAAACAGGCCTACAAATTTCATATGAAAAAACCGTTTATATAACGGATGAACCTTCGGCACCATGTTATTTATCAACGAAATACGGAAAGGTTAAAAAAGTCACGAAATTTAAGTATCTAGGTGAAATAATCCAATCAAATGATTTAGATAAAGAAGCGAATCTGGCCAGAGTACACAAGATGGAGTAAGCATTTAATGTAACCAGAGAAATATATAAAAAGAAGTCATTATCTATAAATACGAAGATACAGCAATTATAATACTGTAATTAAACCGCAATGTCTATATGCTGCAGAATGTCTGAATATGAACACAAGAAAAGAAATCGAGCTCATAGAGAAGAAGGAACGGAAAGTTATGAGGAAAATTCTGGGATCGAACATTAAAGATGGACAACGGGTATTAAAAAGCAACAAGGAAATATATGAAAAAATTGAAAATATATACAATGAGAAAAAGTGGAATAAGATTTTACGGTCACCTAAAAATAATGGATCCAAATAGGCAAACTAAAACCATATTTGAATACTTTGAAAGCAAACCAAAGAATAAACTTACGTGGTTTCCAAAAAAGATATATCAGAAATTAACATAAAAAGTGAGGATGTAATCAATAGAAATAAATTCCGAGAGAAAATCAACGCATTTAAAGGTTTTGCCGAAAACAACACCGGTAGTAACATGTGGACGGAAGAAAGAAAATCGCAGCACAGCTTGAAGATGAAAGAATATTGGAGAAGGAAAAAGAAAAATCTCATGGTCATTGTTTTTACGTTGTCCAGAGCTGGCCAAAATCTAAAAAAAAAAATTTACTTCTTCTTGTTGTACCTAATCTACTCTGCTGACACTCCTACGATTTCTTAAGTAACAATTTCTATGTTTGCAGACGATACTGCTCTTCTTTCAGTCAGTAGCTCTTACGAGATAGCAGTCAACAGCGACTGGGCAAAAATTGGAAAATCAAATTAAATGAAAATAAATCTACCAGAGTCGATTTTTCTCTGCGTTCCGCCGGCTATATTCCGTCAATCGCGAATGGAAAGTCTATTCCGACTAGCGAGTCCGTCAAGTGCATCTCGATCGCCGCTTGAACTGGAATTATCATGTCAAAACCAAGAGCCTGGCCGAATCCGTACCATCGCTTATGTATTTTCCTATGTTAAATTTATTGTGTGTATGCCTTTGGGCAGTTCAATATTACAAATAAAAAAAAAATAATAATAATAAAAAAATAAAATAAAAATAAAACGTCTTCTTCTTACTTATAAAACCGATTTTAAAATTAATTCTTCATTAAATTTGAGGATATTATTTAATAAATTATTACTACTTCTATGTTTTATAATTTGTAGTTTTTCTAATAATCTTCTGGTTTTATAAGTAAATGTTATTTAAAATTTGTTTACTAAATGAGATTACCTAGTTAATGTATATCGACATGTATATGTTTTTGTTACACTAATGTCTCTGTTAATTTATGTGTAAGGTTTTTTCTTATATGCTTGAAAATTACGTTGTCGAAAAGCTTTGCATTAATAAAATAATTTTTGTACTGATTTTTATTTTGTTTTGCTAATTCATAAAATCACTACTCTCCAATACATCAACATTATTTATATATATATATATATATATATATATATATATATATATATATATATATATATATATATGTATATTCTTTTGAACGGTACAGTTCATTAATTTGCGAAAAAGCCATGCATTCTTTATATTATACCGTCGTACCGAAAAATTAGCTTTATATATCATCGAGCATCGGTGACATTCTGGATCCTCATAAACGAACGTGTTCAGTCTTTGAAACCGTGCACTGTCTATCATTTCAATCGCGTATTTTTAAAATTCGATCTGCATATGTTGTATATAAAAATAATGTACATCAACTAGTCACGATGTTAGGCGTCGAACAATACGACGATAATGATGATCCATATGTCCTGTTGAGGGTCTATGTCTTTTCGATGACCTCCCGCCATATTATTTTTCCTAATCCATTCCGTATCCGGCGAAAGTAGTTCTCCGTTTATGCCATGGTTCTAAAGGCATGGACAAACTGGGTCAAAACTGCGAATCAGTTCAAATGGATCAGTTCACATCACAGACCCGTTTCGTATGACCCGTTCAGCGTGAACCGGGTCCATACATATTTAATATGCACATTAAACTTCTATATAATTTTCAAAATTAAAAACGAACATAAACAAAATTGAATAATATATTACTATTTAAAATATTTTACACATACTAAGAAATTAAAAATTATTAAAAACGAAAAATTGAATTCACTATGTATTGCAAAAAAACTAATTTGTAATTATAAACTGTAAACATATCTATAGCTATTATATGTTATTATATTACATTTTTTTAAAACCCTTAAAAATTAAGTAAATTTTCATTATGATTCAAAATACAATTTTTGAAACTTTATCAAACGTTAATCGACTTTTACTGTGTTTTGTAAAAAAAACTAATTAATTATAAACCGAAACTAATCATTATACAACCCTTAAAAATTAATTAAATTTTCATTATGGTTCAAAAATAACCTTGTCAAACGTTAATCGACATCTTTTACTATGTATCGTAAAAAAACTAATTTGTTATTATAAACTGAAACTACATTATACCTTATTATATTAAGTTTTTGAAACCCCTTAAAAATTAAGTAAATTTTCATTATGGTTCAAAAATACTACTATTTTTGAAACCTTGCCAGATGTTAATCGAGATCTTTTTTCTGTTAAAATGTTTCCTGCCTTGGAAAACACACGTTCACAAGGAACGGAAGATGCAGGAATACAAAGCCGACGCGTAACTAACTCATATAACTGCGGAAATCGATGTTTATTTTTTTTCCAATATGTAAGAGGAGACTCGGTTTGAGGCGATACATATTGGTCATTTAAGAAACAATCTAATTCAACGATCGCTGTTGCTGTTGGATTTTGAATAGTTGTTGGTTGTAATAAATCCCGGAATCCACTCCACAAATCGGTTATGTACTCTGAATTTTTAGTATTAGTGGGTAATGGCGGTGATGTATCCAATTGTACTGTTTTTCTGCTTGTTCTTAATAAAAGCCGCAATTTTATCTCGTGTACAAGCATATGCAAATGCATACTTATCTTCTGTGAAACCTCTCTTCTTAAATCGTGGATTGAGTAATACAGACTGTACAACAAATTCTGTACTTTCAAGATCTCTAAAACGAGTAGTTAATTCATCTTTAAATGTATTTCCCATTAGTTTTATTTCATTGCGAATTTGTTTTTGAAGATAATTGTTCACGTGTTGAACCATTGCCAAAACTGAAATTTTAGATAACGTAACAGTTTTTTCGGAACTAACTTCCAAAGTTACAGTATTAAATACTATTAAAATCTGAACTGAATGTTCTACTATAGTCCAGTCGTGAGTGGTTAAATTAAAATTATCACCTAATTGTAATAATCCTAATACCGATAAAATGGGTTCCTTATTTTTTAAAAATCTGGTTAACATATCAAATGTTGAATTCTATCGAGTGATCACATCTTGTTTTGATTTAGTTCTGTTTAGCCCCATTTGTTCCTGAGCTCTAAATAATTTTTCCGATGCACTAGGAATTCGTCTAAAATATTCAACTATTGTTTTAACTTTATCTAAAGTTGTTTTAATTTTAGACAAACCTGACCTGACAACTAAATTCAGACAATGGGCATAGCAAGGAAAATGACGTTATTTACAGCCTTTTATTGCAGCTACAATATTTGCACCATTATCCGTTACCGCGGCCATTTTATTTGTCAACTCCCATTCATCAACAGTATTTTTTAAGACAGAGGCTTAATTAGTTGCAGTATGTCTTTCATTATATTTGATACAGCTTAATAAAAAACTTTTCAATTCTGTGTTGTCATCTATAAAGTGTACTGTAACACCTATAAAAGAATCATTATTTAATGATGACCAACAATCGGTAGTAATTGCAACAGCATTCACATTGGATAGTTTTTCTTTCAGTTGGTCATAACCTGCTTTATAGTTTATTTCTAATAAACTATTAGAAAATGTTTTTCAAGTTGGAAGGGTATATCCTGGATGTAACATATTTAATGCTTTCCTAAATTCAACATCATCAGCAAGACTGAAAGGGTAATATCATTTCACAATCATTTTAAGAAACTGATTATTTATTTGTCTAGTGCGACTGATTGGTAATGGTTTTGCAATAAATTGGTTTAAAGAAGACTGCATTGTGGTAGATGGGATTGCTGGTATTGAAAATGATGAAGAATTACCACTTGGCACTGGATTAATTGCCACATTTGGATTAATATGTTGTTCAGATATGGATGGTAACATTGGTTTTTGGGAGTCACATGCTAATACAGGCAATTTGCTTGTTTCATCTGTTAATAAATCATTAACAAGTGATGAAGAAGAAGGTTGTAATTTTGAATCATAAGGGGATTGTCTTGATGTTTTAAGAGGGACTGTAACATGCTTTCTCTTAATATGTCTAAATAGATTTCCTGTAGATCCACCGGTATAACTTACATTCTGATTACAATATGTACAGATTGCAACTGTATTAGCATCAGTCGCTACAAAATGTTCCCAAATTTCACTAGTTTTGCTCCTTTTAATAGCCATGTTTCTAAAAAACAATATAAAACTCCAAATTTATTCTGTGTTTTAAAATTAAAAAATAATAAACTTATATGTAAACATTTGTTTGTTCTTTTTCATATAATGGTATATTAATTATGTATATAATTTATTATGGATTGTGTTTCTGTCTCTCGTATATACTCTTTTTCACATTGATTACAAATTAATTTATATGGCGCTGAATTTTTTAATATATTTTTATCTTATATTTTGTTGTTATTAATTGATTTTAATAATGTGTTATTATTCCTTATTGGTTAATTAATATTTATATTTGTTAAATATTTTTATTATTTTATATGTATAACTTCCTCCATAATTTATTGAACCTAAATAATTCTTTTTATCTTTTTCTATATTTTTATTGTTATTAGGTGTATTCCACATTTTACTAACTATGATAGGATTATATTTATTACTGATTGCTATTTGTTTTATTATGTTTTTTTTTCTTACAAACTTTATCACTATCTGTTAAAATTGTTTTTGATCTATTAATAAGACTTCTTAAACTGACTAATTTATGCATTTTTGGGTGAAATGAATCTTTAGATATTAATATTAATTTAATACATCGGTTTGCGTGTTTTCTGTATATATATATATATATATATATATATATATATATATATAAATTTTTTGTTAATAATGTTAATTTTTATATCTAGAAAACTTATTGTTTTCCTCCTAGTTTTAATGTAAATTGAATGTTTTTTTATAGTTATTTAGATTAGATATAAAATTATTAAAATATTATCATTATCATTATTTTTCCATATTATTAGGATATCATGGACATATCTTTTCCATAATTTAACACTACTTTTAAATATATTATTATTTTTAATATTATTCTCTACTTGGTTGGGATAAATATAAGCTAGAATGGAATAGAGATTCCATAATTAAACCATTATTCTATTTAGAACATTTATTTTTGAAACTGAAAATAATTTTAATTTAACACTGTCTCTAATATTTTTATATAGTGATCTTTATGTGTATTATTATTTAAATTATTATTCTTAACATATTCTAACACTTTGCCAGTGAGAATATTGTTATACATATTAACTACATTTAATTATATTAGTGTATCATCATTACTCTCAAGTTTTACTTCTTTTAAACAATTTATTAGTTCTATATTATTTTTAGTGATTTTAACATTATTTTGCTGTTTATTTTAATAAAAAATCACAATATTCCACATTCTTAAAATGAATTATTAAATAAAATATATTATTACTTTATGATAGCAATATTTCTAAAGTCTCAAAATCAAATTTTATGAATAAACACCAAATTACCAAAAATAACCAACAAAATATTAACACCGTAAACTTATTAACACACCAAAAACGCTTAAACTGAAAGTGAAAACTGAGCTCATGAGCTGTAACTATGAAATGTGAACGGAACTTAAATTGTGAACTGAACTTGAATTGTGAACTGAACTGAAACATTAAAATTTGTAAACGTTAACTGTGATTGGAACCGTACTGACACTGGATCCGTGAACTGGTTGGATTCGGATCCATTAGTTCTTTTTCTTGACCCCGATTCTTTGGACCCGTTCATTCACGAACGACACAACCACTTTAACTTCTTGAAAGGTACGGACGAGTGAGTTATTTTCTTAATCCACGATACACTCAGCATTCTCCCCCCTAGAGCAATGCATTTCGAAAGAGTTAACGCGCTGAATATCGTTATTTTTCAATATTGATCATTCTGACACATTCAACCAGGAATATTCTTCTTCACAGCAATACAAAATAAAATGTCCTCACCGGGTATACACAACATATGGACGCGTTGATATTTTATTTGAGGGGCAGCAAAACTTTAAAATGCCAAAATTTTAGAGACGAGAATTTGAAAAGAGTTCAGATTCATTTTTATAAAAAATGTTCTATAGTATGTATAATAATTCAATTTTTTTTATTTATTTTTCAATCTGTGAATAAGACGTTAATTTTTTAATAGATCAATTACAGTCTTTATCGTGTGGTGTACTTTAATGTCTGTAAAGCGTTTAAAAATTACTAAATTTGAATAGCTTCGCAATTTTTTTTCAGTGTTGATAAAAAATACTGTATAGTTGCATGTATTAAATATCATTTTGGTATTCACTCAAAAGTCAGAATGTTTTTATTAATAAAAATAATTTTTCAAGAAAAATATATCCCATTTTTTCCTATATTCAATTTTTTGAATCCTCAAACTAATTGGGAAAAAATTAAAATTTAAGTTTTCAAAATCGGGAAAAAAATTTTCGACATTACTCATCAAGAATTTTAAAATTATATTAAATTTAACTATGTAAGCTGATATATATTAAAGCAGTCTAATTATATAGTTGCATTTATGTGTTTATTATAAGTATAAATAAAAATTTTAAGAATTTTATTTAATGTGATCGTAATCTTGAAACAAGAGCGCTACACTTAACAGAGACTCTTGCATTACTGTCTATTGTCGTTCTACTAGTCTAAGAAATTTATTATGATGATATAATTGACATTTTTGCGCGGACCAAAGTCAGGAAAAATAAAATTCTAAGTTGATTAAAATATTTAAAAAAAAAAATATTATTTATCTGTCTAAAGTTTATTACTTATGTATCTGTAATATTTGTTAGTTATAATTTATAATTAAAAATTATATTCTAACAAAATAAAGTTATTTTAAAGTTAAAACATTCGATCAAAATTAATAAAATTTATTTTAACATTAAGGGTGACATCAAGCCTAAATCCGTCACTGCGTGTGGAACGATTTTTCAATTGTAATAGTTACCTTTCCAAAGTTTTTATAATTTAATTTTTCCGACGTATTGTGTATCGTCAGTTTATTTAGAAATAAAACCGGAAATTAACCCTCCGATGGGCGGTGGAACGAAGTAAACACAGCACTTTTTATGTTTATGGATATTTATTGTTCTTATGAATGTTTTTATATAAACATTCTTTAACATTGAGAGACATTTAAGTCAACTAGAAAATAAAAAATTTTTATTAGCATTTCACGTATCATATTGTGAGCATCACGAATGAAAAGGTTGATCTTTATTGTATACACTGCTTTTTTTTGTATAGAGTTCGCTGGTCTTCAGTTTTGTTTTTATTTTGAAACAGTAATTTTAAGTTGCACTTCGTGCATCACGTAGACGTGTCCACATATATATGAACTCACGTCACGCTTCGCAAATTTATACATCACTTATCATATTTTACATTTGTTTTTTTTATAAAAATGTACAGCAGTCGTTTCTGGATGTTTTGAAGACACTACTATGGCATCAAAAGAAAACAAAGATAAGAATAGTTCACGTTCAATTTCGGAATGTATTAAATGAAAATTCGTCTGATATTCTACACGTATTATGGAACAGCGCTAATTATCCAATACCGAAAACCGGTAATATATTTCTGTCCAGCTTTGTAGTATGTTGTAACTAGCGTGCGAGGTCACGCGTTGAAGGTTAATATCGTCTAGCATTCTTTCATTGTGAATATATTGAGCAATGTATCCATAATTATAAATGCTTTATGGTTTTAAACGTGCTGATATTTTTTCAATAGACACAAATTCTGTTTAATTTCCACATTTTTCATCGCCCGTTCTGTTCACAAATTTTTAATTATATTCTTACCCATTACTGACGAAACATATCTTAAATTATATATGTATATATATATATATATATATATATATATATATATATATATATATATATATATATAAAATGATGATTGTAATTTAAAAATAGAAGCGATTACTGATTTTATACTAAATAATTATTAAGATGAAGATAATATCAATTAAATAGTACCATTATATAATCACTGTGAAAAATCTTACTTTAAAACTTTTTTTTATTCTTTTATGTAACGGTTCAATTTTCAAGATTCAAAATGTAAGTTGATAACTGCTCAAGTAAAAAATACAAAATCATCAACTTTATACAGGTGTATACAATACTGCTTTTTAAGTGAATTGTAGATAATTTTTAACGTATTGAAATATTTTTAACATTGAAGTATTTCGTGTCAACCAGAAAATAAAAATTTTTATTAACGTTAAAATTTCACGTACCATATGATGAACATCGTGACCGTTAGGGTTAATTCCCAAATCACATATGAATTAAAAACGATGGTTTAATCTATTTCGTTTTATGTAGGTAACGGATCGCAAAAGAACAAAACACTGGTTTCGCATTGAATGCGTCAAAAGTAGAGCAGTTTAAATTATTAAAAAAAGAATATGCCTCGCTTTAATATATTTAACGGTGATGTGTCATTAATGAAATTATGTCTTGATACTGTCGAAGATATGTGCGCAAATAAGGCGTTAATTAAATCATGCGGACGGTATTTTAGACATAAATAAAAGATTAACGATCCATAATAAAATTGGAAAAACTTTAGGAATTTATTTTTGTGTAAGGATCTTTTTTGGTCGATGCAGGGCCATCTTACAAGATCAGGAGGCCCTAGGTCTAAAATAACGTGGGACCTTTTTCTAAAAAAAAAAAACGATTTATTTTCAAATCTTATTTAATTTGGACGTCGATCTTTTTGAAGAAGTTTTGTCGATCGTAGATTTGTGTGAACGAATAAAAAAAAAGATTGTCTCGCTTCCACATTCCCTAATATCGAAATATATTTTCGAATATATATTTATGTATGATGGTAACTAATTGTACTGTGGAGAGGTAATTTTCGGCATTAAAAAATTTGAAAAATGAAATGAGAAACACAATGTTAAATGGTCGATTAAATTATTTGACAATAATGCAGATCGAATCTGATATTTTAGATAAAATTTCTATTGATCAATTAATAATTAATTTCGCAGAAAAAAAGCAAAAGAAAAAGTTGTAAAATAAAAGTACCGGAAAAAATTAATAAAATACAATAAAATAAGTTTTCTATTATCTCATAATTAATTTTTATTATTTTTTATATAGCGCAATCTGCAGTAGTTTGTACAAAAAAGATGTTTTTATACGTTAATTTGTGTGTTATTTTTACTAGTATTTATCACTCAAAGGGGCCGCCCCAGACGGGGGCCTCTTAGGCCTATGCACAAAGACGGCCCTGGGTTGAGGTATTATATAATAATGAATTTTTAATACATATGCGCTGTTATTGTTAACAGAATAAAATGATTCAATGCTAACTTTGATTGGGTTAGTCTAAGTATATTAATATAACTAAACGGAAAATAATAATATACGTATTGAAACATTAAGAAAATATTAATTCCAAGTGCTTAATATCCATTACTCGGAATACCTATTACTACTCGCACTACGCTTGAAGTTGAAACATTACATTAGACGTCTGTATTGATGGTGATGTTTATAAAGAAACAGACGAGTTCATTAGTAGTGCCTATATATTTTTTGTACGTGTTTGAAGAATAATGTAACAAAAATAGATATTAAAAAAAATAAATAAAGACGAAAAACCAGATTAAAGCGACGCGATTTTGCTATCATCATTCCACGTATATATATATTACCAAGTCCTTTTATTACACACACATATATATATATATATATATATATATATATATATATATATATATATATACAAGGACGAGAGAGATGCACATGCTCACACACCACAAGTACAAATATAAGATATTTCGCAAACAAGCATCTATGTGCATTCTTAATGTCTGCTTTATATATACATATGTGTAGGTATAATTCAAAATTATTATTATGGAAATGTCTCATCTTCCCACGAGTATTCCTAATAGGATACCACTAGTAATGATGACAATCGTAATTGTCGCCATTACTATGATAATAAAGAATAATATAAAATAGCAAAAAATAAATAAATTAAAATTTACCCGAAGTAGGAGAAATTAATAGGTGGCTTATTCCAAGTGCACCGGTCTTCCAGTAGTTATTTCGAAGTCATTACATACGCGAAGTACGCTGTGTGTTTCCTACTTGTCGTTGTTATTTAAATTATACGCATGTTAAGTTTATTCTAACACGCGAGGAACATTTAATTTTGGCAAATAATAGCGTATCAAATTAAGGAAAAATGGTATTTTCGAAAGTAAGTTTTACGTGATATAGTAATTTTAAATTATAAGTAATACGCTAAAAATATACTTATTGCACCCGAGAAAATTGAAATTACATAATAATAAAGAAACAAATGTAGGTACCACATATATAACAGATTTTACTTGATTTATAATGTACTGAAGATAGAATAAAAATATTATTATTGCATTTAGATTAAAAATAAATCAATTAAAATTAAATTAATTTTAATAATAAAATAAAACGTGCAAATTCGAAGTTTATTTAAAAACTAAAAAATTAATTACATCGACAAAAATCAATTTTCCGGCGAACACACAAATATTAATGCGCGTTTATATTTATTACAAATTAACATAAACAATTGATAGTATCTAACGCTATTGATAGTTTACAGTATACGAGGACTTACCTCATTTATTATTATTAATTTTTTTTAAAGTTTTGTTCATTTATTGTGCTTTACATGCCCCGATCTTAAAAATAATTTTAAGCATATTTTTACTCGATTAATAACGTGGCGTATATTAATACGCGTACACCGATATTTATGATATATGATTATAAAAGGGAGGGTAACATTTTAGATATTAACCCGTTCACTAACTCCTGATTTCTCTAATTTTTAACTATCACTTATCCTAATTCTAATTTTACGTTCAGTTGTCCCTGTAGTGCTAAAACGAACAGCAATTTCACCAAGCTATACTCTAAAAAGGTTAATGCAGTCATCGTATATTGCATTGGTGTACGCTATAATCGATTGATTCATATATATAATTACTTCATGTAATGTGGATGTTACCTATAAAAAATAAGAATATCTCTCACTGTTTCGACGTTGGATGCATCCGTGTTCCTTTTTGCAGATTCGAATAACGCGTTGGTTATAACCAAATCAAGGCTTAGACAGAGTTGAAAAATTACGTCTTCATTACAATTGGAGTCTTTGGGTCCGTGCTTGCTTATCATTTGAGGTCATATTTGTGTATCATTTCCTAAACAAGCATTGAAATCTCACAACAAAAATATCTCATTGTCAGTATGTATAAGGGTAAACAAATTGGCACGGCGAGCATATATATTGAGTTTATCGTAGGTACACGCACGCTGATAATGTGAATAAACTTACATTTTCTAACTTTAGCATTAATTTCATCATAAGTTACTGGACTGGCAATAATTAATTCTGCATGTTGGCGTCCAATTTCAATGTCAACACCGTCTAAGTGTTTGCGCCCAAGCGGATAGCATTGCTAAAGTAGCATACAGTGACTGACTGCTTCGTAGATAATGTCATTTCTGAGTACTAATCGCGTAAATCTGCTATATCGATATCATATCTGTCAAGCTCTTTTACTAAGTGGGCAGTTCTCCTTTTTGGTGTATTGTTGCTGTCCTGTAACGTTCGTATGTTCCATAATCCGAATCTTAAATTTATTTTATTTATATTGCGCTTGTCGGGGGTAATTGCTAGCCGCGGAACACTGGCCAGGATATTGTGGAGTAGCCGAGGTTTAGGAAATTTTTTATAGTCCCTTTCGCATTCGCAGTAATCAGCGTAAATTCTAAAGATGCTTGTCTATTTGTACGCCCATCTGTCGAGTCCAATTCTAATTTAGTCTAGTTGAAAAACGATCATATAGGAGGTTACGTCGGACGTGTAAAATCAAAGAATAAGGATGAAGGATGGAGATTGTAAAACGGTGCATTTATACAATATTGGAGCTGTTGCTCGGCAAATCCAGTGCTGGCGATACAACTACCAATGAACAATGAACAATGAACAATGAACAATAATATATTTGCACATTTAAATATTTTCTGTTTACAAAAAGTGAAGTTAACATTTAATAGAATTTTCTGTACCGAATAAATCAACGATTCTTTCCAGAAAAGATTAATACAAAATATAATCTTATAAAATATTACTTAAATTGACAAGTTTTTTTATTGCAAAGCTTTTCGACAGTTACGTCATTTTCAAGCATACACAATAAATATTAAAAAACTTTTGGCGATTAAACTGTGTTATGATTTTGTTTGGTTTCTTCTTCTTCTTCATTAGCCATTATCAGTCCACTGCTGGACGAAGGCCTCACCCAACTTTTCCCAGGCGCCGCGATATTGAGCTTGATCCGGGCAATTTGAACTTTTGGATTTCATCCGTCCACCGTATCCTTGGTCATCCTAAGGCTCGTTTGTTCTCAGGTTTCCACGATGTTGACGCACTTATCCAGCGGTTTTCGTCTCTAGACATATGTCCGCACCATCTCCATTTACTATGTTTAATAATACTTACTGCATCTTTAACTTTTGTTGTTTTTCGTATGCGCTTTGATTTTGTTTGGTTTGTAATTTATAAAATCACTACTCTCCAATGTATTCAACGTTTGTATTTAATATTCCAGATCTTTGTTAGTATTGCGCGCTAATGTCAATCTACGTTTTATATCTTAATTTGTTAACGATTGATCCCAGGTACACAAAATTATCCACAACGTCAATTTCGCATATATTACTTTGCTTGATCTTATCACTGATTATCTATTATCATGATTTTAGTTCTAGTTTTGTTAATTAGTTATGCACACTCCTTGCATTGGTTATATTTTCTTCGAAACTGTTTATGATAACAATATCATCAGCATATCGTATATTATTAATTCTTTTACCACCTACTAATATACGGGAATTCCAATCATCCAACCGTTATCGCATAATATTTTTGATATATAAATAGCGACAGTAGACATCCTTCACGTCCTTTATCTATTTTGTGTAGAATATTGAACTAAACCGTATGCATGTTCTCCTTTATGTTCATTATTTATACTATACAACAACCTAGAAAAAAAATATCCTGAATTAGATATATTTCACAATCATTCTGGAGAATTTTTACAAATTGTTAAGCGTTTAATAGCGTGAAGTTGGGTAACCCTGTTTCATCTAAATGATAATATTATGCGTGTGTTTATGTCGGAGTGTATCTGATCTTGCATATATATTTATTATGTTTTCGTACCAATGTGAAAGTACGGAATTATTTGCGTGAATGTGTACTCGATAGATTTACATGAATCAGTGTATATGTATTTATGTTTGTATGTGTGTGAATATCTGAGTGTGTGATATTTTAAGTAAATAAGTATTAATAATTTCGTTGCGCACGGATGTGTGCGGTATATTTATTGTTTTTTCTTATACTGCGCTGTGCAATAATAGGCGAAAGCTGTTGTACTGGCGCATTGTAAAATTAAAATAAATAAATTAATGAATTAAAAGACTAGATAGTTTTTGATGTTTTCGTTTATCTTTAGAATTGAAACATTTCGTGTCAATTAAATACCTTTTATTATAAAAATAAACAAATATTAATATTTTAAAAAAATGTATTTACTCACATGCATAAAACGTTAATAAATAATTTAATATTTAACAATTTTCCCTTAATTAATTTCGTCAATTTTCCGTTTTTATTATACGCCGTTAAGTGTTATTAGATTCAACCACAATTTTAACTTCAAATTACAGATTATGTTGATTTCGATGATATAATTTTTTAAAATCATAAAAACTTGTAGAAATATGATTTTTTTTTCAACAAAAAAAAAAAATATGAGTTTTGAATTACGGAATATTACGAAACAATAAATTCTTTGTTATTTTAATTCGTTTTAGTTACAATATCAGAGATGCGTATAATATTATAGTACACTAAACTTTATATACGTGTTTAATGCACAAAATAATAGTTTTTCTTCCAAAACTTAAAACGTATAATTAAGCGCGCCCTTCACGAATAAATTTAAACTATAAGTTTTTATTCTTGCCTGTAGAGGACGCTGTTAATTATAGTTGTAAAAATTGTTTTTGTTATTTTATTAAAACAACATAGTTTTTAATCTGAATTATATTTACGATCTTAATACTTATAAAACATATATATAAAAACTATATTTAGCGTTAGATTAAAACTACATTATATTACATATGACGAATTACATAACATTAATACCAAGAATAATATATAACATTCCGACAACAAGTATATATAAACATGATAACATTTTTATCCAAAGAACTAATTGGCTTTGTACTCAGGAAACTATTCCAACACCATCCCTTCAAAGCCAAGTATTCGTTAAATACATTTATATTTGATGACTAAGGTTTAATCTAGAAAAGAACCGACTAAAAAGCTGATCTCCTAAAGCCTTGGTAAATAAGTCTGCTACTTGGTATTCTCTTGATATGTGACGTACATCGATATTCTTTTGTTCAATGTGTTCCTTAATAAAGTGCAGACGAACATCAAAATGTTTTGAACGTTTTAGGTTGTCAGTGTGGACTTTGCAATTTTGATACAGCTTACATTGTCCTCATACACAACAGTTGTTCCAATTTTTGATCCCGATCTCTTATAGTAATCCTTTAGCCCAGATTAACTCCTTTACTGTATCAGCCAGTGCCACATATTCAGCTTCTTTGACAGAGTAACTAATGTCTGTTTTTTTTTGGTACGCCATATGACAGGACATCCATATACGTATATGATATAACCTGTAGTAGATTTCCTTTTAGCCTCGGTTCCATCATCTTCAGCATAAGATGCATCTGAATAAGCTAAAATGGGTTCTTCTGAATTTCCGTCAAAGGTCAAACCAACTTCGATTGTCTTCTTCAAATAAGCAATAATTCGTAACACATATTTATATATTTCGTGATTTTGAACTGTACTTCTTGACAATAAATTAGTGGAATAACTAATATCCGGTCTTGTTCCTTGTGACAGATACGTCAATGAGCCAAGTATTTCTTTCATAGGATATTTTTCATCTCCTTCTTTATCTGTATGTATTTTAAAATTCTTTTCCATAGGTGTGGACTTTTCCTTGAGATGTTCCAACTTATAGTTGCGAATCAATCTATCAACAATACTTTTTTGATCAACTTGAATCTTTTCTGGTGTTATAGTGAAATTCATTCCTAAGAATCTTTTAGATGTGCCTAAGTTTTTGATAACAAATAATTTTTCTAATTCTTTTATTATGTTTTCTGATTCATCGCCAATTATTATCATGTCATCTACATAGATTGCTAAGTATGTATTGTTCAATATATATAAACATTCATCATATGATGATTTTTTCAATCCTATAGCAGTCAAGGTTTCATTAAGAGTTTGGTTCCGGCATCTAGGTGCTTGCTTAAGACCATAAATAGATTTTTTTTTTAATTTTAGCACATAATTATCTTTTAGTTCAAAATTTTCAGGAGGATTCATATAAATATCTTCTTCCAATTTTCCATTTAGGAATGCTGTTTCGACATCTAAATGTGTAATTTGTAACTTTCTTTTATTAGCCACACTTAACAAAATTCTTAACGTCTCATATCTGAGAGTGGGTGCATAGGTTTCATCAAATTTATTAGTTTGAAACCCTTTTGCTACCAGTCTGGCTCTGTGTGTTCCATCGTCTTTTGTTTTAAGAATCCACTTTGAGTCTATGCACTTTTCATTTTTCGTTTTTTTTTTTACAATTTCCCAAACATCATATTTATGCATATTTTCTATCTCTTTTTTCATAGCTGTTATCCATTCAGGTTTTACATTTTCATCATTAACTAATTTCAGAGACATTATGTAATCTTTAAAGTGAGTAGGAAGCTTTTTCATTCTCTTTGGTTTTTCATTGTATTCTTCTATAACCAAGTGTTCCTCTTCATTATCATCATGATCGCTGTTGTCAATTTCTAAGGGAGTATCTGACCTGTCATATACTTCTGAAGACTCCTTTTGTATTGAGCCCAAATATGGAAACACATTTTCAATAAATTTTACATTTCTTCTGACAATAATTGTATTTCTACTTAAATCTAGTAAGCGATATGCATTTTGTGTATAATTTAGGAAGACACATTTTTTGCTCACTTCAGACAATTTTCCTTTTCTAAACTGTTTATTTATTATTGCATAAGTTAGGCAGCTAAAAGGTTTTAAATATTTATATTTAACAGTTTTTCCAGACCATAATTCAAACGGGATTTGATTATCTATTGCACTTGTCGGTGTTCTATTTAAAGTGTAAAAACCACATGATATAATGCTTCATTCCACAATTTTTCTTCTATGCCAGATTGTATTAACACAGCTCGCAATTTTTCTAAAATTGTTCTATTCATTCAACTAAAGCATTCTGTTGGGAGGTATAAGGCGCCGATGGTTTTAAAACAGTGCCATTATTTGACATAAAGTTTACTATATTTTGATTTGCATATTCCCCGCGTCCATTATCACGTGTAAAGATTTTAATTTTTCGGCCGAATAATGTTTCCGCTTCTTTTGTATATTCAACTAGGACATCATAAACTCCATCTTTACCTTTAAGTGGATAAGCTTTGACATAGTGAATGAATTCGTCAATAAATGTTACAAAATATTTATATTCTCCATCTTTTTTGATTTCACATAAGTCCGAATGGACATTGTCTAAAGGTTGTTTTACACACTTTTCTTTTTTACTTCTAAAGCAAGGTTTCGCAAATTTGGCTTTGATACATACTTCACAATTCTCTACTTCACCAGATATATCTTTAATTAACTTTTTGTCTTTGAGATACCTCAAAACATCCAATATGATTTAATCTCTTGTGCCATGTAAGCGAATTTATTCCATTTTTAGGTGACATCTTTAGAAAATACATTCCACAATCTAGAGTGAAACTTTTATAAAAGTTGTTTCCATAAATTATACATTTTTTATTATTTTTAAAAAGTACATTATAGCCATTCTTATTTATTTGTGCAACCGAAATTACATTTTCTCGTGAATTTGGAACATACCAAACGTTTGCAAAACGTAACGTATTGCTAACATCAATATAACCTGTACCATATGCAGTCAGTGAACCTTCTTCACTTGCTACATTAACATGTTCTGGATTTTGAAATGCTTTATACTCTTTTAGTAATTTTTCATCATTTACACAATGGTGAGTAGCACCAGAGTCTATTATAAATTTTATTCCGTTAAAATTTTCATTTTCATCTAATCGTAATGTATTTACTGACATTATAGATCGTGTATCTTGTTTTTTTGAAATATGTTTTTTATTCACATTTTTGCAAAATTTATCAATATGTCCTTCTTGTTTACACGATTTACAAAACTTATCTTTAAAATAACAATTTGCAACTTTATGACCTATTTTTCCGCAACCATTACATTTTATGTTGCATACATTATTATCTACGAGATTAGGTAAAATTGTTGACTTACCTTTGGTACTTTCGATAATTAGTCGAGTTTTTACCTGCTCGTAATTCATCTCAGTCTCATTTTCAAGTACTGTGATTATCGTTTTCAAGTCTTCTTTCGCTTCTAATGCCGCAAATAAATTCACATGAAAACGAATTCTTGATCAAGCTTCAGTTCGAGATTTGACGCCTCTTTTATAATTTCGTCATACCATTTGATAAATTGTTCAACTGTTTCATTTTTTTCTATTTTTACATACCTGAACTTTTTATAGATTAAATACTTTTTATTTTCAACATTCCCTGTGAAATGATTGTTTAATTTTTTCCACATTTCACTTGCTATTGTACAATTTGCGATGACTTGTAGTAATTCGTCATCTACGGTGGAAATTATAACGTTTCTTACTTTACAGTCCTGTTCCGTTTTTTCTTCTAGGCTTTTTAACCATCCTTTAGCTTCTAGGAAGGTAGAAATTCGTATTTTCCACAACAAGTAATTTCCGTTTAACGTCAATTTCCGAATTGTTATTAACTGTTGATCCATGTTCAACACTTATGTTTTAAACCCGTGTTCTAAAAAGGTAAATTAAACGCAAACTGACGATAGATGGAAAAAAATATTACGCAACGTTAACTGTAAACTGTTATCGCGAACCACAGACCTCTGCTATCGTGTTATTTTATTAAGATTAAAACAATATAGTTTTTAATCTGAATTATATTTACGATCTTAATACATATAAAACATATATTTCAAAACTATATTTAGCATTAGATTAAAACTACATTATATTACATATGACGAATTACATAACATTAATACCAAGAATAATATATAACATTCCAACAACAAGTATATATACACATGATAACATTTTTATCCAAAGAACTAATTGGCTTTGTACTCAGGAAACTATTCCAACAGTTTTTAAGCAAACAGATAAAATATAATTTTCAAAAGGGGCAAATTTGTTTTATAATTTTTTTACCGCTATAGTCGATGAAAAAGACGCAACAAGAGATTGTTAAATATGGTCCGTTTTTTCTTCACAAGTCAACTATTAACAGTATATTTACACACCCGGAAAACAGGATCGTCAGTGAAATGTTGACAACTGTTCATAAGTACACGGTAAAATAAAAAATCGTAAAATCCCGTCAACCAAATACTTCAATAAATCAATCCGTATAGTGTTATATGTATAATATATATTTACACACCGATGGAGATTGCTTTTTAGCGATTTATGTATACGTATAGATATATACACGGTATACATATTGTATATATTACGATATTATTATCAACTCACCGATGGGTGTAGGCATTCGCCAAACTTTTCCAACGAATCCTGTATTGTCCGGCTAAACAACTTTATCTCGCCATATAAGCCTCTCTCGTGGATGTGCATGGTCGGTAGTTACCGAATTACTACCAGTGTATAAGGATGAAATTTCAAGTCTTCCAGCCATATACGGAGAACAGATTTTCTCGACAAGTTTAAAGAAACAGCATGACAACGAGCAGACCGTCCGGAACTCCGAATGATCGCTGCTCGAACACTCGTTGGATGTTGTTGGGAGTACGAACCGTTTTTTTTTTTTTGTCTCCAGGACGTTTTTTATCCGTTGCTCGAAAGTTTTTAACCACCTTAAAATTGAATTGCGACATGGTACAAGTTTACACCGCGTAACTTTGAATTCTTTTCGAAACTTTCTTTGCACCGTCGTGATCGATTCACGCCGATAATAACATTTCACACGAAACGTAATTAATAAATTTTATTTACGGATAAAATTATTTAAAAGGATTTTATATTTTAAAGTGTTTATTAGCGCTCGTGTACTTTACTTTGTTCTAATGTAAATGTATCGGTGAAAAATAAATAGGATTTAATTGAAATTAACATTTTTAAAATATAAAAATATTAAAAAATCAATTGAAAATTAGTTAAATCACTAATATTTATTTTCTTAAGGAAAACACAAAGCTTTTCGGCATTTACGCCATTATCAAGTGAAAAATTTATTGTGTTTTCCTTAAGAAAATAAATATTAGTGATTTAACTAATTTTCAATTGATTTTTTATAAAAAATCACTACATTCCACATTATATAAAAAATTAAAATAAAAATATTATTTCAGGCATTTATATCAGCAGTGTGGTGTATAATATATTTAACTACGATAGTAGACGGTGATGACTATTTCGATGAAGGGTCGATTCAATTATCGCGAGCAGAATCCTCGACCGAGGTATCGTCCCGTAGGAACGACGGTAGTTGGTCAAATTTCGATCCGAATGAAAGATTAGAAGAAATTATCGCGGTCGCTGATAAGAATAAACAAGAAACGGTGATCGCGGACAGACATCAAGAAGTCTACGCGCAAGAAATACAAACGGCAACGGACAAAAATTTATCTCGGACGACGAATGTCGAAACCGGCCATAAAACTGCTAATTCCAAAGATAATTTTAACGATGATAATGATAAAAGTACCGTTAATAACGAAAGTAATATTATTATTAATAATAATAATGGTAATCGTCAAAATATCACGAACTACGATAATAAATTTAATGAAAATAATAACGATCATAAATTTAATGAAAATAATAATAAATTTAATGAAAATAATAATAAATTTAATGAAAATAATAATAAATTTGACGAAAAGTATAGTAAATTTGATGAAAATAATGATACATTTAATGAAGATAGTAAAAAAAAAATTAACAACAATAATGACGATAAAATTATTAACAATAATAATAACGAAACTAATAACGAGGATAACGATGATAGCCGTGAAAACGTGAACATTAACGAGAATGATAATGATAACAACAAAGGAGAAATGCAATTTATCGATTACAAAAGAAAAATCGCGACGTCCAAATCATCAATTAAGATTAGTCCGACCACTACTGGTCGAACTGACGACTTTAATGCTGTTAATAGAACAACGGATAGTAATAATCAAAATATTAATAAGTCCGTCAATAATAAATTTCATAATAACGGAAAAATTAATAATGAAGACAACAATAATAATAATAATAATAAATTTACTAAAGTCGACAGTAGTAGTAGTAGTAATCATGATAATAAATTTCAAAACGACGCTAATAATAATGTTAAAAAGAACGATAATATTAGTAAAAATAATATCGGTACTAATAATCATATCGGAAAAAGACGATTTCCCGATCACAGAAGAAAAATCACCTCGTCCGTGGTACCAGTAAGTCAGATTAGTCCGGCGATTGATCGTACTGACGAATATAACGGCCACATCGTTAACGGAATAATAGACAATAATAATAATAATAATAATAATAATCACGTTTACGAGAGAGAAAATAGGATGCAAGCCGAATCGGCCAAATATTCGTTTTCTTCGTCGTTCGAAAATTCCATCAACGATAATTCTCACGTTCGCGAAGAAATCCGCGACGGACTGAAACTGACCGGACGTTATTCCTATACGGACGGCTATTATAAGAGGACGGTACACTATGTAGCCGATGAGAAAGGATATCGCGTCACACAGTAATTGTTTGTTTTTATAATTATATTAATTTTACGTTTTTAATTAAAAAAAATTTATTTCTATTTTCGCTATAGAAATGTTTTTTCTAGATTTCCTTTTTAAAAAAAAATATATATATATATATATTTAACGATTTATATACGCACACCCAAACCTACATCGACTTTCGAAAATAACGACCATCGAAAGAATAATTAATTACGTTCGATTTCACACGTCCAAACGTTCGTTCCAATCGTATCGGAGACTAGAATTTCTTATCGAATAAAATAGACTATAGACAACTCATAACTAGGATGTAGTGATACTAAATAACTTGTTGCAAAAGTAAAAAAAGCCATGGCGAGGCAATGGCAAAATAACGAACCGTAGCGGTAGAAGTATCGACTTGTCCACAATGCGTGGTCTTCTTGTCAATATCCAGAGAATAAACATTCTTTATCAATCGAATAGTTGACGAGATTTCTACCATCGGAAGGAACTGTAGACAACTGGAGTAGTCGTCAAACAGCTAGAATGATATTAAACAGCTTGTTGCAAAAGTAAACAAGCCAGGCCGAGACAATAGTAAACAAACCGTAGTAGTATTGACGTGTCCACAATGCGTGGTCTTCTGTCGATATCAGGAGAATCTCTTCGGAAACATTCTTTATTAATTGAATAGTTTACCATCGAAAAGAACTGTGGATAATTCGGCTATTCGTCCAACAATTAGGATGCAGTGATACTAATTACTAAATAGCTTGTTGCGAAAATAAAGAAACCATGACGAGGCAATGACAAAATAATAAGCTGTAGAAGTATCGACTATCTGTCCCCATATCACGAGAATCTCTTCGGCGATATCCATTGAATAGTTGACGAGATTTTTATCGTGTGCTTATTGTTTGTTTTCTTTTTCTTCTAGAGAAAGCGTCGAAAAAATTGGCGACGGACCGATTGAAAATAAAAACGGTTCTGCGATAGTCGACGTAACGGTAAATAATCAAGATCCGTTGCATTATTCCATCAGAGGCGAAGATCTTAAATCGACTAAAAATACCAGAACTCCCGTTCTAAATGCTAGAAATAATCGAAATAACAGAAATAAAAGTGTGTAAAATCGTTAACGATATAAACGTGTTCCTACACACGCACGCAAATAAACACGTTCGATGCACGAGCGATTTATTTCGTACAACGAGATGAATAGGCAGAAAATGCTACAAATTATATTATAATTTAATCGTACCTTCTCCGATGCTTACTTTTTAAAAAAATTTGTAATAAATATTTATTCGATTTCGAATTAATTTAAATTACTTAGCGTTGTCTTATTTCAATTTAATTTATACACCGTTCGAGTCGAATTTAACGGAAATCTTCTTTAAAAAACAAAAACAAAAAAAACTCACGTACGCGCGTAGATTTATAGGCCGAGCCGACGGGAGTTTCAATTTTATTATTATACATTTTATAGTTAAAATTGGATTAATTTAATCGCGTAAATCGGACAGCCTATTTATAATTAATATATAGCAACAGACGATTATAAAAATAAACGTTTATAGTTTCAGAGAACGTATCGTGTTATATAAATTTCTTGAAAGTTGAAGCGTTAGTTATTTTCTTCAAATGTAGCGTTTCGAGAAGCCGCAGAGACCGCCAAATCTAAAAAATAATCCCCATAATACTGTAAAATGTTGCGAGCACGTAGAAAAATTTCTTCAATTTTGCATCCATTAATATATCGTTCGAAATTTTTTTAAATTTCAGACCGTATATAAAACATTTCGTTGACAGTTCACTAATGTTTTCTAAATTTTCCACAGTCACCGTCGCTTTCGTTCGAGAAAAACGTTATATTCCCTACAAAGTAATGATCATTCTCTACTATACAATAAATATATGCACATTGTTAAATCAATAATAATATAACGTATTCATTAATGTAAACATTATAATAAATTATATATACATATATATATACATATATATATATATATATATATATATAATGTTGATTTATTGGAGAGTAGTGATTTTATGAATTAACAAAACAAAATAAAATCAAAGTTAATCACTAAAAAAATTTTTTTTTTTATTACACAAATACGTACACTAAGCTTTTCGACTATTAAGTCATTATCAAGCTATTGTTAAAAATGTTATAAATAAACCAAAGATATTACTAAAAAACTTTTATAAATATCAATACATTGAATAGCCAGAAATAAAAAATTTTTTACAATAACATGTAGTTATAAAACCGATTTTAAAATTAATTCTTCATCAAAATTTATCATATTATTTAATAAATTATTACTAGTTCTATGTTTTATAATTTGTAGTTTTTCTAATAATTTTCTTTTTTTAAATTTATATTCTATGTGTAAAATTTTTATATTATCTGTAATGTTTTCTATAAAATGTTTTTCTTCTCTACAGTGCTTACCATAAAGTGACTTGTCATCATTTTCATTTTTGTATGAATTAAAGTGTTCTCTTAGTCTATTATTTATTTGACGTCCTGTTTCATCTATATAAAACTTATTACATGTTGAGCAGTTTATTCTATATACTCCAGATTTTTGTAATACCCTATAATCTTCTATTTTATTGTTGCAAATTGATTTAAATAATGTTTTATTATTATTTATTGCTATCATAATATTGTACTTTTTAAAGATTTTTAAAAGTTTATATGTGTATTTTCCTATATATTTAATTGATCCTAAATATTTATCTTTTTCTTTTTGATGTTGTAAAGAACTATGATTTGGTTTGTTCCATAATTGATCTACTATATTCGGATTGTATTTATTTGCTATGGCAATTTGTTTAATAATATTATTTTCTTTATTAAGTTTGTTTTTGTTGCAGTTTAAAATAATTTTGGCTCTATTACAATAATTTCTTAAACTAGCTACTTTATGTGATTTTGCATGAAAAGAATCGTTTGGAATTATTACATCTGTTAGTGTTTGTTTTCTGTATATATCAATATCTAAAATATTATTGTTTATATTAATATTTAAATCTAAAAAATTTATATTTTTATTACCTATTTCTACTGTAAATTTAATGTTTTTATTAAAGTTGTTTAATTCTATTATAAATTTATTTAATTCATAAGTTTCCAACTTGTTATTCCAAATAATTAATATATCATCTACATATCTTCCCCAAAATTTTATATTTTTTTAGTGATTAACATTGATTTTATTTTGTTTTGTTAATTCATAAAATCACTACTCTCCAATAAATCAACATTAATGGAACCTGAACCAGGTCGGGAGATTTATAATATTTTAGTTAATAAATATAATGTAACAGATTATGACATTAACAAAATATTTAAATATTTAAAAATATGTGTTAAAATTAATAAAACTAGAACAAAGATTTGGTTTAACCATAAATGTTTAAGTTACAATATTATACCAAATTATGCTAAAGTTATTATTAAAAATAAGAATAAAATTCCACAAAGCATAAAACATAAAGCGGAATTATACTGGATAAAAGCTGAAATAAGTAATTTACATAAAATCCTTAAGTTATTTAATAAAATGAAAGACAGTTTAAGAGAAGATATTATAAGTTATTATACAGATGAAATAATAAAATTAGTAACATAAAATTTAGCTAACAAATACATTAAACGAAAAACAAAAGAACACAGTGATATTGTTAACAAGAAACTCAAGAATTTAATTAAACAATGCCCTCAAAACATACATCAGTTTCACAAGTTCCATGACCGAGTAGTTAATTTATCAGATATAAATTTAACAAAAGATGATTTAAATATTCTTAATAAAGGCTTAAAATATGTAGACAGAAATAGTATCAATATATTCAAGCAAGATGAAATGGAAAAGATGACAGTAGATTGTGAAAATATTATTCAAAAAGTTAATCCAAATTTCCAAAATAATTTAAGGATAGAAGTTAGCAATATTTTAATACAAATGAAACAAAATAGCAATAAGAAAAATCAACAAAAAAATACAAATCAAGCCTTAAGTAAATTGAAAGAAAATTTAATATATATATATAATCTGCTTTATAATAGTTTTCCGTTTATCCATATTTTTCACATCTGTTACAACAACGGACCCAATATTATTTTCAATTTTATACGGATTTTATACTCCGAAAAGTATTATATCATACCAACGTCCACGTGAACGAATATGTCTTTTAATTATTAACTTGTTTTTAAAGGTTTTTATTTAATATTAGCAATCCTATATGTTTTATCGTTTCTAAAGAATTACTTTTATTACCAGAAAGAACAAATCAGAATTAATCCTATAGATAATATTACCGAAACTTTCTCATCGACATTAGCTGATCCATCAGTAACAGTCGTACGTCGATACTGAACTGAGTTGTTGCCGGATAATACCCGTGTTATCAGCGAACAAGGGAGCTATTACAAAAAGACTTCTTACTTTAAACGCCGTGAGAATCGCCTTTCGCAACAAATAATATTAGCATAAGAGTTCAAGTATCAGGTATTTGAAATAAATAAGGTATATGCAAAAAGTAACGGAGCCTGTTTCATAAAACACATCCACGGGATCTGAAAGACCTGAAAACTCGGATTTCTGAAAAAATTTCGAAAATTCAGCGACCTATGCTCGAAAAAGTCTATTTTGTAAAGACCGAATGAATGTATTGTCGCAAATGCAGGCCATCTGAACAAGGCCGTGTTCCAAAAATTATTGTGAGCTAATCTCGGTGTTTTTTATTTTTAAGTAAAATTTCATTCAGAAATTTTGGTCGAATAGTTTTTGAGGTATTCAAAAAACAAAATCGTCCGTCTTCTCCGGGTCACCCTGTATATATATATATATATATACAGTCGAATCCGCTTATAAGGGACACATCGGGCGGAAGTCATTTGTCCCTAATAACCAGTTGTCCCTAATAAGCGAATTTTTTAAAATCTCTTATTGAAGCGAGTATATATACAATTTAGTAAACAATTAACATACTTATAACCTTATTAATGCTTAATATTTATATAGAAATTAAGAGAAAAATTCAGGAGGCATACATAAGGTAAAAGAACCTGACTGCCCTTTTCAGTACTATTCCATTTTTTACGTAAGTTCTGTTCATTTGTTTTTAAACGGGAGACGGTGTTTTTGGAGACGCCCATGATTTTTGCTAACTCCCGAATAGGTATAATATTGGGAGGTTGAATTTCGATTTTATCTGAAATAGAAATTTTTTCCTTTAATGATAAACATTTACCCGTCATTTTATTCATACAAAAATTCACCAGAACTAAAAAAAGAAAAGAAAATTTTCGTAAGAAAAAAAAATAAAACCTCAGACGCACTACAGTTTTTGCAGAACTAAACTAAGAACATAATAAGCTATCGTAGAGTGCATAATTATTAATAAACGTACAGAGCAAAAAACCGTATAGCGTCAATGAAAGAATGTCAACACAAGGACATCTCAAACAAAATGAAGAAAAAACAAAAATATTCACTTAAACAAAAACGAATTGTAAAAATGACTAAAACATTTTTATTCAATTTTTGTTTATGTGAATATTTTCGTTTTACGACCGGAAGTGTCATTTTATATCGGCTGGCTTATCGCCCCTCTCACTATTTATTGCCTTGAAAGTCTATTTGTCCCTTATAACCGAGGCGTTGTCCTTCTAAAGCGAACTAAAACAACCTTCATTTCATACGTTTGATTCGGGGTTTTGCTGATTGTCCCTATTAAACGGATGTCCCTCTTATCCGGAGTCCCTTATAAGCGGATTCGACTATATCAAACATTCGAATTAGATCGTGTATAAAATAGTCGATATGAATATATGGATCGTCTAAGGTGGTTAATGTATAAAAATAGTAATTATTCTATTATTGCTTAGAGACTGTAATAAAATTAGACAAAATAGCGAGGTTAGCGCACGGATTAAAATTTAAAGTTTTACTTGTTTGTCGTTATGGTACACGATATATCCGCAAGTTTTTCTTTAAAATGTTTTATCGATTTTATTTAATCGGCCGGTATTTTAAATAATAACATCGACCTTCGCTCTGACATTTCCAAATTGAAATAGACGATTAATATTCTGCTCGACAAATTTCCTACACGGTTGGGAAAGTCCATATTGTAGTAGAGCTCGTTTAATATTTGAATTGCACCGTAGGGAGATACCAATTATAATACGTTATATATACATATAAAATAAATGAAGGACCCAAATTTTGTAGATTATAATATATATATATATAATATATAATGAATGAAAGTCCCAAATCGTGTAGAATGTGTATGTGTATGTATTAAAACATATAAACCTTATAAATAATATATATATATATATATATATATATATATATATATATATATATATATATATGTATAATTGTACAAGATTAGGGACCTTCATTTATTACTTATACTCGGTGTATCATTTTCACTTTCAAGTGGTACATACTACGCGCAAAATATGTTTTTATAGACGTTTACGTATGTAACGCAATAAGGATGGAATGATGCTGTGGTTAAGAATAACTTTACATAGTAAATAAGCACAGTTTAAGCTGTTTATTTGTGAGTTCGTCGCAAATTATTTCCTGTATAACTTGATACAATGCTAGCTAATACAAGGTTGACGGGTGCACATTGTTAATTACGATTCCTACTAATAACCGCATTATTGCTAATGTTCGTCTATCATCTAACCATAACTGATTCACTCCTAAGATCGAATTCTCGGATAAAATATCAATAACGCGTTAAAAAACTTCACGCACGAATTTTAAAATTAGAATTGAAAAAACGGGTAATTTTTACAATTTGAAATTATGATTTTTTCTTAAAAAAGAAAAATGAATCCGGGATATTTCGTGAACAAACGGAACGAAACTGTTCTTAAAATATTTTGACGCCGACGAATAATATAAAAAAATCATCATTAAGCGATTAATTCGCGTCAAACGGATAAGGAATGTAAATTTCGACACGTTTAGATTTAAGACTAAATTTAAAATTTTCTAAAAAAAATTTCCAAATTCGATAGTTTAAAAAAATAACAATTTCACACACACACATACACATACACGCATAATGTATATAATCGTGTTTTCAAAATAAGGTCTGAAATATGTTGCATAATTTAATGTCGGAGCTTTTACTAGGAAAAAATTAAATGGTTAATAAAATAAAACCATCCGACATAGAATATAATGTTTAATATTATTAAATGTTTTTCAAATAATAAATAAAATATCAATGTAAAATTTTATAGATGTTCCGTTTTATGAATTAAATATGTGTAGTATAAAATAATCAAAATAATTCTTTGTAAACATTAACGCTATAAATGTTACGATGAAAATAAGAACATATAATACTTATTATGAAAAACTAATGCTAAATAGTGTTCAATTACCTGTCCCACCTCTGCTGCTAATGTTATATCTAATGTCATGCCACTGGATCTTTTTGTCATTTGCACCTCTATCACCTCAGAATTTAAAGTTGTTAGAGACGTTGCTTGTGTCAAGAATTACCAGTTCCTTAATATTGATCCGCATATCTTGGAATCATTTCCTAGTGTTCTTATCCTAAAAAAATATATTCAATCCTCACTTATTGATATTTGGCAAGCTAGGTGGGACAGTTGTTCGACAGGAAGGAAAACCTTTGTGTTTTTCACAAAGGTTTTGGAGCGTTGTAAACTTAAAAATATTAATATTAACTTTTACAATGCTCAGGTGCTCTGTGGCCATGGTAAATTTGGTTCATATCTGCATAGGTTCCATCTTGCCTCCAGTTCTCGGGATACCTTTTGCTGTTCCAGCGAGGACTCCTTTGGTATTGTAAATGATATTGAGCATTTAATGTTTGTTTGTCCCCTGTTTGACGATCTTAGAAATAAATTTAAAATACATAGAGGACAGCCTCTTGTATTTTCTAAACATAACCATGCCGGTCTTCCGTCATATATGGAGTTGTCTATGCTAAGAAAATTTAAAACTGGTAGGTAAAATTTTTAGCAACCTTTTGTCCTGTTTTTAATGTTTTAATTCAACCGTGAATCCGCATATTTTTTTTTCCTCATGGTCATTTACCGCTGCATGCAACATTAATAATAATATTGTCTACAATTGTTTTTCTTGTAATTTATATATATATACATATATATTTTTACTTTTTATAATTAAATACACTTTCCTTATTGAATAGTTAACATGTTCGTAATTGATTTTTTATCAGTATTTTTAAGAATATCTTTGTGTATACTTACTTTGTTTGCAGTTGAACTGCTTGAGTTATTTCATTCAGTCTTATCTTCATCCTTGTTTTATAATAAATTTAATTTTGATAATATAATTTTTTCTCTTCTCTAGGATGTTTATACGTAACCTTTTATTTATTTTTCTTTGGCTTGATCTTTATCTTGCTTGATCTTTATCTTTTAATCACTATCTAAATTGTATGTGTATGTATATATGTGCACGTGTATATATATATTTTGTTTGTACAACATTCATTTTGATATTTACACATATACTACATAAAACTCATTTTACACGCATTCTTGATGGTATAGGGGACTATGTTTCTCATCCCTCATTCCATCCTATTTTTAAGTTACACATTGCAACAAACTACCACACACTCCTATTTATATTTTGTATTATACTGAATGTTTTCTTTTGTTTCAGCTACTCAACATTTACAAACAGTTATCTATTAAGAACACTAGTTTCCTGCACCCTTATAAACACAAATTATTTAATACATTTGCTCCACCATATAAGCGCGGATTGGGGAATAAAAAAAAAAAAAGATTAAAATATTGCGCTGTTTTCGCCGAATACGTTAAAATTATTGACACTATAGGATTTTATATTACTAATGTACATTTTGTTAGCTTTAAACACAAACCAGTCTACGATATTATTATTAAAAATTGAGTTGCCTAAAGAAAATATTAATAAAGATATAAAATGAAGTAAATAAATAAGTAATATATATATATATATATATATATATATATATATATATATATATATATATATATATGGTAAATGTATTCGTATATTAAATATTTATTTGCGCATAAGTGTAGTACATTTATATATCTTAAAATATAAGCGGTCTCGCTTATAGTATAAAAAAAAAACATAAAATTTTTGCGATTATTTGTGTAAATAGTAATCTTACACGTGTCAAAACTTACGAACGATGTATAAAAAGTTCATCATTTTGAAAATAAAACTCTGAAATAAAGGTCGGAAAGAATAATTTTTAAATTATATCGGGAAAAATATGAATTTTAAAATATATTTTAAATTTATTTAACGAAAATTAATTTAATATAGAAAAATGTGGTATAGAAAACAAAAAATGTACACTTTTTGGTATGATTCGTGTAGGAAATATCGAATCTGCATGATATAGTAGCAGCATGATTAGATATTAGTTCACTCACACTGTAAAGCGAAAGTATATTGTAGTCTTTAGACGCGATCCAATTAATATCCTCAGTGGCGGGCAGTTGCATACGTAGTAATGTACAGATGAATATTAGATAACGAAAATGGTAACAACAAATGCTCCTTGACGATATCTATTTTATTTATAATTTAAAACTAACACTAATATTTAATGTAATTCCTTCCAGGCATTAGATGTCAACAGGCTTACGATAAGCCCTCTGTACATACAGAGTGCGAGCAAATAAATTTCAGTAGCTCAAAAAATAATTATGCGATCGATAATTATAGCTTTAATGTAAAAGGCTGCTGAAATTATATGTCCATAGTGGTTTTTGATTATCTGCCGATAGACAAGACGTTTGCAGTACACGTCAAGTGTAGAGTTCCGTCCTAAAAACCAGTAAAAATCTGAAAGTTTTTTCTTCATTTGTCCGCACTTCATCTTTACACGACTCTTCCGTGAAAATCGAGAATCGTGCTACATTCCGAGATATTTAGCCGAATCATATTGTGGAATGAGCTGAGTGCTAAGATATATTAGTTACCACGGGTTCGTAATGTAAAGAATAACTGTGATTTATTTTTCTTCAGTTTAATACGCCAACAGACAGCCTACGCAGCTACACCGTTAAGAGCACGTTTTCAAGTTCGCCTCTGCGTGGCAATCACTTATTGAAATGATAGCTGTGTCGTCTGCCAAAAAACATCCAAGGACACTTCTTTGCAGAACTTCAATCGCGTTGGTACTAGTATACTCTAGTGTTGGGAAATTTGAGTCAGTTGGGTGAGTTGATTCACCTAATTCATTCTTTCAGAGTGAATTGAGTCACTGAATTGATTCTTTGAGTCTTTGAATTCTTTCAAAATTATAAATTCATTCTATGAATTAAATCAGCGTGTGAAAACTTCGTACATATATGTAAATATTTAATGCATAAGAATGATTTTGATTAAATATAATTTGTATTACGTAATATAATATATATAATTATTTATATTATATTATTTGGGCTATCGAGAAATTATGTGTTGAAATATAATATATTCGTATGTTAAAAAATATAAGTTGTTTTCTGTTATACAAGAGCTATTACATCTATTATTATTTTAACAGCACAATTCTCGTGACTGAGAATTCATTATGTCAGAAAATGTTTCAGTTACACTCCGAGTCCTTGGGTTTTTCAATTAGTTTATGTGCATTATATGTGAAAATTAATAATATTCACTATGATTGCAGTTATTTATAAAAGGTAAAGTCTTGATTATAGCCCATGTTTAAAAAATGAATATTATACAGACACAATAAAGATTCTAAACGTATTGTATATCTGATGCCCATAATTAAGGCTAGATAAGAATGTAACATCCTACTGCATATTTGTTGCAATTTAATTGTTATATTTCCGAAAAGATACCGTCAAAATTTATATTTATTTTAAACCATTAAAATCGAATCATTCATTTAAAAAAATGCAGAAATCTATTTAATGAAAAATTCATATACATATAAAATTCAATCTTAACTATGATAATAGGAACTTTAGAGCTTCAAGCTTTAATGGTGCACTATAAATTCTCTGAGTACATAATTCGAACTTTATTAATAAAAGAAACTGTGTATGTTTATTTTACATTAATGCAAAATGCGATTTTAAGGTTATACACAATTTTTCTTATAGTATATAATAATTTGAATTTCATTATAATAAACGGTACTTTGTATATTTATTTCATCATATTTGATTTTAAATATTTACAGTAAGTTTCAATAATTCATTCGATAAACATATTTGTTCAAATTTATGGATATCTAAAATCATATACATCACCGGCTATGTACATAATTAAATGATAGCGACTATAAAAAATCTTATAAACAAAACACATCCATCGTTCACTAATCAAAAGTAAAGAAAAATTAAAATACAAGCAAACTCGTATCTTATTTATATGTCGTGAATTTTCAAATTGTATTAATTATTTTGTATTTGCTCAAAACGTAAACACAGACAGAAATATTTCAATAAATACTAAAAGGTTAATATTTTATATAATAACTTTAAAAACAGCTCATGCTAGACTAATGTTGTAGAAACCAAGTTTTTATTAGATTAAAAAAGAACAGATTTGGACATTTAATAATTTATATAATACAAATGTTCATAATTGTTCATGAACCTATAAACTTCAGCTTATTATTTATCTTTGTCAGGCGCGTAATATGTTACGATATCTTAAATAGCTAGACAATAAATATTTATTGTGTCTAATACTTTTTTTTTAGTCTATAGTTATTTGAATCCTACTTATTAGAATCCATTGTGACATAGTCATTCATTACAAAAACACCGCTTTATTAGACAATTCCTTTTTTAAATCACCTTCATAATTCTTTTCAGTTACGAATAGCAGTCATCGTACCAAATACAATTCACTACACGATTCATTGAGACGAAAAGACTCGATGAATCAACGAGCCTTTTTAAAAAAAATTAATTCATTCTATATAAGGAATCGATTCAGTGAATCCAGTCATTCATTTTTTAACCAATACCAGTACTCAACATCTCGCCGGAATAGTCTTTGTAAAGTAAGATATAAGCAAGTGACAAATGTTACCATGCAAGAAGTTATTCATTTTTGAAAAGAATCCTGCGTGCAACACTTTGTCTAACGCCTACGTTAAACAGTATTTTAAGGTCTTCTCAATTAATTTAACGACCCTATGTCTCGATCGATAGTGTAATACTGATAGCGGAAACCACGATTTTGTAATACAGAAGTAGAGTATTGAAATAAATTAATATTAAATATAGGTAAATCTTTTAATGAAATGTGACAAGAAATTGAAACTGTTATTAAGAATATTGTAATTATATATATATATATATATATATATATATATATATATATATATATATATATATATATATACCAATTACCATGCATGTATTTTACACAACACGTATGATAAACATTTCATAGACTATTGCAAGTTTATTACACCACACAGTGCAGCCGTTTAAGAGGGCCTTCGTTCAAACTTCTTTCCGGAGTAGGAGACAGGTACAAAGTACTAATAGTTATCGATAATTCCAAGGTCACACGAGATTTAATGTCAAAACAGTTCTTTGAAAAAGTTTTTTACTAATTCTAACCGGTCGATACTAGTGTGTTTTTATTAATTTTTTTATATTATTATTATTATTATTTAATCGATACTGAGTTTATATTTCGTATGTAAAGAATTAAAAATTGACTAAGATCGCTGTGTCTTCAGCTTCGTACGTGCAATTTGTCCTCTCCTGTCGAGTTTACAAGATTGCGTAATGGTACTTATTATGCAACTCCGTCAACTCGTTAACGGTTATTACACGGATAATTTAAAATTAGCAAAACCGGTCTCAGCGCTACGAAAAATTCTTTTCGACGTCCTTTACGCCAATTCCACGATAAATATTTCCTTTTTACGATCGGATTTTTTTTTTTTTTTGTATACCATGTCCATGTTTTCCACTTTGTGACGTTTCGAAAACACTGACAGTTTTCATTAGTACATTCCCGATTATCCGGGTTAATCACCCAGCACCTATATGCCGATGATTTGTCTTTATACATGTAACAGATTACATTCAGTTTTATAATCGTACGGATAATCCGAACATTGCTTTTTATTAAAGAAAAAATTAACGTTAGTAGAAAAATATAAAAATGACTTATATTTCTCACATGCTCTATATATATTATTCCAGCTATCACGAGTATGACACAACTGTTCTCGATGTTGCTCTTAATGTTTGTGCCGCATATGTGAGTTCAAACCACAATTTAAAAATACGTTGTAAAATTCATAGCGTACAATGAAGTTCCGTCCTCCCGGCGATGTCGACCAGATGTTTTGGGCTTTCTTTCATTCCGGTATACGAGTCGTTGATTTACAATGTCGTCTGTAAACAATCTCCCTTCAGTTCTGTTTTGGCCATCATTTCATACGTTGCATTCTTTCTCGGATTTACCCCCTGCTTTCTTAAAGTGATCACATTTTTGTATCGTAATTTCGAACGACCGCAATGTCTTTTGCCGTTACTTAGTACTCCGTAAAACATACATTTCGGAATTCGTTCGTTATGATCGATCCACCTTAGCCTACATTTCGCTAAATATTGCTCGATCGAATATGAGTTAGCCCTTTTTGCACTTTTTCGTTTGATACAAGATCTTTCCCGTTTATAAGCAGAATTTGCTTCAGTAATCTTAGATGGTAGACTTCTAAATGTTTGAGTTGTTTCATTTTTACGAACCGGGTTGGTTTATCCGTCGTATGTCGGCAAGATCGTATACATGGTCATCTTAGTGCCAATTGTTAAGTTTTAGTTTTTGCAAACTCGTCTAGAGAGTCTGATTTCTTATTCTATACATAATATCATCATCTAAATTACCATTCTTACTAATCATATTTCCCAAGTATTTAAAGTCTTGGTGTATTATTTCGATGCATTGCCTTTATTGCAGCATCAACTTCTTCTCGAATTGGTATATATCTTCCCACTCATCTCTATCTTTTTGCTCCATTTATATCGTCATTGCATCATTTGTACTGTATAGTTCTTTTATATATGGACGCCAGATTTCTCCTTGTTCATCAATTGTATCTGTGTTGGTACCATCCTGCCGTTTTAAAAATGTGCTGACTACATTCTTTCCTTTACTAACGTATTTAGTATTTTTATGTAGTAGTATCGTTTTGTGCTGTTTGTATAGATCATCTAGCTCATGCCAGATTTCTCCTTGTTCATCAATTGTATCTGTGTTGGTACCATCCTGCCGTTTTACAAATGTGCTGACTATATTCTTTCCTTTACTAACGTATTTAATATTTTTATGTAGTAGTATCGTTTTGTGCTGTTTGTATAGATCATCTAGCTCATCACACTGTGATTTCCACCACGTTTATTTTTCTTTTCGCCATTTATTTGTGATGCTATTTTTTAAGCGTTTATACTCTTCCTTTCCCTTTGCATCATTAGCATGTTTAAATTGACGTTTCACATCCATTAACTGTAGTATCTCTTGCGTCAACCATTGTTTCTTTTTGTTGTGTTTCATATATCCCAGTACTGCAGTTGCTGCTGTTGCAACTGTTGCTTTTATCTCTTTCCAGCATTTTTATATTCCGTTCGCCGGCTCCTATACTCTCAAACCTTCCATTATTTTACTACCGAATTTCTGTTTCACTTCTGTTTCATCTAGTTTCTCCTTGTTCCATTTTTTCGTCTGGCTACTCTTACGTTGTTTCCTGAATTTTAATTCAGTTGACAATCGGTGTTCCGTCTGCACCACCAGGATACGCCATAGATTTCTTTCTCTTCTTTACAATTATATAGTCCTCTGTTATTTCTTCTACCCAGTCCACACGGCCCCACTGTATTACTTTCTTTCCCTTGTCCTACACTGGCACTCCAGTCTACCGTTATTATCACATTTTCATCTGCTTTCAGTTTTTGTAGTTGGTCTTCTCATATAAATTTCTTCCACCATATCATCATCTTCCGCTGAATTAGGCATATAACATTGAATTACTGTAGTATTTACCGGTGTGGTACAATACTTCGCCATAATTATTCTACTCCCTATGCTTTATTCCTAGTAATTGTATTTTATAATACATCATTTCTCTTTTGATATTGGCAACTAATCGATAACAATGTTCGGACACTCCATGTGCATGCTGTAGACTTCGGAAGCCCTTTGTTTTCTTCCGCTGCCCTTGCCGACATCATTTGAATTATCATCTTTGATCACGATTAACGTATTTTTTATTGCACTTGTCACGAAAGGTTTACACAAGAATATAATACGGTGGTTTCTCCTTGCCTTCCGTATGATTTTCTGTTAGGGTTAACTCCCTTAGCCTTCGGGTAACCAAAACCCATTACCGCAAGGCAGCACTTTACTATTGGGGAATATCCTGGTGAGACATTTGTGGCGACCTCAACTCTGCAAGAGTGAGAAGTCGTTGGATTCATGTAGAGTTTTGGTAGACAGTTCCCCAACCTGTCGCTCTACATCCTCATTCTCATTGTCCAATCACTACTGAAATCACCTGCACGAGGCTTTCCACCAGTAGCCGCTCTTGGTCCGCGATTGCTTATTCGACTAATGTCTTATTCGCAGCTAATCTACATATGTCTAGGCCATTTCACTATCCGCCATCTGCGGACGAGCCACATACCGATTAAATCGCCGGTTCCCTGAAGTTACAAAGTACCACAACTAGTCAAACGATTGAAACGAACGTGATGATGATGATGATATATATACATATATATATATATATATATATATATATATATATATATATATATATATATATATATACTATGAGTTACCCACGGCTTCGCCTGTTAATTATTTTTTTAATACCATATTGCTGTCTCTTTCTTTTAACAGGTTTATACATTAGTATAGTATACGTATATATATATATATATGTATGTATATATCCGTCTGTTATTTCGGCCAAGCCCCTAACGCAATTAGTATAGTATACGTATATATATATGTATGTATATATGTATATATGCACCCCTCTGTTATTTCGGCCAGCCCCTAACATAATATAGTATACGTTATGTCCGTTAAAAACTTTCAATTATTGTAATTTCTGTTTTATTTGTGATATCAATGTGAAATATAGCTTAGAACGAATCCGATAATATAGGCTATCATCATTATTGCTTTAATAGTTTTCGAGTTAAATCGGAAAGGCAGATAGGCAAAAATTTTTTTAAATATGTTTTCTATTTATGTGCGATACAAATAGCCCGATGTAGTGATTATAATGAAAATGTTCGTAAATCACAGACACTACAGTTTTATAAATTAGTATAGATTATATAAATGTCAGGTATATATGTATACTGGAGGACACATGTGCCGCCATAATCGAGCTACTTAGTTGACTCGGGGCACGTTAGTAGTGGACCGTACTCTGTGCTCGGGCAACTGTAAAACAAATCTGCAAACGAAAACACATGTCGCACACAAATCTATTTTTAGAAGTATGTCTACACCTACATTAAATGAATACTCGAGCGAATTAAAAATTGCAATTGATTTAACCTCTGAATTTCGCAGTAATATCAAAATTTAATTGTGCACAAACAAACACATGCATGCATACATACATTTACATACACATACCATACACATACGTTTATATATATATATATATATATATATAATATATAAGTATACATATATAAGGAATGTAAGATGTACGTGTAAGATCATTGTTTATATGTGTAAACTTCAGTACGGAAATTTCTGCCCTAATTATAACGCAATAACCTTCGATTGTACTTCATTTATCACCTCTTTCTTCTTCCATGATAATTACAACTATTTGTAGACGATGCACACGTGCCTGCTACTACTGAAATCAAGTAAAGATTGACGGAAAACCCTATTCATATGAATAAAGTTATAAAATATTTTTTATGATTTTTTTATTTATTTAGAACATATCTCTCTTTTTACCCTTCCGCCCGTTTTAGATACCCTTTATAGTTCAAATTAACATTTTAATCTTAAATATATGACAATTCGTAGCTCCCGCGTTTAATGTAAGATACTATGTGTACGTATGTGCAGTAGTATATTATGTCCAGCTAGTGTTCATTTTGTATGTGGAATGTGACGCGCGTGTAATCCACGGGTTTTGTCTCGTGTTGTATGGACGCTGTAAGGACTTCTACATAATCAGCGTAGGAGGGGTGTTTTCGTTTATTGATAAAATCTTTTTTTTCCCGCTATAGTAGATGTTATCGAAGAAAATTCAACTTCATCAATTGACGGTGCAGCTAATTAGCGTTCATATAGCAGCCGCTAAATTGATAAAATATACATAGTCGCGCCGATTTCGCGTTTAAATTAATTACTTCGGTACCTATATATATATATATGAAATAAATACTTCCTACCTTAAATTTGTTTATATACTTAATTGAATAGAAATAACTTATTTCTACCCCGTTAATCGGTTAGTTTTGTTTTTATTCATTTTTAATCCGGATCCGGAATGGTTTATTAAACGCTAATTATAGGGGTACGTAAACCATATGAAAAGAATATCATTACGGCGTGGCTAATACACATGTCGAAAGAGAGTAGCTTTAAAGGTGGGCGGGATGCGGAAGGGCGGAGAATTGGGTGGCGGCACGTCTCGTTCTTATTACCGAAAGGCTGTTGTTTGTACGTGTTGCGATTTATCGTGGTCGAATGAGATCGTTCTATACTACGTACTAACGAACTGATAATAACAAGGGTATCTATCGTTTCGGTCGGTCGTGTTTTCTCAAGTATCTGAGTTTCTTTTTCAGTTCGTTAGTTTCTCGTCTCGGTGGCTCTCGTCGACGGAGAGGTTATTAATAATAATATTCAATTAGTAACTTCGTTTCGGTTTTTTTATTCGTTAATTCGCGATTTAATTAATTACGATATTTCCTCGTCACGTCATGAACGGAGCGTCGCATCCGATAGCCATTGTAAACAACAAGACATCAGTACCGAGACCGTTATCTTTATTAGGTAGTAAGCAGTCGTCTTGGCAAGAAGATGTTGCGGCCGACGATTTAGACATACCGGGCACACCTCGCACACCGAGAACATCTACGACTCCGGGTAATTTTTCGAATTAATCGATCGTAATAATTTTTATCCAAATCAAATCGCGTTTATTTCCTACGATACGATAAATACAGAAGTCCGATACAAATTTATACAATAATAACAAACGGAATAACGCTGACTCATAATCGATCGTTTTAATATTAATAAATAAAATACTTGGAACGAAATCTTATCGCAATTACGCGATTAGCGTACTTTATATAAATATAATTTTTTCAGACGAATGATTGATGAAAGGAACGCGAAAATCATCAGAATTGTTGCACAAAAATAAGTGTAAATAAAAACACTCGTTATAATTTACTAAATGAAACAAATTCGCTAAATTTTTGTCGAAAAAATTCCGCAACATATTGTAACAATATTCACACTGTTACGTCTGCGCGCGATAATTTTTAAAACTTATTTTCAGTCTCGACCAGTTGTATTCACTCGTTTCATCCTTATACGCGATTTATTAAATTCCGCTAATTCTTTAGTCCTATTTCTCGTTATGTACCGTCGTGAGCAAATTTTAATTGAAAAAACAGATTTATTCTTTAAAAAAAAAACACAAAAAACCTTAAATCCGATAATTGTAGTTTATATAGCTCGTGCATATTAAGGGAATAATTGTCGGTGTAACGACTTTAAATAATTACTTTTATTTGTAGGGGGGGCTCGATTGAGTCGTTGCTGCTTCTCTTCAATAAATTATAGCGAACGTTAATAAAGGTTGTGATAAAATAAATCGGCAATAAATGAGTAAATCAAAAAGATACTTCAATTTCTTAGCAATAGCGAAATCGTACGCATTTCCCGACGCCTGAACATTTAATTTGAAATACGCGCTTCTTCAAGCGACATCGAAGAAAATTGCTAACTGCATTGAAAGCTGTATATCGCAGATTTAATTTTATATTATTTACCATTAATTTATCGTTATTAAACCACACAGCGGCGTAGCCAGACTTGGTTGAAGAGGGGGTTCCGAACAAAACTAAATTATAACAGTAGGCCCGAGTTAAATTGAACTTTAAGTAAATAACCAAAACTCAAGTAGGTTAACCCCAATAAGCAATCCAAGTTATTGTTATACTTATTAGACGTCGAATATGTAATTCTATTAGAAGCAATAGACGACAGAAATGTTTAACTGGAACACACTAATAGTTATGTTATTGAGGGGACAAAGGAAGATGGTTACACTGTAAATTCCGCGAAAAAATAAACGATAATATATTTTTTGAAAGAATAATACGTACTTAACTAAATTTAAAATTTAAAATCTATTCTTGGCATTTTTCTACAAAATTCTTCTAGTACCTCCTAATATTACAAAACCATTTATTTACTTGAAAAACAACGAAATTTAAATGAAATAAATGAAAAAAAAACAAAATAGGTTTAACAGATGCAAAGCTGCATTTAACAACGAGTATATATTTCCTAATTATCAGATTGATTCCCCAATGGGCGGGGGGGGTCAGACCATCAAACAAACCCTCTGGCTACGCCACTGACACTAGAATCTTATATAAACCATCTTGAACTAAGGATTGTAAAATATCGGGATCACGATTAGAGCGATAATCGTAATTCGATTAAATCGTTTATATAAATGAAATATATATATATATATATATATATATATATATATATATACGATTCTAATCACACCGAAACGTTATATTACACTATTGCAACGGATGCTACTTCCTTTACCGCCTATCTGTAGGATACGATTTCAACTGATCGTACATAAAGTCCCTAACTCCGCGAGAATATATATATATATATATATATATATATATATATATATATATATATATATATATATATATATATATAATATATATTTTAAATCGAAATCTTATATTCAACAGTATCGAAGACTTTAAATCGAAATATAGCGCCACAACAGATGCTAGTAGTTTTTGTAATACAAAAAAAAAATTAATCATACAAGGCTCGCTCGATCAAAGATCTCATTTCCGTTAAAAAATAAAACCAACTCTGATACTACTTGATGAAATATTTATATCAGTGATTACATGAATTTTCTACAATCAGTCGGACGCTAAAAACATATTTTCCCTGAGTCGCTCGAGTGCTTTATTTTTAATTCGTGTCCGTAAAATGTCGTGAGAAATACCATCGTTTATGCCAAATACAATTCTACCCGGTTTCGTGGTCTACAGTATTGTTCGTAATTTAGTTGTTAATTATTTAATGTCCGGTGAAAATTACGTAATTCGTCTCGAACTTATTTCATAATCGTATTTCTTCTTAATGTCTTATACACAATTGTATGCGAAAACGATTAATGACAGAAGAGATGGTGTTCCGTAACTGCCTGCACAATATCATCAGCGATTGTTTCCACGCCTGGCCGTTAGCGTATCTTTCTAACGAGAAAATAAAGTTAGGAAATTTTATGGTAAGTTGTACCTATTCTTTTAACGCGATAAAATATTTTCGACGGACTAGTTGGGTAGTCTTTATTCGGGTATTTATATAAAGATTAAACTATAGACTGTTAGGAGCGCATCAAAGATAGAAACGGATAGATTTGAGAAACGTTTTTTTAGTGGTTTTACGTTGTATTAGGTTGGTTCGGAAAAAATTTATGATAAGTTAATCGTTATCTATTCTTTTAGCGCGAGAAGATATTTCTGACGGACTGGTTGATTCGGTGTTTATGTAAAAAGATGTCGTTTGAGTAAAGTATGCGATAGACCGCTAGGAACGCGTCAAAGTCAAAAAGAAACTGATAGATTGGAGAAAAATGTTTTGGGTTTTACCTTGTATAGGTAAAGTATTTAATCGAAACATTACGAATAAATAATAAGGTTATTTGTTTCACCGTTACATATTCCGAAACGATATTCTTTTCATACATACATACACACACACACACACCGGTCGATAATGGAAACGTAATTACGTTGCATTTCTCTAGAAAAAGTAATTGAGCTGATATATTTAGGCCAACTAATTTCATTTAAGAACAAATCAGCAGCTCAAATGTACTGTCGAGTATAACTGGACGATGAAATTAATTTTCAAAAATAACATTTCGCTCGATATTAAAAGTGTACTTTTCAATAGTTGCTCGCTTCCGTGTTTATAGTAGCTAGAAAACAATAAAGTATCTTGAAAACCTATCAAAATAAAAAAATTAAACACGGAGCAGTTAAACAATAATATTACACGCACTCATATATACGAATGAATGAATGAATAACCTTTATTTAGCATAACTATCTACATTTTAAAATTATTATTTTATATATATATATTTTTTTCTGTCGAATAAACCAACTTAGGACCACGGTATTTCAACTGTTTAATTTATTTTTGATTTCTTCTGTATCCAGAATTTCTGCATTCATTGTCGTTGTTGTTCTTTCCTTTCTTCGGTCCACTTTTTGCCTGTGCGCAATTTCGACGGGTCTTTAAATTTGCCATATTCCGCTAGTTTTTTCCTCAATAGATGACGGTCTTCGGTGTGTCACTCGGTTCAATGTCAACTTGCTCGAACCATTTCCATTTGTTCTTTAAATTCTACAAGTATGTGAATTAATTAACCGTTTTAGATTCGATCGTTTTATGCGTCCATAAAACCTAATTCGTCTTATTTTCATCGCGTCGAGTAGTCTTCCGGCATACTTGTATATTTCTTCGTTAGATCTCGGTCTACATTCCTCTCGTTTACTTAAGTTGGTGTCCCCTTCCGAACGAAGTTATCTACCATTTGTTTCCAATTATATTTATTATAGGTCATTCTACGTAGGGCTCTTCTGTTGAAATCGTCGTCCCAACGTGTATACAGTCTCGATTTTCTTCTGTTGCGATATAGAACCATTCCATTATTTTCTTCGTCCATCGATCACCTTTGTTTATACTTCCTAATTCAATTTTAAAGTGCGGATCGATACACATCTGTTATAAACTCATATTTTTCTTAATAATCTTTAATTTAGTTTTATCTAGTTCCTTCGTGTTCAGTATTGGCCTAAATTATTTTGATAGATTCTGAGGATGCTTTCTTGTTTTTGCGTTAGCGACCACATTTAGGAGCCGGTCATTCGTCGATATGTAGGAGTGCGTGTAATATTATTGTTTAATTGTCCCGTGTTTACATTATTGTTTTTAAAAAAAATATATCAATATTATCACGTTCCTACAGGTGTAATTTACACACAACATATCATCATGGTCGGATCTCTTGAGTCAAATACGTCTACATTTTTCGATCTCTGACGCCCGTTGTAATCTCTTCCAGATTTTGAAACGTTCAGTTAGCCGAGTTGCAATCGTTCCCTTTCTTTAATCGGTTTCGACTATATTTTACTCTGCAGCAAGAATGTTGCATTTCTCGTACTTTACGCTCTACATCTCATCTAGTATATATATTCGAATAGTAACAGTTTTCGATGGTACCGATTTTAAGTACATAATAATTTAACGATAACATTTTAATCGTAAAAGTCAAAAAAAAAAAACAATCGAACAAAGGTTTGGTCCTATAGTACGAACAAACTTGAAATAAATTAACATCTTGTAGTAAATTCTAGCATCTCTTAATCGGATTTAAATATTAGGTACGAAATTTTTATATTATTCAATTTCTTTTCAGATAATTTTATTCATATTCAGTTCGATTAAAAATTAAAGAGAAAATTCTACGCCTGTATATTGTCATCGCGATGGCGCGGTTTAACATATTATTTAAAAATTTAGTTATACAACGTAAATACTATATTTACTCGTTAAAAAAAAAAATCGTTTCACTTATTTGATAACTTTTGTAAATATTCGATAGAAAAACGGCTTTATTCCAATTTTAATAATCGCATTCCGACAAACAGTTACATTTGGAATTATTATGAAAAAGTCAATATAGATTATTAAAACAAAGTATGAATATATATGCGAGCCTTGTATATGTATATGAATAGATGCATGTGTATACCTAATATGTATGTGAGACAAAATTTTGACACGGTAAATTTTGTAAATAATCAAACTCGTGATACATAATGTATATATATTTTGTTTTTATGCATACATATACATGTATCTGTACTATTCGTTCAAATATACTGGCATGACATTCAATATATTACTCGATTATAAAAACGTCATTCGGAGCTTTGGGAGGTATTTCGACACCGTAAATTTTGTAAATAGTCAAACTTGTGATACTTGCTATCGTGTATATATATTTTGTTTTTATGCGTATATATACGTATATGTGTACTATTCATTCAAATGTACTGGTATGATGTTATATATATATATGACTCGATTATAAACGGAATATACTTACGTGTAATAAAACGTCATTCTGAGCTGGGGGAGGTATTTCAACCAGTCTAGAACCGAATAACCCCTCAGCAAATGCAATCGCACTATCGATAGTTCTTTTCTTCAATGTAGTCTGAAACTGCATAATATTATGTGTCAACATAAAATTTGTAACAAATTATAACACGTACTTTGTTAAAACGACGAATTTATTTTAAGTAAAACTAGATGGCCGAAAACGGTTTTCACCGTTGAAAAGCCCGTGTCCGACTTAGTAAAAAGGACAAATCTCCTGCGGGTGTCGTAACACTTTCGACGTTTTTTCGACCTATTTCCGGGCCCATATCATAGTCTACCAGTTAATGGGCACCTTCGACGATCGGCTAGATTTGTAGCGACGGCGAATAGGCGTGTTTTTCGTTCGACTTGTTTTTCGATCGGACCGTGGGGACGAAAGTTATCGGGGGTCGAAGAGAAAGTGTTAAATTTCGGTATAGTTTTATATAAATAAATAACTAGGGGCTACCCATCGTATACGGTATAATTAGGGGATGATTAGGAGTAAAACAAAAAAAGGTTTGCCCGAATCCGACTAAAATTCGCCGAGTTATCCACAAATATCCATCCGTATGTACTTGATCTGTTAAAAAGCGCGCCAGACGTGTTTCATTCCATACCTAAAACATTGCAGGCGCCGCCGGATACGCAACAACTTGCGCTCATTAGTTAGGAAAGATTTTCGGGGAGAAAGTATAACTTAAACTTTGCCAACGTGCGGAAGTTGGAATGTAAACCCGCCCTTTGAGTAGACTCCGCAAGTGGGAAGTCTACATAAAACAAAAATATCGTTAATTTATATATATATTTTCGCGTATAATTTATTGCTTTAATCATTTATATTTCTTCGTAATAAAATTTTACACTGTAGAGAAAATCTTTCTTATGTACTTATTATTATTATTTGGTTGGTTTCTGTACTTATACATTACAGGTTGTCACGTGGCATTACGTTTATTAAATAATTAACCGATTAAGTAATTAAGTGTTCATCATCGTTAGTCTGCGACATCTCCTTATCTCCCAAGAATTTCTTTTTCCTCTGCAATATTATCGACAACAGGCTATATTCTGGTAGTCCGATTCGTCTGAGCACTTCAGGACCGTACGTAATATTTTAGTATTTTCAACCGTACATTAACGTTCATCCTTTTGTCTCTATGTATATACATTCGAAATCATTAACATATTCCGATTCATGATCTTATTTCTTCCGTCGCTTGTAATAAGAACTCCTAGATATTTCTATTTGCGCACTTTTTCAAGCTGTACGTCATCCGCATAAATATGTGACGCGCTATTTGATGTGACCTCGCTATGCCTTTTGTTTTAGTCGAGTTTATTTTCATCCCGTATGTCGCGCCTTCTGTCGATAGCCGCATTCTCTATAACTGTTGCGGCCTTTCAGCAATTAGTTGTCATCTGTACAAGTAAGTTTTTTGCCGTTCACTGCGTTTGTAAGAGCGCGATGTTTTATCACGTCGTCTGAGTAGAGGTTGAACAGCCTGTGCTCTTTTCGGCATATTACTATATTTTATTCATCTTTGTGAATTCATCAGGTCTCCAATTTCGTCTCTCATTTAATGTTTCCTTTTCCGCGTTGTTCGTTCTTTAACAATTTTTTCCTTCTGCTGTTCCTATCACCGCTGTCTTCCACGATTGCCACGCTTCTTCAATATTATCGTTTACTTCGATTCTATCAGTTTTATCCTGCAGTCTTCTATTAGATTCGTTGGATCGGGTTTTAATTTCACGTTTCAGTTCCATATTGTTAAAATCGGCATCGCACGCTTATTATACAGCTTACTTTTAAGGCTATTCGGTATTTCCGGACTTCTAAGAACGTTTTCTAATTACTCAAATGTCACCCAGGCGAGCGATATTCTTCTTTAGTTTCCAGCTGCATTATATTATTATCCGTAGTTTAAAAAATTCCGATTATTATAAAACTTCTGCCGGTAAAGTCCTGTTAACAACTGTGGAAACATTAATAGTTCAAATTTTGTTTTGATCTGCGTGACTGGAAAACTTTTTCGACGGTTAAATTTTTCGTAGAAATAGCGATATCGAAATAATCGAATATCATTTAAACAACCGCCTAGTCTCGTAATATATATTTTTTTTAGATGAATTTATAATTAAATCGCGGGAGTCGACGCCTAATTCGTTTACATTTTCGAGACTAATCGATTTCATCGTCTGGTAAAAAAAAATTAAATCGAGAAATAATTAGTAGCTATTCATCATTCGGCATAGCCTGTCTTTTCTCGCTTATATATATAATACATATACATGTAACGCCACACGTATTGGATACTTAACAGTTTGATTAATGAAGTTATTCAAAACGAAAAAGGGTTCTAATGTCATTTCGTCTCAGTAGGTCATCGTCGTGGAGTATTTGAACAACTTTTGAATAATGTCAAAATAGTGCGTTAGTATTCGTCAACGTATACGGACAAATTAATTAGAACGTAATTAATTTTTTTCTTAAATCTACATTACACGTGTGCGAGACACGTACGTGGAAATTTAAAATTCAACAAATTAAAATAAAACAGTCCTGTACTATAAATACTTATATGCATATATATATATATATATATATATATATATATATATATATATATATATATATATATATATATATATATAGTCGTCAGTGTAGTGGCATCTCTTTGGACAAGAGATATCGTGCAACTCATATGATGCGATTTCTGGCATTGGTTACTGTTTCTTTAAAAGTTTCACTTGCTAAATTCGATGTTATCATTTCCAGCCTTCTTCTTCCTCTGCACGGTTTCCCTTGTATTTTCCCTCGTGCTGCTAACACGAAAATTCCATTTTTTCGTATCTCACGAGCTATGTACGTCGCTTTCCTTTTCTGAATGTTGTCGAATTTCCTGTCTTCTACTATTACTATTGTTGACGAAATCTGTCCGGGCAATCTTTCTTTTCACTACCTTAACAACAGCAGACTATCAACAACTCAATCGTGACGTATGTAATCCAGTCGGATTGGTGAATACCAATCTAGAGCAAGCAGGCGAGTATCCGGCCCTTTAAAACTCGGCCCTTTCTAGTAAGAGAGTAAACCATAACAGAAAATCATGCCGAAGGCAAGGGAAACCACTGAAACTCCTATGAGCAACTATGATTATGAATAATACAGATATGGCAAATGTTGCTGGTTCAAGTGTGCTCGATACACCAGATTCGGCAGGAGGATAAAGCGCGCTCCTCAGGTCGTCAGCATAGAAACCGCCGCAGACATGATAAATAAAATTAGCAAATCAAACGTTACATCTGGCAATACGAACCGACGAAAAAAGGCACTTATTCTCGCCACTTGGAATGTAACATCATTGTTTCAAAAAGGGAAACTAGCTAACGTGGCATTGGAAGCTAAACAACTGAGTATGGATGTTACGGGAATCAATGAAATGCGATTGCGGTGAATGGAATATTTAAAATGGATAAAAGCTATGAAATAATATACTCAGGGAAAAATTTACATGAGAGCGGTGTCGTCTTTCCATCGTCGTCTTTTTGGTCTTTGAATTATTACATATATATATGTATGTATGTGTGTGTGTGTATATATATATGTATGTATATATGTATATGTGTATATACATATATATATATATACAATAATATAATTATAAATATTTAGTCATGGATGAAATATCTCTGTATTACAGAATCACATTTGTAATCGGGGACAGGCTTTTCAAGGCTACAACTATATAAATTGAAATTATCACCGAGATCGTTCGTAAAACATTTTATTAACCATAAGAAAAATATGACCATGCGACATTAAATTGACGATTTTTATAGAATTAACGACAGAATCCGAGAAATATCGTATAAGTTTATTCATCTCGCATAAATAACCAAATAATTTTCTGTGTGCGTGTAAATAATACGGTTAACGTTCAGATATACACCGAAGATAGCTGGGCTATGATAAAGACAGAAGATAAGGTATCAATTTTGTCTAATATCTGGTGATAGCTAGCCGATCGTTTATCTCTCTCTACACTAATTAATTTCTTATTTATGCAGGCGTGAGTACTAAATAGCTTGACCGAGATAGATACTACGATGGACGGTATCGGTTTATAGAGAATATAAATATGATGCCAGATGGTAATAGCCGGTTTACACGTTATTGGAGTTGGTCACTTAGCAAGTTCAACGGATAGATAGTAATAACAATAATAATTAATATTACTACTACTACTACTTAGACTACTATTAATAATGATAGAGTTTTAACGATAATAGAACAATAATTTTAATAATAATAATGATAATGATTTTTAATAATAATAATAGTAATGAATAATTTTAATAACGAAAAAAGTAATAATAATAATAATAACGATAATTTTAATAATAATTTTAATAATAACAATAATAATCCTCTGTACTTTCTCATTAATCGCATAAATTTCGCTGTAAAGGGAATTCGTCTTTAATGCAGGTTCTTAACGACCTCGACAGTAATACCTTGATTACAACGGCGTAAATATGAATATATACATATGCGAAATATACATACATACATATATGTATATATATACAAACATATATATATATATGTAAATATACGTCATTACATCGTGCGTATTATACATAAATATAAGCAGTGGCGTAGCCAGGATGATTGATTTGGGGGTCTAAACCCCCCCTGTTGGAATCAATGTGATAATAAGAAAATATATACTCGTTGTTAAATGCAGTTTTGCATTTGTTAAACCTTTTTTTTTTTTTTTTCGTTTATTTTATTTAAATTTCGTTGTTTTTGAAGTAAATAAATAGTTTTGTAATATAGCAGGTACTAGAAGAATTTTGTAGGAAAACGCGAAGAATAGATTTTAAATTTTAAATTTAGTTAAGTATTACTATGTATTATTCCTTCAAAGAATATAAAATCATTATTTATCGTTTATTTTTTCGCGCAGTTTATTGTACTTTGTAACCATCTCCCTCTGTCCTCAATAACGTACTATCAGTGTGTACCAGTGACGTTAAATATTTCTCCCGCCTATCGCTTTTAATAGAATTACATATTCGACGTCTAATAAGTATAAAAATAACTCTGGTGAGTTGGATTGCTTCGGACTTGAGGTTTAACCGAGTTTCGGTTATTTACTTAAAGTTCAATTTAACTCGGGTTTACTGCTATAATTTAGTTTTGTTTGAACCCCCCTACGCCACTGTATATAAGTATCTAACTGGAGACTGCAATTAATTTGCAAGGTTTTTTACGATTACTAAGGTTTAGCTAACAAAAACGAAAGAATATAATGAACCCTGTTGGGGTATTTATCGGAATTTCCCCGTATATGATTGAAATTTATTTGAAAAGGAAACTTAATTATGGAACAATTTACGTCGACTACTCTTAGAATGTTCGTCATTTGTATCTTTACGAATACTTCGTCTAACTTTTAACGTTATTGGTGGTTTGTGAAACTCCCAGGGATAATGAAAATGCGGAAACAAATAGAATGTATTATACATGCCTTGGGGATGCCTTTACGGTCTACCGAACGTGATACTGTGTGGACTACTTACATTTTAATCGAAGACGCTGACTTCTTTAGTAATGTTGCTATATGGGGGAATAATTGTTGATTATCCAGATGGAGAACGATACATTATACTGAGGTGTAATATATGGAAAACGTAGCAAGATAAAGTAAAGCTCGAAACATAACGGTGTCACAGGAGAACAACGTAAAAAGGTCATTCGCTCATCTAACGCGCGTGTAATTCATAATGTTTTGAATTATCTTTCATACAATAAACTATTTCTTCATAAACACCGCGTCATAGTTCATTTTTGCAATAGAAAAGAGAAAAGTATTAAAAGACGAGGAGAGAAAGTAGAGTGTAGTATAGAAAAAATATGGACATTAATATACGAAGATCCTAAGCGTGGAATAATGAAGTCCATACAAGTATGTTAAGTGAATATTAGGGTCCTCGCATATATATATATATATAAAATTAAATAAGTAATATAAAACCTGAAAATAAATTAAATGAGCCGCGTACGTATGCTCCGTCAGTTGCATTTACCTAAGTATCTTCATCATGAAATCGCTAATGATTCTTTGTATATACATCATAACGATATTGTATCGAGTAAACATACTTCATCGTCATGTCGTCTCTTACGAACTATGTTGCATATTATCGAAAATTATTAATATTCTTAATAAGAACGCTGTAACACATTATCTTTATTTATAAATAATTCCGCGCCAAGGGTTCATGAACTAAATTGGATTAATTTTTGATAGTAAACTGACGTAGCATGCGCATTGTGCGTACGTAGTTAAGAAAGCGGGGGATTAAATTTTTTTTTAAATCAGAATTTTTCTGAAATTTATATCGTTTGTATCTTATAACCAGTTATTGCTTGAGAAATTATGCATTGGGGAATACGTACAGATTATGTACGCGTCCGTTGTCAGTGCTAAAAAATTCTATATTTAAATTAATATCCTCGAGTTGTAATAAATTTCCTTGCAATTGAACAATGCTAAATATTCGAGAGCTGCATGAAGTGCGATTGTTTGATTTTGTTTTCTAGTCTCGTTCTAGGTTTTCCATTGACGTTAGAAACAGGTCAAATGTGCTCAGTTGAATTCCCTACAATTGCTAAAATTTATAAAGCATCAATGTCCGATACAGTCGTCATATATGGGGTTTAATTTTTTGCCGCCCCGATTGAAAATTTATCTAAAAAAAACTATAAACGACGACGCAATAGTACGTTACATTATTAGTAAGAGATACCTGTGAAAATTATATTTATAAATAAGTATGATTTACGTATGCGCTGGTATGTCTACACGGTGTGGGGTGTATGTAAATATGCGCATACGCGCAGTTGCTATATGTGTGATATGTGTATATATGCGTCTGTATAAATGTTTGTGAGATATGTGTACAGATGTAATTGCGTGTAGGTGTATCAACTTTATTTTATTATTATTTTATATTTATTTATTTTTTGTCTTTTTTTAATATATTATTTACCTGCTGCATATTTTATGTTTATTTTTACCTTCTAATTTGTAAAGGATGTCGATAATTTATTTCCCGTAATTTGATTTTGTTCCGTAACAATTTAGTAATTTAAGACGATCGAATCTGCCGTTACGTATGAACTTATTTTGCTCGCTTAGATAATGTTAACTTATTTTCTTGTTTGTGATAAATGTAAATGCAAATTAATTCAATTCAATTCAATTCAATTGAGAAGAACACGAATAGCGAGTTCATCAGTCGCGAGATTAAGGTAGGTCCAGAATTAACAAATATCCACGAATAATTGTGAACAATTAACATAGCATATATATGCATAGTTTATTTAATTAATATTACATATTTTCCGTTTTATGAAGCATATATACTTTGTTTTTCAAATTCGCATTTTTTTTAAATTTTTACTAGCGAACTAGGAACTTATTTCTTTCGATAACTTCTTGGTGTACTAAATCATTTTTATACGTTTTAATAAGTTGGTAATCGCGTAACCGAAAATTATATGGCATCCGAAATGTGGTGCCGGCGTAAGATACGATGAATTAACTGGATGTAGAAAATGACGAATGAAAAAAGAAGGTCCTAAAAAATATAAACGAATCGAGCGTGTTCGATTAAAACATTAAAATGAACTAAATGGCCGAAACACTCGTTCCCTCATAATTGCAAATACTAGTAGGAATAATCGAGGAGAAAAAAAACAGAAGCCAAACGATGCGGGGCAAAGATACATTGAACTAATTTCGATTGAAAATATTTTTATCTACACGTCACATGTAGAGATTCGTTAACGAGGGATGTTTGCACCCTGCACCATCTTCCGACTCAAACAAAATGAAACATCTCTTTTATAATTACTTTAGTTACATAAATATAAGTGTAAGCAAGCTTTTATTGTTATCATCTTCTTGTCTCCAATAAAATAAATCGACGGATAACTTTTTATGATATCCGATCTTGATAGACAAACTAAGTACTAAAATTCTTTTAATCGGTCTTTCTTTTTGAATTTGTATAACTGGTTGCTGTTGTATCTTTCATAACATTATTACGCTGTGCGACGTAGGTTTTCCCCAATTTCTTCTATTCGGTTCTGAACTTTCTAAATCTGGTTTTTTCCCGCTACCCGAGTCATACTGTCATAACGACGAACCAGCGGTCTACTAATTTCATGAAGCGGCCACCATTCCGACACGCGTTTTGTCCATCTATTATCCTTCCCTCTAACTATTCTATGTTCTCTGCCGAAATTTCATTTTGATCATCAGCTCCATCACGTTACAAAGTCCCGGCTTAGCTGTTGAACGCCACGCTTTTTAGATTGGGCGGGACATTGCTCTTAAAAATTGATTTCATCATTCAGTACTTTTCCCATATTATTGCCACTCTGCGGTGTATTTCGGCTGTTAATTTGCTTTTAAATGAAATTAGTTGACCTAAATATATAAGTTCGGTGACTTGTTCTATATTGCTATTTCCTATTGGTATAAAGCTTCTTTTTTCTGTATTTTCGTTATTTATTTTTAATACAGGATTTAATTCCCTCTGGCTGCAGAGAGAGAAACATTTGCTCCAATTGGTTGAAGGAGGATGCAATTAGTACCACATCGTCTGCAAAGTATAAGTTGTTCAATGATTCTCCATTTAAATTAATGGCCATGTCCGTCCAATCTAGCGTTTTAAAAAACCCCTCCGAGACGCAGTTGAACAAAATTGGCGACAACGGATCTCCTTGGCATGCTCCCCGCGCTAACGGGAAATATTCTCCATCCACATCTGTTACTATTCTAGCTTCAACGTTGTTATACATTTTCATTATTAATCTTATTAGCTTTCTTTGACAGCCTTGATTCTGTAGTGCTTGAAATATATATGATTGCTTTACCGAATCAAAGGCCTTAGTATAGTCTATAAACATTAAAAATAACGGTATATTGTACTCTATACTTTTCTCTATTAATTGATTAATAACATGCAAGTGATCAATTGTTGAATACGAACTACGGAAACCCGCCTGCTCACGAGGCTAGCGTGGTTCTAGCTGGTTCCGTAGTCGCGACCATATTACGGTAGAGAAAATTTTTTGTATTTTTGGTATTATTGGTCTATAATTTTCTATATTTTCTTTTTTACCTTTTTTATTTAGAAGAATTATGTCAGATTTTTTCCATTCACTTGGTACAATTATTTCATTGAATAACTTTTCCAGTTCTATAAGTAATCTTTCTCCTCCATATTTAATACTTTAATTTATTATTTTATCGTGTCCTGGTGCCTTGTTTAGCTTAGCTTTATTTACAGCTTTTTTGATTTCTGCTAGCATGATCGGTTGTATTGATGTAGTGTCGTCTTTGTCCTTTTGTGTCATGTAATTTATGTTCATCGCCTCTTGGAATTTATCATCTTTATATAAATTTTTGTTATATATATATATATATATATATATATATATATAATATATAATATATACTCGAGCCTTTTCTCACTGGTGCCTACCCAATTTTACGGTTATTCTTACTATCTATCAAGTGCTCTATATAGCATTATTCTAACAAGGTTTTACGTACTATCTATTCGATTTTCTACACATTCACGCATACATATATCCTTATAAAATAGTCACCATTCATATACATTCTCAAACGTTTTGTAATACAATTAACGCTAATTGTCAGTTAAAATATTTCGGATTTTTTTTTTCCTTAATCGACTTAATACGTAAAAAGGCAGTTTATGGTAAGTATTAGACATACGTGGTTAATAAATTATTAAGAATTTATAAATATAATTTTAATTAACAACATCGCGCGTATAGTTTGTGAACTAATCAAAGTAGAAAATAGTATATCCGAAATACACATTGGGAATGAAATGGTTAAATTAAACAAAAATTCTGAATTAATATTTTTTGAAATAAATTAGTTTGTACGAATGGAACACATAGTATAATAGTCGTAATATATATATATATATATATATATATATATATATATATATAAAATCACGAATACATGAGAAGCAAATATTAGAATTTAATACGATAGAAATAAGTTAAGATGGACTTAGGTTTTTTTTTTGTTTTTTTATTATTTTTTTAGCTTTCATAACTTTACGTGTAAATTGATCGTCGTGATATCTGTTTCGTATCATTTTGTTTTAGGTCACGAACATTGCACGTTTCATCATGATTTAGAATTAGATCATCGTCCGCCGACCAGAGAAGCGCTACTACCGGATATGGCGCATTCTTATAGAATGTTGTTGACGTCTTTAGGCGAAAATCCGGATAGACAAGGTTTACTAAAAACGCCGGAAAGAGCGGCTAAAGCGATGCTTTTCTTTACCAAAGGATATGATCAAACGTTAGAAGGTAATCATCTCGAATATAATCCTTTCAATCGTACATTATAATATTATAAATTTTAATCGATGTATGTATATAAATATTTGTAAAATTTTTACGTCGTCCGAAAAATACAAAATTTTATTAGCGTTAAAATTTCATGTACCATATAGCGGACATGGTAACTGAAAAGTTTGACCAATTTGTCGTATAAAATTAAATTCTATCCGATATTATTCAATCTATATTCTGAGGCAATTTTTGTTAAATCCTTAGAAGTAGCGAAGGAATAATAATTAGAGACGAACGAATTTCGACGATTCGTTTCGATGACGATACGACACTTTTAACCGATAATATAACAGAATTTCGAAGACTTCTAGTTATAGTGGCATCCGAATGCAAGAACGAAGGAATTAATACTAAAATCGTGATTATCTCGAGGAAACCTAATGTAAACGAAAAATTAATTTTAGACGGCGGAAAAATATAAGGGCAGTTGCGCGGCATAAAATAATGATTCAGATATGGAAATACACGAATTCGTATTGAATTTACATTTATGAAATTAAAAAACACACTTCGCTACAAGAAGTTAAGCTTAGAGATCAAAAACAAGATACTAAAATGCTACGTATAGTCAGCGTCCCTATATGGAAGCGAGAGACACTCGTTCGAAATATGATGCTACCGAAGAATGTGGATTGAACTGAAAAAAGATCAAAAATGAGGAAGTTTTGAAATTAATTGGAACCCCAACAAAAATGTAATGCCGATAGCGAAAAAACGGATGACAAACTTTTTTTTGGACATTTTATGAGAGGAGAAAAGTACGAGCTACAACGAACGATACGGTTACGATTGAAGACTGAAGAATTAGTCAAAATTTCAAGAAATATTCAGATTGTCCACTCGATGCAAGATGATGAAGCTTTATTTCATAATGAGACATGAGTAACAAGGTTCATAAATAACAGTTAACTTAAATAGTATTACTAAATCTAGAAAATTAATGAAACAAATGTCGGGCCACAGGAAAATACCGATAAATACCTGCGAGAAAATAGATAAAATAAAACAAAAATATACGAGATACATATACACATACACATACACATGTACACATGCCATATTAACCTATACAAAATAAATAATCGACATAGACGCGGAATTAAATGAGAGTAATCTTTGCTTAATTGTACGATGTTGTATATAACGCATGGTGATTACCGTAATCACCTGTGATATTAATTAATCTATTTCGATGTATTCTGCACATACCGTAAAACTTTTTCGATAATTTACTAATATAAGAAGATGGGTGTATGTTTAATTCTGAGTTCATATCAGATAAATTTTGTATATCTGTGACGATCAAGTATAATTCTGCAACAGTGATTTTGAATCAAATTTTTTAAGTTTACTATTTGAAACTGATAGCCAAACAATGCGTAGGTTAATCTGGGCCGAGTAATATGCGTATATAATAATTTCTTATTAACGTTTTTATTTTTTTTATTTTTACTTTTATGCGCGCATTATTAAGAAACAATAAGCGCGTGCGCTGAGTGACCATAGCTTATTATAAATGTAAGAAGAAGCGTTCCAATGAACGCACTTCCACAGCGTCGTACGGTTGTTAGGCTAATCATGGGAACTGAGTATATCACGAGGCCATCGGCATTTTAATCTAATTGATTTTCTGCTAAGACTGATATTAGAGCATTACTATTGTAGGCGAACTTGTTGTGAAATTTTTTATATCTGGTCTTGACAACCTCTGCGACAAGCGATATGTTTAGATCTCGATGTATTATTTCATTCGAAACAAACACGGAGCATTAATTATCTTTCTTAATATTTTGGATTGTACACTTTGGATACGATTCGTGTTTGATGATTTACAGCAAACCCTATAATTAATTCGGATCCGTACAGCCAAATGGGTTTTAGTAAGTTGTTATATTGAAGATCGTCGATTAAACATTGTTAAAAGTATATGCTTTAGTGTGTGTGTGATCAATTATGTAATTAATATTATTATTAAAGGATAAACGAGAATCTAGGATGACACCTAAATATCGAACTTGGTTGCGCCCGTGAATACTAATTTCCGCAGGGACGCCGACTTGTGAAGAGCAGAGCTTCAGTTTTATCGGTGTTTATTTTTAACCTGCACCTTCTATAAAACTTAAAAATAGAGCTACCACCTTTTTGTAATCTGTTACTTTTGCCATTTGGCCGGTAACATTCACAATGTAATGCTAAATGGTCTATGTATAATGCAACTACAACATACGGTAATTTAGGTATATCATTTATGAATATTAAAAATATATACACGGGCCTAATACACTGACCTTCGGTACACCTGAACGATACGCAGAGGACTTATGTATAAGATGAGTAACATAGAATTTTCTATTGCTTTAAATAATATATAATTAAGGTTCATTAAATATAAGGGAAATTTAAATTTAACGAGTTTAAGAATGATACCATTATGCCGAATCAAAAATTTTTTCAACGTTGATTAGTAATAACCTCCATATTATTACGATCAACGATTTCGGTTATGTAATCACTAGCTAGTTAAACCGCTCTAAATCGAAACAGTGTCTATAAGAATTATGTTATTTTCATCGATATGACTTTTTCAATTATTCTACTAAGAGCGCTTAGCACACTGATTGGGCGAATATAATTGATATTAGTAATATCATTGCCGGGTTTAGGCATAATTACGATTCTAGCAGTTTTCCACTGTCTAGATGTTGTACGGACTGGAGTGTCACTGCCTTCTCCCCGCGATAAGTAATAATTAAATAATGATGAAAACTTTCATGTCGATATATATATACATATATATATATATATATATGTATATATATACATATATATATATATATATATATATATATATATATAGTGATCACTTTTCTATGTGTATTAGTGATTATATCTGGTAACAAATTTAATAAAAACATCATTTCCATCGTGAAAAACGTAAAACGCGTTTTTTTTTATGTATTATCCGAAGGATTTTGTTAAACGTGAAATAATAAACGAAAAGGTTTTATCGGTATGATTTAAAGGTAGATGGTGCAAAAAGCTAATAAATGAATTATAAGAGATTATAGCGGAACGAAATAAAACTTGGAATAAAATCGTGGTAAAAATATTTCGATCGACGGAAAAATTCGAATGAAAAACACGAGCATAAAACGGGGGAACCGATAATAAAAGAAAAATATTTACCTACGCATTCGGATAAAATTTTTGGTAATAGTATTTACATAATTTTTTTTTTTTTTTACAAAAAAATGAGCCTTCGCATTAGAAAATCAAAATTAACCGGGAAAAATAAAGTGGATAATTTTATTCCATCCGCATTATATGTAGCTAAAACGTTAGCCCATTGCGCACGAATATATTATCGATAACGCAACTACAACTGCACAAATAATTATCGACGTTTGTTGATTCGAATATGTTAATTAATTATTTTTTTTAATTTTTTTTTTGTCCCAATTCGTGAGAATACGATGGGGTAAATTTATTTATAAATGTTTAATTAAGAATAAACAACTGAACAGGGCCCGTCCAATTAAGTTCGCGCTAGTCAATTCATTTTACAATTAAAATTTATACAAAGTTTATTTTATTATAGTATGTATACGAGTTTTTCGGTATGTTATTTCAGATATTGTAAAATTATTAAATGTCGAGAATTCTTTATTCATTAATTCGGTACAGTCGATGTTTTTAAATTCAGCGCTGCTACGATTGCATCCTGTCAAGATATGCTTTACGTGATCAGTTGTATTGTATGTTATACACCTGTTCGAGTATGCTATAGTCTATACTTATATAAGTGTAATCTTTAAATAATCCACGTCTCCGCTGATGATACATTAAAATAATTCGGCATAAATACAACGTTTTTTATATCTGTAGTTGGAAAGAATTGTGTTTGTTAAATCGTTATATTCATCTCGTAATGCTGGATACTTTTTTATATAGTAATAATATAATTTTTTCATCGTCTCGATAATACGGATGATCTATCAGAGAAAGGTGTTAATATGTTTCTCTATTTCATATTTTAGCGGCTTAATACCAGCAATGATAGCTGACTGTTCTATATGACTTGTTTAACCTGATGACGATAATTCTCCGAAAAGTTCTCAATCTGAAATCGTTTAATATTAATCATAGTACAGTATGTAAAATTACACTTTTATTAATATCAATCTTTTCTCGTAATTTATTCTATTATTATTATTGTTATATAATTTATTAAATACTCTTACGTTGACTTTGGTTGTAAATTTTAAATTATTGTCAATTAATACTCGTAGGTATTTACTTTGCGTAACAAAATGTTTAAACCATATTGAGATGAAACTTTTTATTGTGTAATTTTCTATCCAACATTTCTTTTCTAGTGGAACTTCAGTTTTGTCTTCCATTATTATGTCCATATTATCAACCAAAGTAAATATCTTTACGCTATTAGGTAAAGGCATGTTGTAAATTTGAGAGAACACCCATGTTTTACAAAACACACACCCTCGTGGTATTCCCATTACTTTTTTTTTTTTTTGTTTAGAGTACACACCTATTCGAGTAATGACGGTCTGTTATCAAAGTATTGGTTCGTAATATCGAGCATGCTGTAATTTAAGGTTAAATTTTGTAATAATGAAATAAGCTTATTTAGATCTAAGCTGTCGAATACCTTAATGTCTAGCGCGATTAGGCAGGTACAGGATTGTTTTTTCCTTAAACGTTTTAATAGTTTGCAATATACGATGTAAGGCCTTTTCAGTCGATCTGCCCGGAACGCACTGTGCTGGTTTTCATTAATTAAATTCTTTTAGTCGTTTATGCATACATTTATCATATACTTTACTAAGTTGGATAAGCTCTATGTAGACAAATTTGGACTTTTATTTGGTTTCGTCGAGATAATGGTTTTTTGCTTAATTTCCATACCACAGGGTAAAAAAGTACATTAATAAGCTTCGCTATAACACGGGGGAATAAGTTGCGGAATTTTTTCATAAGTCCATTGGATATTTTGTCTATGCTTGAAGCTACTTTAATTTACAAATCAACCTAAAGGTAACCCCCTTCTGCTGGATTCCGAGTCATTCAGACATCACTGACAACAACATAGCTGACAAAGCGGCGAAACAGGCATCAACTATGTTTCCAGCTCCATCGGTTGCTGTTCCTGCAGCGGATGTTATTAGTATTCCGGGATATGTGAAAGAAAGTATGGATAGATATTCCTACCACAGTCGCAACAAAACGTCGATACAACCATCGCGCCGTGAAGAAGTAGTTCTTACCCGGCTCCGCATCGGGCATATTACACGCAAATATATCCTCGATCGAAAGACGCCCCATCGTGCTGTTATTGTGGCCAGCAAACTGCAACTGTTGTCCATATTCTCTGCGATATCCTCCAATCTTATCACATAACCCGACCTTTTTCATTCTCATCCACTATTTCTGATTATCCTAACATGATCGATCGCACCTTTCAATTTCCGAAACGTACTAAACTCTTTCCCCTAATATAAACATCACAAGCGGTGTCTCTGGTCGCAGTAGCAGTACATATTAAAAAAAAAAAAATTACAAATATTTCGTCAATTTCGTCGTTGCTAATTATAATGTTTACTCCGGGGTGGTAGGTTCGAACTATAAAAGGCTTTATGTCTAGGAATAATTTAGACGTCAATAAATTCATCTTGCTCCGTGTGAGTTATCTAATTTTGGTACACTAATAAATCTTAATTTGTTCATTCATATTTCATACTTTAGGCCGAAGACGTTTATGTCGTCCGTAAGCTTTTTCAATGGTTTTCTTGTATTGTTTAAAATGATGTTTTCTTAACTACGTTTTTGCAACCGTGATACTTCTTGTACAACTTGTTGAATTTTTTTTCGCCCTTTGTAGAGCAGCATTCCACCGGTATACTGCGCATCTGATAGCATCATAAGAATTATGTAATACTACAACAATATATTCCTGGATTCGGTAAAACCATTCTTTAATTTCTTCCGCATTTTTACAGTTTAGAGTCAATCGTGTATATGTCCATTTAGAAATTTTATTTTTCCTAGTCATTTTACAATTACTCAATGTGGCATTTTTATACGTTCGATTTTTAACGTTAAACAGACAAATGCGATGCTTTTAACGTAGTTAACTCGAATCGTGCGAATGTCAAACGTCTTTTCATGTTTGGGGATAGTCTAGCAAATTTCATATTGACGTGGATTTGTAATCGCTTTTTTTTTTATTTCTATGCCATCCGCTCGGACACAAACCACTTCTCGGACAATCTGCAAATCTGCGCAAATCTGCACGCATATTCTCAGTTCGTTAGAATCAACGAGAGTTTGTCAACGCACGAAGGATAATATTTCGTCTCAGTTGGATGCACGTTCTATTTGATTACAACGCAGAATTTATTTATTTCCTATCGACCGATATCATTCCGTCTGTTCGTTTGTAACTTCTTATTTTCTACATGAAACTTCCGTGGAATACAGAAATCAGAATAAAGATCGAGCCATTCAACGGACTGCTGTTAGTCGAATATCATTTTTTATCGCGATTACTTGCCGCTTGTCACGTTGGTGACATAATTTTTTCATTGAATTCTGTAATATAACTTATTTACGTATTCCATATAAAAATAAAAAATAAATTTAATAAATTAAATTAATTTGATATATTCTCGTACACCGATAAATTATATCTCTGTACTGTTAATAAATTATATATAGACGACGAGTTTATTATTATGTAACCTATCTGACATTGTTGAATGTTTCGTCGTGTACGTAAGCATGAGTATAGATAGACACACAAACATATACATACGTAAACACCGAATTCTAATCAATTTTGATAAGATTTTCCGGATCAAGGTCATTACCATCATATCACCGTACCACCACTCTGTTTTGCAACGTATTAGACGAACTTATTAAACGTAATACCGGTTCTAGTCCTGATTTATCGCATTGTCGTGTTCCTGCTACCGGCGACTGATAAGTGTTTATCAGCATGCCTCTCTCCCGCTCGCCCCCCAACTGACGCGGCGTGTATATTCAATGAGCGATGGAAACACCGTAAATCAAACACTTTAATAACAGACGGTAATATTAATTTCGGTCAAATTAATACGCCTCCCTCCCCGATGACTACGATTCCACCTCATCGTGTCATCTTTCCGAATTGGATAATGACGAGCATATTTTAAATGAAGTTGTCGACGAACACATCATGGCTGAAGAGAGTGATCGCATCAACGATAACCCTAGGTTTCAACCGTTGCGAGTACAAGTAGATGAGCCAACTGTCGCAACAGTAATGCACAGTAACCTCCAATCAGCGGCTATGCCACCTTTCGTATTTCCTGCTCCCTTCAGTGTAATCATAAGGAAATGTTCGATAAAATTAAAAACAAATTAGGCAATGAATTTAGTATTAAATTTAAGCGTAATAATTATTATGTGCACACCAATCGTTTAAAAGATTACGAAGTATTGTACAGAATGCTTCGAGATTCTATACCACACACCGAAAGAATTAAAACCAGTTAAATTCGTTCCTACATGTCTACCTTCTAACATTTCTACTGATGAAACAAATCTCTGATAACGTTACTATACATTTTTATAAAACGAATTTCCTTCCTGTTCTTGCCCCGTATATACATCGACTGCTTTCTCTTAAGTGCCTTCATGAAGATATTTCAAAGTATCCGTTTTTAGCTGCCCATACTTATATTCCATCGCTCAGTTTTTTGATCTAAATCCTCTACTTACAATCTGACTGTTTTATAGAGATCTCCAGGTTGATTTTCTTTATCATATTTTTTTTTTTTGCATATTGTGGCGAAATAAAGTTATTTTTATCTTTCCTGTAGCTCTTTTTTATTTCTTTATTAATCCGGTTGAATTTTTCTTTTATCCAGGATAAATTTCATTGTCATATATTCGCGTTCTGCAATGAGTTTCATAAGTGTCTTCTGGCAGCCACAGTTTTCGAGACGTAATTAAGTCTGGAACCTCCTACATCTCTCGCATGCATGCGTTACGAACGATTTGAACCAATCTTACAGCTTATTGAGTGACTTTTCATTTGCAACGATACTCTTGAGTCTATGTCGATTTTTTCCAAGTATCTGATCTTGCTTTTGGTACTTTTATTTTACCATATAATTTCAAGACCAGTAGTCTACGGTCATTCCCGCGTTCTGCACCAGGATACACTTTAGATTTTTACATGACGTCCTCCATCGTTTCCTGATCAACATATAGTCTATCTGGTTCCTATATTTGGTTACCTGGTACCATCCATGTACTGACTGTGTGTGAATATTGTTTAAACGTGGTGTTAGTGACTGTTAATTGATTACCAATTGCAAATTGAATAAATTGTTCACCTTGACCCAATCCATATTCGCCTACGATTCCATGTAGGTATGTTTCACGTTTCATAGTTTCAACTTTGGCATTAAAGTAGCCCATTATAATTAAAATTTCTCGATTAGGGATTTTATCAATCGTTTCTCGTACATCTATATAAAATACTTATACTTCTTCATCAGACGCACTACACGCGGGAGCGTAAGTATTATATTAATTTCAATTGGTCCCATCTTTAATTTGACTACTAGGCAACGATCGTTTTTTGCCGTATAGCCCGTAACTAAATGGTTTAGATTTTTGTTTATAATCATCGTTACTCTATTTATACCTTCTTTTTCATTACTTGCATAGTATACTACACTATCATCAGTTGCGGAATGTTCTATAAAGCGATAATGTGTTTCAGTTAGAATATATATTTGTAGTTCCACTTCAATAATTTTCAGTTTTCCCGCTTGCGGCAACCCCCCCCCCTCTAATATTCTACGTGGATAGCATATATCTTCCAGTCGCATTTATTCCACGAAATAACTTGGAAAGTCACATATTTCACATATTTGTCCCGGTTGTCAAAACGTCAAGTCGGGTCTGTAGCAAACTATTATATTTCATCGTTTAACGTGATTCTAAAGGGACAATACCTCAGTGATTTCTCGGTGCCTGCTAAAGGGTGCTACAATTTTCCTTCTAAATATTACAATAGCTCCAAGTATGCAAGAGAGATTCTTCTGGATTACGAATAGGATTTAGACTTGGTCATACTCGCTTTGACACGATGCATGTTAGTGGTCTATGCAGCATTTTTTAAGGAAAGCTATTCCAAGTCTTTCTCACTGCGCCCTGATGCATCACCGCTCATGGTTTTCTGGTACTTATTCGTTATTGAATTATTCGTAACTAACCTTCATATCTGAGGACCAATCTACCATCAAAACCACCTGTGGATCTGAGCTCGGGACCCCTTGGTTATACATGTCTGTGTACCTACGAAGGAGGCATATATATATAACAGTTATTTATGTATATGTGTACAGACATATTTGTCTGTATACACAGTTGTTGATGAAACGCATAGAAAAATTGTCTGTTAGCCGAAATTTGTTCGACTGCTTTCGCCGCTACATGATAATAATACAAGCATGGTAATTTGCAAGAGGGCAATTCTGAGCCGTTTAAAGTAAGTGCAGCAGTTAATCATGGCTGTGCCAGCGCTGTTTTCAGTGTATATGACCTTTATACATGTGATAGCACTTAATAAGCTGGGACCTGAAAAAATAGTAATGGCCAATAGGTTCGATGGCGGATTATTTAAAATGCGTCGGTTTAAAGCAGCTTCTAAATGTTCCAGAATAGGGGTATTAAATTTCCAATATGCAGATGACTATGCTGTGGTCGCGTATGCAGTATGTGAACTGGAGACCGCTATCAAAATACTTAATACAGTATACGGTAGTTTTGGCCTAACTATAAATAACTAAATTGCTCGTACACGAATAAACAACAAAAGGAACACTTGTTCCAAGTAAACAATAGTGTAACCGAACAGGTGGGTAGTTTTAAATATCTTGGCAATATGCTTAACAACAAGATCAACTTAGACACCGAAGTTTGTAGTAGAAAGCTGCTTCAGATGCAATAAATAAGCTGGACAGAAGATTCTTTAATGACGAGCAGACAATATTGTCAACAAAACTTATAAGTCCATTGTTTTACTAAAGCTCCTTTATGGTTCAGAAACGTAAGAAGAATACGCGTATTTTGGAAGCTTTCCACCAGAGAGCATTGCGCAGGTTACTGAGTGTTCATTAGCAAGGTCGAGTGACGAATCACGAAATCTTAATACGGGCTAACTGCAGGTCTATTCAAATGCTGCTTTATAATAACAGTTTGAGATGGACCGAACGTGTAATCAGAATGAACGATAATAGACTTCTGAGTTGGCGATACAAAGGCTATTTGTGTTAAATACTGAAAGAATGCGAAATTGATACCATTAAATGGAAAAAACTAGTAGTGGATCGCAAAATCTGAACGCATGTAGAAGGAAATGGTCTGCAGAAAGCGGATTAAAACACTTGAGCTGCGGATGAAAGGAAAAGGAAGCGACGTAAAGGCTTACTCGAAACGATTGAAGTAGATTACATCAATACGGGCGCCTTTATTAATACGGAAAGGAATGTGCAGCGAGAATCGGCTTAATTAGCCACCTTAGTGCCTATGAATAAGTGAATGGTACTTTATACTCTGATAACGAGTGGATAAATGACGATAATATATATACGTAATATAATCCACTCACACGTGTACACAACTCAAAACAGACACACACACACACACACACAAAGCCAAGTATTCATATTTTTACGTTAGCATCATAATATATCTGAATTTACTCGTCATCTAGAAAATAACGGGGGGGGGGTTGCTGATCGTACAAGCACCCAGTACAACATGCGATATCGATGCTTAAGGAAAATCGGATAACGTCGGTACACAGTAATTGCTACGGCAACGGAGTAAATAAAATGAAAACAACTACAATATATTGAAAAAGAAAGATTATGTTATTATCGAGTTTTATGTATCACAAACAAGACTAAACGACATAAGTTTAATACGCAACACCGACAGAACGCTTGATCGTGTCTTAATCTATTTATATATATATATATATATATAAATTTCCCCAAGGGGCTCCATGACACCACAATGCCTACTAGTTTCTGCTACATGTTTAAATCCTCTTTCTTACATGTGCTTCACAAAATAATTATTTTACGGCTTCCGATATTGCACCTGTCCACTCGGAGAGCACTGGATCATCTGTGAATAGTGAAAAATTTGCTTAGTTTGTTTATACAGATTCTGTATTATTTTATTATTTTTTCAAGTGTTTAACAGTAACGTCATTCTTTGTGATTATGTATATGCACACACACACACACACTATATATATATTATATATATATATAGTATAACATAATATATAAATACTGCCTTGAATGCCAGCTAATTTTGTACGTAAAAATAAACGTACAATAGCTAGTGACGACGTATATATATATATATATATATATATATATATATATATATATATATATATATATATATATATAAATAAAAGTTAACTCAAAAACTACTCGATTACAATTTTTGAATGAAATTTTATTTAAAAATAGGAAAAAAACGATGTATTAGGTTAAACTCATTTATGGAACACAATATCGTTCAGACGACCGACACAAAATTTCTTTTTCGAGCATAATATGTCGCTGAATTTTTGAAATTTCTTCAGAAATTTGAGTTGTCAGGTATTTCACATCTCGCGGACGTGTTTCGTAAATGTGACTCTTAAAGTATTAGCACAAACGTAACTTTGAATACTTTTTGAAATTCTCTTTGCACTGTCCATATCTATTCACGTTGAAAATAACTTGCGACGCAAAACGCGCTCCTTCTTGTTATAGAATGCTATGGTAACTGAAACTGGACGAAAACGAATCTCCCGCGTATATACTAAACGTGGAGCGCGCAGTTTTCTTCTGCGCTATTCGAAAAACAAAACGGTTCGTCTTCTCTGGGTCACCGTATATAAATTTTTCAATTATATACGGTAGTTACATCAACGTAGAATTTTAAACGGATATTATTAATAAGGCGAGTGTATTTAATTTATTTGTCGACATTTACGCACACATCTAGCGAATATGATTTATTTTTAATAAAAATTTATAAACCAGCGCAGCAGCTACGACGAGGTCGGTCATTTTGTTATCAGCGACGTTAAAACGAACGGAAAGCTTTGTACTATTTCTTCGAAATTAATTCCGCATTCTAATAATAACGTAACGACCATCTAGTTGCATTAGATACGGACTTTACATACATTGCTGTATGACAAGATAGAAGATAATATTCCTTTTTAACGAACGTGCAACTTCAATTTCTAGATTAAACAACCGGCAGTCCTTCGAGTTCATTCCTTTCACTTTTCTCAACTACTTCATACACGCATGTTTAACTTTAATCTATTTCGGACCATCTTCATTCTTCTCGTCCTCTATCTCTTCGTATCGTCGTAGCTTAGGATGTTTTGCAAACTCCTATTGTTTATTTTCGTACGCACACGAATGCATATGCTAATCCACATTTGTGTCGCACTTCCTGATGTGTCAAATTTCATTATAATATAATACATGTTTAGGTTTTCTTTGAAAAAGCAATTGGCTGATATTTTATTTACAACAGAACGGATCCAACGGTCGCAATTACTATATACATCCGCCATTTAGATTTTGAATACTTCGTCTTTGTTCGTTGCGTACGCGCATGTTCGCATTAATCTATTAAACAAATGTATATATTTGCCCAGTGGCTAGAGCACCGACTTCTCTGTACGGAACGTGCCGAGTTCGAATACGATCGACGATGCAAAAATTATCATCAGAAAATTAATAAATAATCCTAATGTTATTATCTCTCAGAAGACAATGGCAAACCACTACTAACAATATCATATTAATATAGTACACTACAAAAACATGCGGGGCTACATTCGTGTCGTGACAACAAAGCGATTATAATCAGTTCTCCCGGGTGTGTGTGTTCAACTCTGCGCTAACGCCACATTATGATTGCCTTGTACGCTACTTACACCGTACAACAAGATATGTGTAGGTAAGTAGTCGCCTACCTCCGATACAGAGCCGACACTTAATGATGAATTATATATATATATATATATATATATTGCGCAGAATACTGCTTATCCGATGGCAAGATCGTGTGTCAAACCGTGACATTTTACAGCGGGCAAATTGCCAATCTATTCAACTGTTGATTTACAAGAACTGTCTACGATGGGCCGGACACGTTATAAGAATGGGTGAAAACAGGATTCCCAAAAAGATTTTCTACGGTCAACTGTTGAATGGAAAGCGTGATATTGGACGTCCGAGATGGCGGTACAATTCTTGGGGAAAATATTTAAAGATTGCGATATAGATCCCAAGAAATGGGAGAAAGTAGCAATAGATAGGAAAGGATGGAAATGTGCAGCTATAAATGGTGTACAAACCGTGGCAGATAAGAAAAAACGTAATCGCGTGCTCAGGGCAGGAACAATATCCAGCAACACTGGCACCTTCAAATGTAACGTATGCAGCAAGAATTGTGCTGCGAGAATCGGGCTACTTAGTCACCTCAGGACACATCAATAACGGATGGTACTCCATACTCGAACACGAGTGGATAAATGATTGATTGATGATATATATAGGGACTTTGTATGCGTTGTGTAGTGTATGCATGTGCATATGCATGTATGCGGGATTTTATACGGATAATTAATTATTTATATAGGATCTAGACAATACATAACAATAATAGTCGTAACAAGAATTCATGTTAGCAATGATCGAATAATCGCCATAAAAAAATTACCGAATATATAACATGAAAAATGATATAATGGATACGTGCTAGATGTGTGAAGTAGATAAAAGTATAGATCATATAGCTAAAGACTGTAGTACGATGGCATCTAATAAATGGGCGCGCAGTGTTATTTAAATACCGCATAAACGGCTACCTAAAAAAAAAATGCACACGCCTGTATGTATGATTTTGTGCCATTGTCGAAAAAGTGTTTGGAAAACACGAGGTCAAAACTTAACGTAGTTACGTTGTATTTGGACAAATAGTTTCTGCGAACGAGTACCTATCCAATGGAAACAGAGGAAAAACAGATTACAGTGATGATAACGATAACAATTTTCAATTTGTTTCAATTTTAATTTAAATTTATTTCAAATTACACTTTTATTACAAACGTGCGTAAATGATATAAAATACATAAATATCGACAATTTGAAATGTTTCCCGAGCTTCACGTACGTTAATTTGAGACGTTCCTTTATGCTTATATCGTTGACCTGTTCCTTCCAAAGATCTAAACACCTTTACAGTTAGTAAACTAGTGTCGCGCAATTAATGAGTTGTGTAGCCGTCAATATATAAACTAAGCACCTATCATTGTCCTGACCTCGAAACCGAGCTGGTAATCAATGACAATTGTCATTCAGCGGGGAACCCTTACTTAAGGTCGCTGCCCAACCGCAAGAAGCATAATTACGACTGGTCAGGTAGTGGATAACACCAGCACAAAATCCTGCACAGTAAGTCGTGGGGATTAGAGGCATGCTGTTACGATTGTATGGAACACATGTTAGATCAATAATGGACTATGGCGCGATTGATGACGTTATGTTACGAAATGTAATTCAACCACCAACCTATCGTCTTGATTAACCGGTGTTACTGTGAAGTATGTTGATGTCATCGTATGCGCAGCACTGTTAATAATAAGTACACAATAATACAGATCGCTCAAAAGTACGGCGCCGTTTTTATTCTTATGTAAACGTTAATATTATAAAAAATTAAACAATATAGTTAAAATCACTAAGGTCGATAATTAATAACAGGTTTTTTTCGGCAGTTATTTTCAAGAATAAAAATAAATAAATATATAATAACAATAAGCTGTCATTTTTTTGTTTTCTTCAAGTTTACAACTGATAAGATATTCATCATCAACTAGATGATGTGAAGAGGATGAGAAACTTGAATATTAGAGATCTGCCCAACAGTATGAAGTAACTAATTTAGAAATTTATATGTAGCTTATCACTTTTGAGTATTCTACTATTATTATGAGAATTCTGGTTGCCGATAGATTATTGTGATTTGTTTTGGCGCGGATTAATGTTTAATATCGCTAGACGAATTTCTTCATTTATGTATTTGGTGTTGAAGTCCCCGTGTAGATTGTCATTGGAGACATACCCGGGAGCTCCATTATTGATACGTCTGGATTCTTTTTACGTTGCTATTCGAAGCGCGTTCCCATAAGTCAATAGCATAAAGCCATACTGGCTTCAAGATCATCTTACAGAGCGCAACTTATTTTTTCGCGTTTAATTTTTATCGAGGTCCGGTGATCGCGTTTTTATATTCAATTCAATTTTCTTGACTTTAATACGGTGTAGCCACATTAACGACTGATCGAAATGTACACCGATGTATTTATCAACTGGAATTTGTTCTCTTTTCCTTTTTCCTGCGGTTGGTAAATTAACGTGATTGCTTCTGGTTTCATTGTTTTCCATCTATCTACCCGCAACATTATCTCATCCATAGTTGTAACAGTCTATAATTTTTTGATCAATTATAATATTTATTTTTCGCCGATAGCAGCTGCTGGGACAATAAAATTTTTCATACGCGAATTTAAATTAAAATGCTAAAGTGACACCCTTGGTTTATCCCGTACTGTCGACGAACATGTCTGCAATTAATCACCTCCGTATTTCGCATATTTCGTGCTTGTTCGAATAATATAATTGTTCCTTGCGAAATACATTATTAATTAACGTCCGACCGATAATTTATCCTCGCTCTAGTCATTCTTGTCGATGAATTATAACGCGGCTTATAGAATAATTTTTTACGCTACTGTGCTTCATCTTCTAGCATGATACGCACTAATGTCGTTCTAGTTGATTAATTAGAACGCAGTTTATATAATCGTTTTTCGATCATTCGATCAGTCGATTAAGGTGTATTAAAGAGATTACCGCTTATTAAACATTTTTAATAACATTTTATTCAAGCAACATCGCATCGGATACATAGATTGTACTTCATCATTTCATGCGCATTTTTGCTCACTCGCAAACATTTATCTTATGTCGCATTTTTTATCATCGTACCCTATAATCGATTTTCACCGGCGCTATCGACGCCATCCACAAACAATAGTATTTGGGCTTTTATTAAAATTATACAATTCTTTTATTCTTTCGACTTTTTTTGTTTTATTTCTTTAATTTTTTTTTTTTAGCGGGGATGCCTTTACAACAGATTTCCGGCGACTTATTGCTTCGTCAACAGCTACACACAGCAGTGGCGTAACTGCGCGTCCGTAGGGCTTCCCGCCGGGGTGATCAGGCTTTTGATAATCAAGTCTGTCCGTATAAGAAAAAAATCATTCACGGTGCCTAAACTAAGTTTTAAAATAAAAACGTCTGCGTTTCTTGAATGAAATTAAATTTTAGATACATTCAGCCCCACACTTAATACAACATCGAAATCAATTTTATTCAATACTGAATAACTCCAAACGATCAACTTCATAAAATTTAGTACGCCTTACTTTCAAAATGAATAAATTCTTAATTCTCTCAAGCAGTTATGCTCAAGTTTTTTACTAGTAAATAAATAATTAGAACTCTAGGTCAATGATTTTTTTTTATGAGACTTTATCATATATTTTCTCTTATTTAAATATATATATATATATATATATAAATATATATATATCAAGCTGAAAATAATTAATTATTTACTCAGCACGCATGTGCGATTATCAGCTTTGGCTATGTTATCCGTAGAATATGAAAGAGTGAAAAAGTTCAATATGAATTTAGTTATAGAAGAGTTCGCTAATAAAAATGTCAAAAGATCTGAACGATTCCATAATTATATATAATTCTAATATTCATTTCTTAACGTTTTAATCAATACGAATAAAATAAACTGTATTCGAATAAATTTCATTTTCTTAATTACAAAAAAAAAATAATAATTTTTTTAAACATTATTTTTGTTTTCGCCTGTAGAAAGATTCTCGTTTTACTTTTATTAACGCGTTAGTATTTATTATTAACACATAATAGATTATTTTTTAATCGATATTTTTTAGGAAGAAACGTTGCGATTTGGTAAGGGATGACGACCATTTACGCTAATTCAAAAAGTGTCGACAACGCTGCCTCAGTTTCGTGAATGCTTAAAAAAAAAAGAATTATATCGATTTTTCATTAAAAGAAGCGGGGCCTCATCAAGATTTTTCGGGGGGAGTTCTCAGCTAGGCTACTGTCACACGGGGAGTTTTAATCTGTTTAAATAAACAAATAAGATCGAATTAGTTTTCTTTTATGTAGTAGTATCTCGTTTAATATACCGATGAGGACAATTTGTCGCTGTTTGTAAAATTATTTCATCGCAAATAGCAATTTTCGCAATAATGCCGTATGTTATCGACGCGATAAAAACGACGTTGATTCGGCATATCGTGGATAAATCTTTTTACACACGTTCGACCTTATTTCAAAAAATTTCTACGATTAAATTGAACGAAATTCTATTCCGTTAAAAGCGGGAAATTGCAAATGATTCCCTTTCATTTCAGATTAAACGGTTATATTGCATGCGAAATGGTGAAAGATTATTCTACATTATTCTGTGTGTATAGTACGTGTATATATATATGATGTCATTTTTAGAGCTAAGTTTCGTAAAAGTACAATTTCCTATTCTTCAAGACGAAAACACGTTTGAGATAGAGAGAAATAATATTATTCATCTACCTCAAAAACCCACTACATAAGAATATATATATATATATATATATATATATATATATATATATATATATATATATGTATTTATATGTGTACGTATGTAGTGTAAAAGGCTAATACTCAAAGTGCAAAAAAAGAATGCGATAAAAGAAGAGAAAATTTCGAGTAGTTGCCGTAGCAACTAAAAGCTATTTCGCATTTATTTTCCTTTTGTCTTCCTCTTATCGGGTCGATCAGCGAGAGAGTTAGGCTTTTATTTATATTGCTGGTAACTTCTGCAACAAGTCAGTCTTACGAAATTGATGAAAGGACCGATTAACAATTACAATGAGCTTTCGAAAGTTTAAAATATAAGCTTCTCGTAATTTACCGCGTTTGCGCGCTATTCCATTCGACTGGTTTACGTTATCTAATAAACATACACATACGTAAACTACTGTCCGTTTATATAAAATATATTATTTGTTTATCGGAATTTCTTCTCGAGAGAAAAATTAATAATATCCACACACACACCCACGCATATATAAGGCCGTACATATATATACATATAATGTAGCGGTGGTATAGTTACTTAAGCACTCGAATCTCAACCTGACACGGTCGAAAGGCTTAATTCCAGCTCGCGGTATAAAATTCATCGTCGTTACATAACTCTCAATTATAACGAAGAAAGCGGTGGTAACCCACTCCGTATAACATCTGTTTGCGCACAATTAGTGCCTTAAAATACTAATCGCTATATAAAAACTAGTGTTACTTTTGTATAAGAACTAGTGTTACTTTTGTATAAGATCGATCGTCAGTCGTTATATTGGTTATAGCGAAATATATATAAAATGTTGGCGGAGTTCTGGCTTACAATGCGAATTGGATACGGTCGGTTCAACAATAGCGGATAAACAACGCCTTTTCTTATACTAAGACCTTCGAGATGAGTAACTCTCTTTAGTTTCCCAATCATGAATTCCTTTCCCAAACTACAGGCTAAGTGAACATACTGCACTCCTGTACTTACCGATGATTCTAAATCCGAAAATCGTAATATTCTTGATAGAATATCTTTGGGCAGCCTACTTTTAATATTAAGCTTCCGTAATATGGAACGGTTTGTTTTCTTTGCTGTCCAGGGTATAATACGTCCCCAAACCCACATTTCGAAACTATAGATATACGTTGTATATCTTTAGTTTACAGAAAACACCCAAACACCGCGCTAATTTACTTTGCATTCGTGATAGATGTGTCACACCGCATTCCGTTTAATCGACTAGTGGTATTTCGAGCCAAATGGATTCGCCTTTTTATTTCACCAGTTGAAGCGCCATTATCCTCGATAAGAGATCGCAAATATACACAACACTGTTTCCTATCCTTCGACTGGTTTATCAGCATCAGAAAAATTAATAATATCTCCACACACACACGCATATACAACCATATATATATATATATATATATATATATATATATATATAATGTAGCGGTGGTATGCTTAAACGCTCGAATCTCAACCTGACACGGTCGAAATGCTTAATACCTTTCCTCGATCAACTACCGTCAGTTCTGTTTTAAACATAGTACATGCAAACTCTTGAGACTTGATGATGCAAAAGTTTCAGAATTGTCTATTTCGCATTTACTTTCGTATATGAATAAATTATCCGAAAAATGTTACGATATCCGCAAAAAGCATCGAAATAATCTCATCACGTGATTATTCTAGATATAAACATCGTTGAATTCGTTTTTATCATATTTAGTTTTAATTTGGCAATTATTTTTATTTGTACATTTACTGGTATAATGCGTGTGATTATTATCTTTATCTTTCTCGTTTTTTTTTTTTTTTTTTTTTTTTTTTTTTATATTATTTGCTTTTTCTCCGTATAATCGAATATTTATATTTTATTTTATTATCGGTTGCTTTAATTCTTCCTTAATAGTTACGTACGAATGGCCAATTTCTAATACTCTCTATGAATTTAGCGCGCTTTCTAAAAGTCGACACTTTCGAATTACATTATATCGTGTCGCGTAGGTGTTGACAGTATTTTTGTAAAATTTTGCAATAGTGGTATACGTTGCGAATACTTGTATGTATACGAGCGTAAATTGATTCCGGTCCTTTTTGCGTCGTACGTACTTTATTTCGGGGAGGAAATTTTACATTGGGTAGGCGTGGTGGACACCTTTTATGTGTCGTCGTTGAAGCATCAGGCGTCCCATTAAAGCCGTATATAATACATAATGGAAAATCTTTGCTGGGTACACTTTAGACTTTACGTGATTTCACAATTTTATCTATATATGTGTGTATATATATATCTGAAAGTATATCTCTTTGATATCTAATTTATCTCGGGAGGTTCATCTGGATGCTGTAATATTTTTCAGGACGAATTTTCATCCACTGATTAAACTGCTTCGCTAACTTTATTAACGTTAACGGAAAACCTTTTCATTAAACGTTTCGATTAATTTAAACTAATTAAACTGAACTCTGTCAAAGTGAGAAAATTCCTTATTAAATTGCGACTAATTTTTCGATTTAAATTTAAGTTCGATCTACTTTACGTTCTTTTCTAGAGCAATTGCGACGTTTTTAATTTTTATTTTTTTTCGTTTTTTTTCGCATATATTATAATATATTAAATTTACAAAGTTTAGATTGTGCGAATGTAGTGATTTTTTATTACTTTTAATTAGAAAAATGATAAAAATAATTTATTAAATTTAATGGTAAATATTGAGGAAGAATTAATTTTAAAAAGTATATTGTAAAAAATTGTACTATTTCTGACTATTGATATTTTATTATTATTATTATTATATATATATTTTTTTTTAATACAGCCCTTTTATTACTAAGATACAATCTTAGGCATTTGGCTAAATAATTATCGCGTTTAACTTAATGATTACTTAATAGTTTAACCACTAAGTACAAAACGAGTGTTGAGTTATCCCATTGGCTACGACGCATCCATTATACATAAATTTACATATTACAACACTAAATCTACGGGGTGGCGACGAACGAGTCGTCTTTTTTTTTTTTTTTTTTTAATTTATTTAAAGCGGATGCACGGCTACTGTGGCGAGAAACACCGCTCATGATATTTATATTAGGGGAAAGAGTTTAGTACGTTTCAGAAATTGGAAAGTGTGATCGATCATGTTAGGATTATCAGAAATAGTGGATGAGAATGAAGGTCGGGTTAAAGTCGTCTAATTCCATGTTTAATGTGAAGCAGTTGTCTTGCTTCTGCATTGACGTGACTGTCCAACCGCTGCTTGTGCAATTCAGAGAATTGCTTAATTGATTATTACAAAATATATTTCATTGTTCAACCATATTTTTAAAAAAAAAAATTATTTTCTGGCTACTGTTTCGTAAATTTTATATTACCGATATTTGATTTTGTTGTTTACCACACTCATTGTCAGATTGTTTTAAGAATCTATTCTTCATTTTATATTTATAAATTTGTGAAATTTAAATTTATATTTTGTGTTTTTATTTTTTAAATCTTTATTTTCATCTAAATTTAAATATCGCTCGATAATGGCGTAATTGCCGAAAAGACTTGCGCGAATTTCAAGAAAATAAAGTTTTAGCGATTTTAACTGATTTTTGCAATTAAAGTATTAAATTTACAATTTAATAAAGAGGACACACAAATGGCCCCCTGAGATATTCATAAAACAACCTCCAGGCCGAAATATTCAGAGATTGTATACTCGTCGTATAGAACACCGAACCTAGTAATATTTCTTCGCGCGAATACGTACACGATAAAAATGACAACGTAATCATATGATTAATGGTAGTAGCGATAAAGTTTACGTAAGTTAGAATGAAGATGAAGTCGATTCGTACGAATTTCAATTGCAACAAAGGAAAACTTACGACGTCAATTTGAAAGAGTAACCTTCGAACCCGGAATATGAATAATATTCAACATATCCGGATGAAAAATGGTAAACTAGATCATCTGAAAGAAACAAAAGGAAATAAGTAATAAAATTTAAAAGGGAAATTAAATCACGTATCCAAAACTAATACCCGGGAACTTTTTTCGGCCTAGTCTGCACGACCGATTCCGGCTCTTATTACGACGACGAAGAGACAATGGTTACGAGACGATAACGTTGAGGTTGCTTCGTGTAAAACCTTTTTTCATTTCGAGAACAGGACGGTTCTTGAAAGAAACCGACAAGGGGAAAGAACCGCATTATGCCGTAGAGTAGCAATCTACCGCCGGATAATAGTACATAGAAAAAGTAATCCACCGTTTCTCACCGGAGGTCGAGATGGAATTAATTTTCCAACCGCGTCATTTTATTTATCCAGGCAGCTATACTTCCCGTATTACTTATACTCGATTGCGTTTTAATAATTTATTGGTTTTCTTTGAATAAAATCTTCTCAATAAAATATTCTATTCGCTTTTTCCCGCAGGAAATTACGCCACAACAATTTCATCCGCTCGTTATTCGGTTTACTATTTTACATTTACTTCTGTGTAAGGATAAACATTTATGAAGACTAAAGTTGAAAAGTAACGCTCAAAAAATAGCTTCGTTTAGTTGAACGATACCAGTTTTAAAAGTTCCGAGCCGATTAAATTAAATCGAGGTTTCCTCTCTTTTTTATTAGATGATGAAAATATTTTAAATAAGCGAGTATGATGTAACGAAAAATTTTTATTCGTTTATCGAACCACGCGATTATCGATCTACATTACAAAATAGATTAGTATTTCAAACACTATATGTACAGGATATGTTCGCACTGAATATTTTTTTTTTATTTTGGGGCTTCCATACAGTTTACCCATATCTGCATATTATGCAATGAATAAGAAAGGGCTATACGGAATGGGTTGAACTGACTTCTTCATGATAATCAAGGGTTACACGGTGATAAAAATCTTTACGGCGCGAGCTGTAGAATCTTCTCGACTGTTAACATAATAACTCTGCAATCACAGAATTATTTTCAAATGTACACACCCGCAACCACCCACTTACATATATATACACACACACATATATATATGTGTATAATTAGAGCGATAAAATTAAAGGAAGATTAAAATTCTTGGAACATGCAGGATGAAACCAGGGAATAATGGAACATATCATGGTTATGAGAATGGTTAATAGAAAATGATCACCAGGAAAATGGACGGAGATTATTATGCAAACTACGGGTATTGTTATCGGTGGAATGAGTGCGTCAATCCAAGAATCGCGACAAATTAGAAAATTATTTCTGGATTAAACCAGGGTACGGCACACAGCTCGATGAATGTTGATTTTATATATACATAGTATATGTGTAGCATATATGTGTGTGTGTGTTCATGTTATACACAAATTATGAGTGCTTTAATTAATTTCATTTTCATAATCATCATTTAGTCGTAACTCCGCGTAGGAGTATCGTGATCAAGGTAACAGTTTCATTATTTTCTGCCTCCATCCTGGACGATCTTCGGCATCATGAACGCATTTTGAAAATGACGTCCGAGCTACAGCAGTCACTGCATCTGTCCATTTAATTGGCACTCTGCCTTTTGGCCGCACACCATTCATTCTTCCGATAACTATTGTTCTTTCGATTCCGTCATGTTTTCGTATGATATGAGCAAAAAATCTCATAATACGTGCGAGAACTTCCGTTGTTAATCTGCGGGTTGGACGAATTTCTTCCAAAATAGACGTATTAGTATTTCCATCCACGAAACTCGAAGGAAGCCGCCTCCAGCACCGTATTTCGAAACTATTTATGCGAGTTTGTTCGGACTTTCTGATCGTCCACGTTTCTGAACCATATAGAAATATTGAAAAAACCAGAGTGCGTACAAGTTGAATTTTTGTATTTTTCGTAACAGAGGAATCTTTCCATATCCGTGTTAGTTTAACCTTCGCACTCCGTGCTAGTTGAATTCTTCTCTTAATCTCACCTTCAGATCCGCCTTTACTTTCCAACAAGGATCCCAAATAAACGATAAGTTATTTAAAATATCTTCATCCATGTAAAATTTAAATTGGTTAGTGCCTACACTTACTTGTTACGAGTCCAACGATTTATATATATATATATAATACATATTATACGTGTATGTTGTAACACTATAGTTTGTACCGATTACTAAATAAGTCTTACACAAGAGATTAAACTTCCAAACATTCGTTTCTCTACATCCTTTTATAAACTTACATATGCACTAGTATATATATATACATACGTACATATATATATATATATATATATATATATATATATATATATATATATATATATATATATATATCGGAGTACTAGCTTTCATAAAGTTTTGTCTAGATTTACATATATTAAGATACCAGTTGAATAATGTGCGTGATATACCCTTGAAATAAGTATTATGTTGTACTTTATATATAAAGTTGAGAAACTTTCTATCGATACTTATCTTTTATCGGATTTATTAGTTTACAATTCAAATATTCTTAAACAATTCTTCTATTCTTAATAAGTCCATTTACAATTTTTAGTACATGTTTATCATTTGAAATAAAAATACTTCGCATGTAATGTTGAAAATATAATTATTATCTTGTTCTATCTAAAAACAAAATTAGATATATGAATTTATTATTCCTAATATATGTGTCTGATTATATTACGTGTTCTTTTCTTTGTACAATATGCCCAGTTACAAGATATGCATCCACGACGTAAAACTTGCGACTAATACCGCTAAATTTGTACAAACAATTAATCTAGTTCAAATTAAACTGAAAGCAATCCAAAAAAATTTTTGTTTAAATTTATTATATTATCAATATTATTATTTCAATTAATTATATTATTATTATCATTATTACTTTAATTTTTTATCATTATTATTTTAATTGATTATATATATTGTTATTATCGTTAGAGTTTCTAATTTTCGGGAATTTTCCACAATAATGAAATGTTCTATCGCAATTATTTTATTGTTAAATTATATTCAATCTCATTATAATCCTCAGCGTTTGCGGCTGTATCGATCATTTTTCGTATTCGCTTCTAGAGTTAACAAAAAATATATATTTAATGTAGAAATGTGTGTGTGTGTGTGTTTTAGGTCTTTATGTAGACGGAAATTAATGACGTTCTCGACAACCGGACATGAATTTTCTGAATGTGAAAGGTTCGATTAGTTTATTTAATGTTCGCGGTTTCGTAAGATCGAATTTGATTTAGTTCACCGATAAGTGTGACAGGCTATTACTAACGTTATTTTTTAAATACGATTTCAGTTTCCTAATAAAATGTTTCCTTGTAAGTGACTGATACAAATAGTTCAATTTTTTTTTTACACATACATTAATTCCCGCGATAGTTGAGTATTATAAAAAAAAATTAATAATGCTCTTTAACATATTAATCATATACTAATCGGTAACATAAATAAAATTTCGATTAAAATCTCAACAGAAGGGCACTTAGTTTTTTAAGTACAGTAATGTATTAAATTTTTTATTTTCCACTACACAACGTACGTATATATATATTTGTAGAAGAGATGTATAGAAGATGTATACGAATAAGATAATACAGGAAATTAAACTTACACGCAGAAAAAAAAATATATTAAAAAAAAACAAATCACTAGATGATATAGGACCAAATTGAAGAATTTTAAAAATCTCTGAAAGAACTTAAGGTAAGTAAAGCACCTGAGTATGACAATATCAACAGCGAACTAATAAAAGCCTTAGATGAAAACACAAGGGGAAAGATATATGACTTAATCAATGAAATATATGAAAAAGGAAAAAATTCAAATGATATACCAGTAAGACAGTAATGATTTCAAAAAGGAAAGGAACAAGAAAATGCGAAGAACATCACATACTAACAACGATTATATTAGATAGAATTAAGAATAAAATTAAACAAGAGTTAAGTGAAGAGCAATATGGATTTAGAAGGGGTAGAGGAACTAGAGAAGTGATACTCGTAGATTAAGACTAGTAATAGAAAGGAAAATATAATTAAATCGTCGACGACTTTACATCGCTTTTATAGATCTAGAAAAAATGTTTGATAAATGTGACTAGAATCTGCTTAATGAAATACTGGAAACGATAAATATAGATGAAAAAGACAGAATGATGGAAAAGAATGCTTGGACAGAAATGAGAAGAAATGAAAAAATATTAGAAAGAGTCGATGAAAAAAAGAAGTATAATAAGAACAAGGAGACTTAAATGGATTGGACATGTAAAAGCAGATAGCTAAGTATGAAAAAAATGGCTCTATCCAAAAACTTTTAATCATGGTTCTGCACCTATCTATTAATAGATTGAGGAATTAAGAACAAGAAGATATATATATATATATATATATATATATATATATATATATATATATATATATATATATAGATGAATATAGCGGCTTGTTTTCAAAAATCATTAATAAAGTTACTAGTAGAAAGAAATTAGTTTTAAATATACGACATCTTATAAATATATTTAGTCTGTATTATTTTAAAGTGCCATATTGTAGGTAATTGTAATAGTTTATTTTATTGTTTAATTAATGATTTCAACTAGTAAAACTTTATTGCTGTTCTTTTAATTCTTTCATTTATTATCCATTTTTAATTTGCGTTGTATTTTTTCGATATAAACGGATAAATTAACTCCATTTGTATGTAGGACTTCATTATAAAAGTGGGTTAAGTCCATGTTGAAATGAAATAAAACAAGGTATAAGGTATTAACGGAAACAATTTTTTTTTTTTTATTATTATTATTAATTGAAAGGCCCATGTATGTCACTGTGTGTAGAATATTACATCGTTCGAAAATTCAGCGAGGTATTTTACAGTGACACGTATCTGACTGATATAATTTTTAATGACTCTGTCGCTTACATCTCGCTAAATTCGAACGGCAGCATCGGTAATGGTGACTTTAAGGGTACTGGATTAACATACACCTGCGACTTCAGAACACATCGTAAGGAAAAATTGCATGATTTTAGTGGCTAATTCACGTCACTAAATAAGTCTACCCTCAAATCGTTCATACAGAATATCTATCGTGACGTTCTCTGTGTGGCACCTAGCGCCAACAAACTTGACACGGTGATTTAGCATTCGTAACAAAACAATAAACACACTTCACCATAACAAGTATATATATATATACATATTCAAAATAACATAAAGATTTTTTCTTAATAAATACCATTTGAAAATTCTGTTTACCTATACACGTCGCATATATATATATATATATATGTATGACATTTATGTATCGTGTGGAAGGGTGAGCATATACTAAGATATTAGATCGTGTCGAAATTTAGGTTATACGCTTTATCAAGGTTAGTAAGTAAATATTCTCGGGAATGATCGCACGTAATACTATATAATTAAACTCTTGTATAGAGTGTAATAATTTTATTAATAACGGCTCAGCTTGCTACAAATTAATAAAAAGAACGTCGTAACTGCTATTATATACATACTGCATACGTACACACACACACACACGTATATATATATTTATATATATACACATGAGGTAATTGAATGATTCCAACTTTTTTTTAATTATTCGTGAAAAGAAGTTAATCCGGTGTAACGAATAGTTTCGTAAACATTAATTATCGTCGACCTAATTATAATGCTGTAATAGAAATCCGTTCTCTAATTTAACTTTAAAATTTTCATCAGTCATCACCAACAAAATAGTCCTCAGTTAAGTTTCATACTAGTCTACAAAGTGAAGACGATGAGGAAATTAAAACCAGTGCAAACAAAGTATATTCAATTACTATTTGTATATATGTATTATATATATATATATATATATATATATATATATATATATATATATATATATATATATATGTAAAGTAAAGTAAAGAATTGTCAACGTCGCAAGTTGCTAGATGACGAAATCGGGTAATCTTATTAACTGGAATATTGATAGAGGACCGGGCAAACAACACCCTGTAACAAGCTATTATGGGGTGTTTTGCTACTGCTTTCCCGGTTTCTTTACTCTAACAGGAAGTTGATAGTAATTTACCGAAAAATTGTGTAGATAGTTGAATTAGAAGCTCTTTTATTATGGGAATTTTAGTCACGATGAGATTCGAACTCCAGATCATGTGAGAAGGAACCAGAATGCTAAACCATTTTCGCTACGCCAAAAGACGCTTTATATATATATGTATGGTGTGTGTGTGTGTGGTATATACTATGTTATTTGATTTCTATTCGTCATGTTTTTAAAAATAATATATATATAATTTTAAATGTTCTGGTTATTTACATGTATTTCTCATACACACATACTTACACACATAAATATATAAAATTTTGAAAATAATGCAAGTTTTAAAGTTTCTTCTTACTATTGATAACAAATAGTTCAATAATATGCATATTATATATATATATATATATATATATATATATATATATATATATATATATATATATATATATATATATGGCAAAACTAAACAGCATTTGGAAAGATAATTCTATTACAAAACACGTAAAAATTAAATTAGTCTAAACGCTCATATTATCAATTCTACTATACGCAACAGAGACATGGATAATGAAAAAGTATGATAAGAAGAGAATTGACTCCTTCGAATTGTAGTGTTGTAGGAAGCTTCTCAAGATACCGTGGGCAGTAAAACGGACAAATGAGTCTGTTTTACAGGAAATTGGCACCACGCGAAGACTGTCAACCACTGTTTCTACAAAAGTGATGAAATTCTTTGAACATGTCATACGGACACCAGAAGGATTACAGAACCTGATGATCATGGGGATTGTTAATGGTAAACGACCACCGGGACGTGTACCGAAACGATGGACAAATGTTCGACAAAGGATAGGACTTTCAATTGTGGAATGTGTACGACTGTCGACAGATCGCTGTAATCTCCGTACACTTATTGCTTCAACGACGGACTAATATTAATCACCATACCCTAATGATGATATATATATTGATATATATATATATATAATTAAATACAATAGATAGTTTAATTCTGATGATGGGTACGGCATGTTGTTTGAAACGTAAACTCAGGTCTATTAATATATTGTTTTACTTTTATTAATAAATCGGTTTTTTCTTCTTGTACGCGGTTGTTCCGAGATGATTGAATCTAATTATGAATATTAACCGCTAAAATAGCTTTAAGAATTGTATATATACCTGTGCATCTATATATGTATATCTATCCATAGAATCTATCTGTACATGTCTTACTTCGTTTCCGTTTTCCTTCGATCGGGTCTTTTGAAATTTATTTTTGTGAACTATCCAGACGTCCGTAATCAAAGTATGTAATTGTTCGTCGTAAAACTACAACGCGTATCATATTTGCGAGCAGATTTCGTTCATTATTTGGGAGTTCGTTCTCTTTTAGATCCGTGGGATTGGTATTATTCTCCTCCAGTAAACTATTTCAAAAACTTTTATCCGTTTTATACTCGTTGCCATCAGCATCAAACATTCCGATGCCTATAGAAAAACAGAAAATACTAATGTTTTCGTAAGGTCGGTTTTATATACCTTGTGATATCGTGACTATACCAAATTTTTGATATCCGTCTTTTAATTCGGTCCGTCGATCTTCCGGTGTATGTACAAGAAATTGTCGGCTACTTGGAGATTGTAGTCATCCGAGTTATTTCGATCGATGATCATTATTTTTAATTTATCTCTTCAGGTCAACTTTTTTTACTTAAAGTTTCCAATCTTTGAAATAAAGTGCACAGCTTAAAAAAATATCCCAATGTCGACATCACATCGTAGGTAAACGTTCCTGCCCTAGTTGTATTTCATCCTCCCATTCTATTCATCGACTTTTTCAAAATCGTATGTTAAATAAAACAAAACACCCCTATTCTATTCTTTTTTCAGGTCGGAATTTCTAATCCTCACCTTTTTGCCTGTGTTATTGTACTGGGATTTGAACCGCCCTATTATAAGCCACGGTACAAATTTTCTCAATTGTGCAAAATGAGGTGTTAAATTATACATGTTTTATATCTCCACAGATGCAAAATACTTTATCTCTTCTTATTTTTTAGGACTCATTTTTTTCTTTTTCTCACCCACCTAATAAAAAATTTTGTCAATGTTCCTTTTATATATATATATATATATATATATATATATATATATATATATATATATATATATATATATATATATATATATGATAATACTTTATGGAGCTAGAACATACTCTGTGAAACCGACAGAAAATTGATACATTTAGGTTGTGGGTATATAGCGAAGAATGTTGATTACCCCGGGAAAAAACTCGAAAATTGAAAAACGTTTATCCACCTAGTACCAGCAAGAAAATATTAAAAAACTGTGGTCATACTACGCGGAAATCTGCGGATAACATCCTAAATACTAACTGGATAAATAAATAGTAAAAGAAGCATAGATAAACACCACCTCATCGCTGACTAGACTGACGACAGTCCGAATAATACATAATGACTTATAAAGAAGTAGATGGAGATGGAAAATCACGGATTTGTTGCTATAAACTTCAACATACTTAGGAATTGTGTTACTGAATACGTTGATGATTGTATATATATATATATATATATATATATATATATATAATACACATGTATTTGTGTGTGTACATATATATATATATGTATCTACCTGTACTATTCGACTTCATGCGTCACTGTTACTAACGACGTCGAAAATAACAAACGTTCGCGATATTCTGGATTTTCGTGCTCGTCTCTATATTTCGCTAATTTTGGAATTTTGTACAAGACGTTACAAAATTTTCTCAATTTCATTTTTTCGTATTTCTAAACTTCCTTCTAGTCGTTAAATTTTTTTTCAAAACAATAATTGTCGTAGAAAAATAATTAAACTAAAACGGAATAAAATTTGTAGAATTTTACCAATTAATAAAAAATAATATATCTGACGAAATATGTAATCATATGAGTATATTCTATAAATTAAACAGTTTCGAAGAATCAGCCAATAAATAAACTATATCAATATGAATGAGAAGACTGAAAAGATTTTTATCATCAATCATCACCATCATCACCTTGGGTCTTTGATTTCCAAAGATTGCATGCACCAACATCTATGCGCAGTTAAATCGAATATTTGCTCCTATAATCGTCTGCTTCTTGCGGCGTTCTTCCCTTCGATTTTCCCCTGTACAGCCAAATCCTTCTTTTTTGATTTTGTGTGCCACATATTTTCTTTTGCTCTTCATGATGTCATCTACTAGAATCATATTTTCCATTCTGCTTTTTTGTAGCACTTCTTTATTTGTTGTCTTCTCTTTCCATGAAATTCGCCACATGCGTCTGAGCGTCCACATTTCAAACTGGTTTAATTGTTTTGTACATTCTGCGTTTAAAGTCCTGTACATTCTGCGTTTAAAGTCCATTACATATGTACATACCGTGGGTCAAAAAAGTATTTGCACACCACAAAAATAGGCTGCATGGCTACAGGGGAACGACGTAGGACCCAGAAACATTGATTAGACATAAGTAAACAAAAAATAAAGTAAACGAAAATATACATTTATTTAAAAAGAAATGAATCACAGCCGTGAAAAATTAACGTCAAAAAAGTATTTGCACACATACGAAACATAACAAGAAAAATAAAAACAAAACTTTACCACTTAAAAAACCGTGCATATTAATATTTCGTATGCATTCCTTTTGCATCTATAACTGCTTGAAGACGCCCTGGCATTGATTCGACTAAATTTGCCGTGACTCGGGGGCAAATGTCTGTCCACGCAGCTTGAAGGGCCGCTTTTAGATCTGCGGTGTTTGATATCTTTTTTTTACGTATTTCCACTTCCAGGCAGCTCCATAAGTTTTCGATCGGATTCAGATCCGTTGATTGTGGTGGGGTAAACAGCCGGCGGGTTGCATTATATAGTAGCCATTCACGAGTTTTTAGCGCGGTATGCTTGGGATCATTGTCATGTTGAAAAATGAATGACTCCTCCAAGTCTACTTTGCGCGCGCTGCTCTTTAAATTACTGTGCAATATGTCGATGTACATAACGGTTGTCATTTTTCCTTCAATAAACGCCAGATTCCCTACACCACTAGCCGCCATACACCCCATACAAGCACCTTGCCTTCGCCGCATTTGACGGTAGTCAGTAAATTTTCGGTCTGCAGCTCGGTGTTCGCTTTCCACCATACATATCGGCGTCAATTCGATCCGAATAAACGGTATTTACTTTCATCGGAAAATAAAACTGACCGCCAATAGGTTGCAGGTTTAGTTATGTACGCTCGTGCGAACTGCAAACGTTTCAAACGATTAGTTTCCGAAATGAATGGTTTTTTACGAGGACATCTGCCATGAAAGCCGGCCGAATGGAGCAAATTTCTAACAGTTTGAGGGTGAACTGTTATTCCTGATGTAAAGCGAGATCATCGGCCATTGCTGCAGCGGTCAGAAATGACGGATCTTGCATTCCTCGATTTCAATTTTTTAGGTCTTCCTTTACGAGCGCCATTTGCAATTGTTTTTGTGTCTTGAAATCGTTTAATAACATACCGTACTGCGGAAAATGTAAACGCAACTTTTTTCGCTATTTGTCGATAACTTTTACCCGTTTCATGTAACGTAATAATACGCGAACGCACATGTGCCGATATTTCGGAAGATTTCGGCGACATCACACTTAACTTTCATCATTCACAACTACACTTAACTTTCGTCATTCACAACTAGACTGCGCTCGTTACTGCATGTAGACATACAGACTGTTATCCAGCGTCTGATTCACACGCGTGAATCATTCCTTTGCGTGTGTGCAAATACTTTTTTTGACGTTAATTTTTCCTTTTTTAATTTTTCACGGCTGTGATTCATTTCTTTTGAAATAAATGTATATTTTCGTTTACTTTCTTTTTTGTTTACTTATGTCTAATCAATGTTTCTGGGTCCTACGTCGTTCCCCTGTAGCCATGCAGCTTATTTTCGTGGTGTGCAAATACTTTTTGACCCACTGATATATATATATATATATATATATATATGTGTGTGTGTGTGTGTGTGTCTACGTATACAAATATACTTAAATGCTTGTATATGTGCGATTTACAGCGGGCAAATGAACCCTTATTATATATAATTATATATATATATATATATATATATATATATATATATATATATATATATATATATATATATAATTATTACACACCGCGTGTATATGAGATTATTATTATTGTTGTTGTGTAGCGTTCTTTTATATTTTTTTGTGAAACCTTTACTTCCTTCGGGTTTTTTTCTTTAATGTTAATCGATCCTCTATATCTATCTCAGTTCTTCCGTATCTTTTTTGATCACTGTATATCACGTGTCCCTTATTTGTAACTTTCGTACCTAATTAAACCATTTTTCTGCGAATCCGTCCAGTTCCATTTATTACATATTCTCGTACATCTGATTGTTCTTTTGCAGATAGTGGTCGTAATCTTTTCAAACGGTCCTTGTATTTGCTGGTTACCTCGTTTATATATATGTATGTATATATATCATCATCGTATTCGTTAGCTGGGTCCGAGCGTCGTGAAACTACGAATTTCTAGTCCTTTCAACCTTGATACCTTCAGTCTTATATCTCGCTGAAGCGATTAGTTGTTTTATTCTATCTATATATCTGGTTTCTGTCCTTCCGTGCATCCTTCTGCCTTCTACCATCGCTTCAAGAACTAATTTATCTATTCCGTTCCGACATATCACGTGTTCGAAGTACCTACGCGCTGCATTACTATATCTTACAAGCGCAGATTCCATCCTCTACCGTTGAATACGTGAGGTTGGTTTCGCCCGATATCAGCTACATTTAATATTCAGCATTCCTCAGTATATAGAAAAACGGAAAAGACTCTTTCTCTCTCTGTATATATATTATATATATATTTGCGTTTGGTGATCACTCCACAACGTTATAAAAAGCATACTTAAGTATGTTCTGTATTGTGTAACATCAAAAGAACGGCCCTCTCCCTTAAGCATTTTTTAAAATTTAAAATAAAACGCAGAACTATATATAAAATTACACATTTTATTCATACAAAAAACAAAAAAAAAAAAAAAAAAAAATTTAAAGATTAAATCTGCTGTTCTACACGTAGCATTTCAGAATTTGTTAATAAAATTCGTACTAATGTTAATATAATAACTAAAAATACCTGTATAATATAAATATTTATGTACTGCTATCTATTAAATAATATATGATACGTGTAATTTGAATTTATAGAAAAATCGTTAACAGTTATTTAATTTGCATAATTTCAAGGTCCGCACGCAATTAGAACATAATTTATATGGCGCTAATGTTAACTGATTTATGCTATTTCTGTGTAGGTTTTTTCTCGACCATTCGTTATCATAAATGAAAAAGCGTACGTGAGACTTTACACGTAAGTTGAAAGAACGAATAAATAAAGAACGCTTGTATAAACGAAGTGAATGTTAAATTGCATAATTTCTAGTTTCGACACTTTACACTTCTTGTTCATCGATTCAAGGTTTTCACCGTTCCAGATGAACCGTTTATATATCCGTAATAGAGGTATAATCAGACGATTGCTCCGGAGAGCAACTCTTTCTATCGCGATCATTTCGAAATTACATTTCTGCATTTATTATCGATAATTAATCTTTCAATCGGAATCGTTTTACGCGTAATAAATATTTCCCGACGATTAAACTACGTATAAATAATAAATCGCTATTACACTAAAGGAGTGTATCGAATACGAAAAGTCAAACATTAGAACATTATCAACAGAAGCCTAATTAATTATCGTACGAATCAGCTTGCACAGGTGTGTTGTTCAATTAGTACCGCGTCTGTTCTAAAATCCTATTTTGAGGATCACAAAAAGCCAGTTTAAAGTCCTAAATGAATACTCATACGCTGTATCCGCTCGTGTGCATCAAGGAAGTGCCCTAGGTCCGGCGCTTTACTTAATCCACCGCGCCGATTTTCCAGTTGATAATAACTAATGGTGTGTAAATAAGAGACTTGTACGTGTAATTGTACCTGTATTTTTTGTCGTTATTTTTTAAAATTGTTAAGTTATTCATCGTATAAAGGTTGCATAGTTGCACAACCACCAGAAATATCCACAACAGCATAAAAATTGACGATGTAATAAAATAAATAGTTAAAATTGTTAATTATTTTATGAAGATTAAATAAAATAGGTAAATTTTAATTATATTTTTGACGATCTTAATATATCCTTGTCATGCAGTATTCCTTCTAACGCGCAAAGAATCCTACAAAAAAAAACATAGATCGTTTGCAGCAATGGTCTGATACGAATGGTTTATATTTTTCTACATCCGAATCATCATACATTATTTTCCATAAGAGGCGTCTATCATCTCCCAGCTTTTCTTTAAGCGTAAATAACTCTCCCTTAACAGCCAAGAGTAAAATTCCTAGGTTTATTGTTCGACTCCAAATTAACCTGGCGTTACCATATAACTGAAGTCAAGAGTAGGTGCTTAAAACTACTCCCAATTCTAAAATATCAAACCCAAAATACAATATGAAAACCTAAATCCTCTTAAATATCTATAAATCTATAACCCTATCACGAATCAACTATGGGTGCCAACAGCCAGTAAATCTATATTAAGAACATTAGACACAGTACACCATGCTGGACTTCGATCCATCCTTGCAGTACATCCCTCATCACCATCAAAGAGCTTGTGTGCATTAGCAGGATCTTTTCCACTTATATACTACAGAAAATATCATACTTACCTCTATTTAAGCCGTCTGCTTAGCTGCAATAAAACATTTTCATACATCAAAGAACGTACATCCCCTAACAAACCTACTTAACATACTATCAAAAAATCAACATTGAATTACAATATAATGATACCTCCTAGAGATCCTTCCGAAACAAAAATAGATTTATCTCTCACACAGCGCAATAAATCTACACACCCTATAAATATAAAAGAAATGGTATTAAGCACTTTTCAAAAATACAATGACTACACACACGCATACACAGACGGAGCAAAATCTACAGCAGGCCGCGAGAATTCACCAGCAGCTTGGTCTTACTAAATTGATAATATACTACACTCAATCCGACTAAGCGATGGATGCACTTCTCTGGATGCAGAGTTGTATGGAATTATGTACTGTACTCAGTACATCAGATCAGCTGTACTTCCATGTCGACAGACTCCGTCTCCTCTCTACAACTAATATGCCGTCAAGACAATAAAAATACCATAATATTAGAAATCCAACATAATCTACACACACTACATAAGGAAGGAAGGGAAAACAGCTTTCTGTGGATCCCAAGTCACCTTGGGATGCACGGTAGTGATAAAGTAGACCTTGAAGCTCGGTCTATATAGTACTTTCAACAAGAACACTCACCACCTCCATCCACATTAGTACACGTACTCATGAATAACGGTAAACAATGAGCATAAAATCAACCATAGAACCTTGGTGGCCTAAAGATGGCACAAGCAGAAAAGAATATGGTACCCTAAACCGTCTACGTGTTGGTCATACAGCCATATCGTACAATTATCTTTATACCAAAAGCCCTCCACCAACAAACTGCCCCCTATGCGGACATTTAACACAGAACCAACAGTCATACATTTAATCTACAACTGCCAAACACTCACACCACACAGGCTAAAACACAAAATACAGACCACGATACACAAAATACTCTTAAACAACCCTCAATCAATAGGTAGTTCTGGCTTTTGCAAGAGAAAGCGGACTCCTAGCATACATGTAAACTAGACACACGTTTCCTTATGCTGTAATATAACCCTGGTAGTTACAAACGGCACATGCAGATTTAAACAATATTTAAAAAAAAAAAATTATATTTTTCACAGATAATATAAAAAGTAAAAAATCTTTTAAAAAACTGCTCCGAAATAACTAGTTACAACGGTTGGTGGTCAATGCAACCTGAAGAAGGTATCGGAAATTCACATACAGCGTTATATGGTGATTTTGCACCTAATGCTAATATGGGTATCATAAAGTAACGAATCTTTGAAGTTACACTTGACGCGGCAGAATAGGTTTTTCTCTTTGTTCATAACACGTGGTTGCAGTTGCACGCGCACACTACCGGCCAAAAAACGAACGAATCTACATGTTATATATTTCATCTCTTTCCCAGATTAGATTTTCTTCTGTATTGGTGTTTTTTTTTCTTTTACTGCGTACATTCCGTCTGTAAATTGTTCAATTGAACGTTTCATTTTCAGAGGATTGTTTCGTACATTGAAAAAATAAGAATACTTAACTATTCGTAAATAGTTTATCGAATTGTTTCGTTTTATTAAAATTTTTTATACTCTACTAATTGTATAAATTTTGTGCTTATTCATGCAGAAATAAATTTTTAATACATTTTGGTTTAATACTTTTATCTTGGGATTGATAATCTAACTTCATAATCTTTAGTTTTTCTGATAACAGTTTTAAATCGTAAAATTTTGCATGTGTATGTTTGGGCGATGAAGAGGGGGAAGATGTGGACCGATTGTTTTTTTTTAACCACGAACTGGGCATCGTACTTTTAATAAGTCTACACAATAACTGACCTTTTAGCTGTTATGTGGACTCCATTGCAATAAAGAAATAAATTAATTAATCAATAAATAAATTAACGCGAAAACGGATACTACGGAATAACGCGATAAAGTATACGAAAAAAAATTAAACATTCGACGTAATTGTGTTTAAAAATTAATAATATTTAAATCGATATCAGTTAAAAGTTTTGATTTAAATTAAATTTCATCATAGTTATATAAACAAGAACGTTATACCAGATTCCTAGAACGCTTTTAATTCAGAATAATTTATACGTTGTGGTTCGTAGTACTCTGCAATTCTAACACCGATTCGAGATGATTTAAACAAAGAATAAATTTAAGAAAACGAAAATATCGGAAAATTTAAACTGAAGATTATACAATAATAATAATAATTTTATTATTTTAATGTTGATGTATTGGAGAGCAGTGATTTTATGAATTAACAAAATAAAAACAATGTTTAAATTTATTTTATTTTAGCAAAGCTTCTCGACTATAAAGTCATTTTCAAGACTTTTTTTTATGGCTTGAAAATGACTTTATAGTCGAAAAGCTTTACTAAAAAATAAAAATGTACAGTTATTAACATTGTTTTTATTTTATTTTGTTAATTATTATATTAATGATCGTTGTAGTGTACATATTACATAAAATTCGGGTTAGAGTCACATTAACGAAGGTTGGACCTCAACTAAAGAAGGAAATGATTTCTTTTTTTTAAAATAATTTACTGCATAGACCGGAAAAAATTTGAAATATTTTTTTTTACATAGAAAATAAACGATAAAAAAAAAATACGTCTGCGTTATATAACACTGTTAACTAGTAAAATCTGTAATTAACTCGTTCGGTTATATAGGATCGGCATTTCGCTTGTAGATTAGTAAAGGGTGGGCACAATTTCGTCAGAAAAATTAATTCTTGTTTTTTTATACGGATTTAAATTATTTCCAATTTCCCCTCCTACAGTAACACGAGTAAATAATAATCGTCTCGAAGAAAATTCTTTATATACGAATATCGATTTAAAACTATTAATTTTAAACTTTCACCGTCTATCTTCAATAATAAATATGATCGAACGAGATATAAAATAATATAGGCCTACTTTGGTATAGAAGTTGCGTTGTTCATATAAAATGTAGTTCAATTCAGTTTATATTTAATTAAAATATTATCCCTAAGATGAAAGAATTTATTTATTTAAATAAAATTACCGATTTTAGTACGATCTTTATATTTAAAGTAAATCACTGTACTCAACATATACTAAACATATTCCTTCCTCTTATCGACATGTATATATATATACATATATGTATACATATCTTCTTTCTTGACATAACCGTTCGACTATTAAAAATTTCACGATTTATACGTGTCAGAAATTAATAGTTATATGTTTATGTTTTATATTTTGCGAGTGCACATTACAGCTCGCGCCAATTACAGCGTGAATCCAAATATAAATATTAATATAAAAAAAGGAAAAAATATTATTCGCAGAAATATCAAGAAAAATATATCTAACTCGGATAGCGTTTAACAAATTAGTTAAATATAAATCGGAAGTATGTACAGTCGATGAATATCGATTTCGTCGAATAGAGAGACTGAAACTTGAATGTTTAGCAATTATAAAGAAAATATACAAGTTCAAACATCGAAGAAAAGATTAAAATCGAATATTAAAATCAAATAAAAACGACGAAAGTTTACTGGATCACAGAATAAACTCGATCGACGTGCATCGCTGCAGAATACGTTATCAAACGCAATAAGAGTTGATATGGGCGCCGCGTTAGCCCAAAAAATTAAAAGAGTTTGTACAAAAAAAATAATAATTTTGCCCCATAGGCTAATAGAAGTCCGCAAGAAGAACAGAGAAAGGCCATTAATGATATGGAAATATTATCCGCAAGTCAGTACTTCTTGCAGCTACAGAAGCATTTCGTACAAGGTCAATCGATAGTTTACTAACAGAAACACACGAGTGGCCACTAAACTAACGCCACAATCATTTGCTGGCTAATTTCTTCATACAATCCAGTTGACTTCACACCATCACATATTATACTACCAATATCTTCCGCGGTAAGATGCTCCGAAACAATTCAATTTCGCTTCAGAAATATCTTAAAAGTCATGACGCACGAGCATCGATTATCTCTACAACAGTAATACCACCACGGGAGCTCAATCCGATCAAGCTTGACCTTCATATTTATGATCTGAAGAAAATTAGCGCTTTTCGTAGTAAAATGAAGCAGAGCATTTTAGCTCACACCTCTTGCTCAACTGTTTTTTTATACAGGTGGGTCCAGCTATGGTACCTTCGTTAGCTGCTCAGTCATTAAAACTGGAATAGTTTTTATTCGCTATTCGCTTCCGCAATCTGCACCGAATTACATGTAATATACCTTTTTACAAGCGATGAATGTGACATATCTTCATCAGCCATTGTCTCCTGGGATTCGCTATTAGCACTAAAATCGATATATGATGCATATAATTACAAACAGCTCCGGATAGAGGAGAAAATTATCAATTTCTTAAAGAAAAGTTTATAGTTTTCCTCTAATGGGTCAATTCGAGCCAGTCCCAAACTACTTTGTGGTAGTGTTCATTTCCAACAGCGACGGTTATAGATTACATTGGGGGGGGGCCCGGTCGCTTCATGCCGCACGAATTATACCTGACACCCATTCGCAAACACTTAATCGAAAAAGTGAAATACCCAATAATTTTGAATGTTTGACAATAAAAAAAATCATTTTATTATAATATATCAAACTAATTAAATTAAATTAAATATATAGGGTGGCCCACAGAAGACGGAGTTTTTTTTTTTTTTGGTTTTTTAAATAACTGAAAAACTATTCGACCAAAATTGTTTAATGAAATTTGATTTAAAAATAGGAAAACAAGACATTAGCTTACAATCATTTGTGGACACACGATATCGTTCAGATGACCGTCCTTATTTTCGAATGCTTTTTCCAGTATAGGTCACTGAATTTACTATAGTAACCACAAAACAGATTGGGAATCATTTAGAGGATACTTAAAATTAAATCTAAAAATTCCATTTAAAAGCGAAATTGACATCGAGAATGCCGTACGGTATTTAACTAGAGAGATACAAACAGCAGCCACGCTGAATACACAAGTTAATACTTACAAAAAAAAAAAAGTAATAATTATCCGCTATGAGTCCGAAAGCTAGTCTTGGAAAAAAGAAAGTTTAGACAAAGGTGGTTCCGAACAGGGAATCCATCGGATAAAAATTGTTCGACAATAAAGTAAAATAATTAAAAAATTTATTAGCAGAAATTAAAAAAAAAAAAACTTAATAACTATTTAACTAAACTCTCACCCCTAGCAATAGATGACTATTCCTCGTGGAAGTGCACCAAGAAGTCCGATACACATATTCCTCCGATGATAAAACATGATAACGGATCATGGATGAGAGATGATAACCAGATAGTCAGATTTATTTGCTGAGTTAACCGTGTTTCAGCCAAACATAACGGCTAGCACGGACAGGGAAATATATATGACTATATGACTATATAAATAGTCCATATGAATCATCTTCTCCGATTACGTCAGCGTCACCTTCTGTGGTGAAATGTTTATACTTAAAACGTTGAAAAAGAAGAAAAGTTCTTCGACTTAATAAGCGCTGAATTATTAAACGAACTTCCGTGAAAAGCTATAGTATTGCTGATTTGTATATGTAATACAATATTTCGCGTACAATATTTTCCGGTACAGTGGAAATTCGCGCAAATTATAATGATTCCGAAATCTGAAAAAAGATCCGTATTCTGTTTCATCTTATCGTCCGATCTTTATGTTGTCTGTTTTGTCGAAGGTAGTAGAAAAATTAATATTAAAAAGATTACATACAATCTAATGATATATAATTCGTCACCATTAAAATTCGGTCTTATAAAACACCATTCCACCACTGATCAATTACATAGAATGGTTTAATTGAAAATAGCTTAGAAATAAAAAAAGTATGTACCGCCCCATTTCTCGATGTTCAACAAGCTTTCGATAAAATTTGGCACGATGGTTTATTATATAAATTGATATTGCCGAAAAATTTTTACCTGTTGTTGAAATCATACATAGAAAATCGGCATTTTCAAGCGCGTTACAAACATACCTATTCACAAATACATCCTGTTTTAGCAGGCGTTCCCCAAGGTTCTGTGCTGGGCCCACGCTGTACTTATTATACACGGCCGATTTCACTACAATGGAAAACGTACAGGTGGCTACATTTGCGGATGACACTACACTGCTCTCAACACATACGGATCCGAAGATAGCTAGCTAACCTACAGAAAGCTCTTACTAAGGCGGAGATATGGTTTTAAAAAAATGGAAAATTGGAATCAATGGAAACAAATCTGTCAATATCCATTTTACCAATAGAAAAGTTACACCCCCGCCCGTCAGGATTACACCGATCTGTCAGTGTGATCAACGGTCAAGTACTTAGAATTACACCCGGATAGCCGATTAACATGGAAACATCACATACATATAAAAACAAAAAATTAGATATTCGAGTTAAAAAAATAGAAACAGTTTCGACGGATAATAAACGCTTAATATATACAGTGATTCTAAGGCCTGCCTGGACCTATGGGGTGCAACTTTGGGGTTTTGCTAAACCATCAAACTTGAAAATAATACAAACGTCACAAAATAAAATTCTTCGGATGACAAACCAAGGCACCCTGGTATGATGCTATAAATCTAACGTTTCATGGATATTTACGTATAGATTATGTGGCCGAGGTCATAAAAGTTCACGTAAAACACACGCAAGAAGACCCGATAGTCACCCGAACACTCTTGCTAGAGGACTGCTTGATACCAACGGAGGAGACTGAAATGTCGGAAACCGCAAGATCTCGCCTAGGGTCCGTGTAATTTGTCCCCTCACGTTCAATTCTCTTAAACGTACTGCTAAATGTCCTTGGTGGGCAGCTCGCAGTGTTATATAAATATATAAAAAAAATTTTACAAAAATAATTCAAATTGCGGTACCTTATTATTTCTATATTTCCTCATTTCGGGAGGTTCCTGGGCCCCCTCGGCTCCACCCTTATATTTAGACAGGATTTCCAAGCATATTTAGCAATTAAACGAATTATTTTTTTATTTTTTATTAATTTATTTATTCGCGATACGTTAGTAAAATTCTAATAACTTCTTTTTTTTTCCCCGGTACTTAATAACTCGCTAAAATGTAACAGTACTCCGTAGAATGTATTGTCTCTTCTTCATCTTGAGAATTTACATCTATTTCCTGACATATTTCTAAAGAAGTTGTCCACCTTTATAGAAATATGAGTTAGTACGTACAGTATCGCGTTGGGTGGGTATGCTGTAAAAGCGTGCCCGTGAAAAAAAAGTGATCGCTGTTTTGTTTTATTTTTCGACATATTTAATTTTTTGGCTGTAACATTTTTCAGCAGGCTGACTATATTCTTTCACACGTATACGAATATGAATAATAATGTATGTCAAAAACTACGTCATAATTACGCGAAATGAAACGGAACAATTATAGCGTCCGTACGTACAAAGCCTAAAACAAAAGAAAATAATTTCGAACGGAAGCAAAAAATTTCAATTTTTTTTTATCTTTCTCACTTTGTTTTTGTCTCTTACGTTTATCTAAAATATTTATAACGTCCTGAATATGACTGAACATCTGTACTATTTGGAAACAATGGAAAAGATACATCGAAAAAAAAGTACCAGATACCAAATTTTAAAAATCTTATCGTATTAAACGAACAATTATTGTACACACACATATATATAAATATATATATATATATATATATATATATATATATATATATATATATATATATATATATATACTTGAAATAATGGATAAGGAACGACGTTGTAAGAACGACAAAACTAACCACGGGCAAGAAATCGAAATCTTTAGACAACTAAGAAATGAGATATTACGGAAATGTAGGAAAGCGCGAGAAGACTGGTGGAACAAGCAATGTAAGGAGATTGAAAAGCTGGAAGACAAAGGACGCAGTGATCTATCGAATAGAAGAATCAAACAATTATCAAATCAGATATCAGGATACAGATGTAGGACACTAATAGACATAAATGGCGATGTAATCAGTGATACCGCAGCGAAAGCAACAATATGGTGAAACTATGTTGAAACACTTTATGCAGGTACGACAGCATGGACCTCCCTACAGCACACTGATAATGAAGAAGCAGAGAATAACCCAATACTGTATGAAGAATTCGAATCTGCACTAAAGTACTTACCATTCCAAAAAGCACCAGGGATGGACAATATACAATCAGAACTTATAAAGCATGCGGGAAGAAACCGACTGTATGAAATCATTAATAAAATAATGGAAACGAAGCAATTGCATAACTACACTAATCCCAGTACCAAAAAAATACATGGCAAAAACTTGCACAGATTACAGAACAATCAGCCTGCTATGCCACACATCAAAAATCCTACTGCGCATTATAAAACAACGAATATCGACATACATCAACCAATACTTAGATGACAGTCAATTTGGATTCCGCCCTGGAATGTCAACACGGGACGCAATCACGATCATGCATGTCCTGGGAGAACGTTATATAAGTCGAGGAAGATATATGTATGTATGCTTCGTAGACTATGTAAAGGCTTTTGACAGGGTGAACTGGGACCAGCTGTTTCCGCTTCTTCTGCGCATCGGCTGTCCAAGTACGATCATTAACATTTACCAGCTGTATAATAGTCAATAAGCCGTAGTTAGAACAGTAGATGGTGGAACAGTACCAGTCAAAATCAAAAGAGGAGTGCGACAAGATTGCCCATTGTCACCGGATTTATTTAATATCATAGCAGAGCAAATTCTACTAAAGTTTGAAGATACAAGATATGGTGTAAAAGTAGGAGGACGAAACATACGAACTATCAAATATGCTGATGATTTGACCTTATTAGCAAATAGTCCGCATATGCTTCAAAAAATGATAATTAAAGTAAATAAATCAGCAAAAAATTATGGAATGCATATTAATACTAAAAAGACCAAAGTAATGACAATAGGGATAAAACCGCAACAAATGAATATGGTAATCGACGGAACAAACATAGAGCAGATTTCATCATTCAAGTACCTGGGAAGCACGATTACTGAAGATGGGCGTAGCTCCCAAGACATACGAGAACGACTTGCCATAGCGAAACAGGCTATGCTGAAAAAAATAAAAATAACAACTAACAGAACAATGCCTATAGAGCTGCGAAAACGCATTATAAAAACATACGTGTGGCCAGTAGCATTTTATGGATCGGAAACATGGACGTGCACAAAACGAGAAGAGGATAAGATAGCATTTGAAATGTGGTGCTGGAGGCGGATGGAGAAAATAAGCTGGACGGAGAAAACAAAAAACCAAGAAGTTTTAAAACGGGTCAATCAAAGGCGGCAAATTCTAAACCAGATTAAAAAACGGAAACTATGTTAGATGGGGCATGTGTTACGACATGGAGGATTGCTGCGAGATGCAATTGAAGGATAGAAAAACGAATAAGAGGTAGACCACGATTAAGCTGGATAGACAATCTGAAGAGGGATTCCGGATTCTCCAGTTATTCGGAAATGAAAAGAATGGCCAATAACCGATACGAGTGGAAAAAGACAGGCAAACCAGTCCGCGGACTGTTCCACCAGATGATGATATATATATATATATATATATATATATATAATATTACTCAACCCTGTTAGGACGACCCCAATGATTTGGATGAAATTTTGTACACACCTGTAATTTATTAAGTAATTAATCCTTACAGTCACGATGTCCACTATATGGTGCATACAGTTTTAATGCTAAAAAATGTTTATTTTCTGGTTCACGTGAAATATCTCAATTTTAATGATATTTATATAAATACATTGAAAATCAGCTGAAATTCACCTAAGAAACAGTATTATATAATAAATATCTGCATAAAATTTATAATTTCATGTTAAAATTTTATAATGCACGACTGAAAGGGTTGAAAATGGCCTGTATGGACATTACGAATTTTTGAGTCCCGAGTACACCATAAAATTTTAGAAATTTCGATTTTTTTTCAGTCGTATTTTTCTCGATATCTAAAAATTTCAACTAGATCGCATTAACCGTTCGAACACGTTACAAGCTTAGAAATCTACTTTTTTTTACCGTGTGTGTATGTGTTGGTAGATATAATTAAAATTTTATATCTCGGATGTCGCTTCGATGTAAGGTATCGGATCTTCTGGAAATATTTTTTAATCTACGAAGGAACTATTTCGAGGGATAAATTATTCGATCGAAAAATTCCAAAAATCATAACTGGAATTTTTAGTGACAACTCATTTATGAGACGAAATTTCAGCCGATTAAAATAGTTACAGCTTATATATGTAATCATTTTTAGTAATGTGCGATTTGTATTTAAAGATATTATTCCAAAAAAATGTTAAAAACCAAATCTATCAGTGTACTAACGACTATGATAAAGGTCAACGCATCGTGAAGTTAATGTATAAAACATTAATTTAAAAAAAAACAACAACGAGAATTCTTAAAAAAATATAAAGGTTTTTTCACGTAGAAAACTTGCCAAATTATTTATTGAATTATATGCGTATACCACACACACACACACACACAACATACATATATATTAATTAAATAAATCGTAATCTCAATAAATCTTCATAGGAGAAAATTCAATAATTGAATATCCTCGTTAATTTATTCGGAATAACACGGACACTGCATTAGGAGCTGAATCGTTTTTTGTTTTTTTTTTGTAAACTGGCACGAATTAACGTCTCTATGGCCGGATGGTATACGTACAGCCGGGCCATAATAAGCATAATAATTAAAAAAAAACAGAGTCCTCTCGAAGGTTAAATTATCTTTCAAAATCTTATGCTAATAGAAAAATCTGAAATCTAGGTAGTCTTCCCGGCGACATATTTATATTCGCGGATAGTTAAAAGACTTCCGTCAAAAAAATAAAAAAAATTTACATAAAATAATCTACGTTATAAAGAAGATCTCTATCCTATTTTTATTTCTGTAATGAAAAAATTTAATAGACATTCGACTCGATTTTGAAGATATTGTACCTTCGTTAATCGAAAGTTAACTTAATCTTTATAAAAATATAATTTAAAAAAAATTTCCGTATCGGTACAAAAGTATCTCTGCAATAAAACAGAATATACTATACGGATCTTTACTCGTTTAGAATGTTGCGTCATATAGCGAGCGTAAGTGATATAATCGCCGACAATTCTATATAAATCAATGGGACATAATTAGCGACGAACTCCTAAGTCATACGACCGATATCCGTATAAAAATTAGACTAAATTTCAATAGACTAGGAAAATGCGGAATCATCAGAAAACGTAAACCGCAATATTTAAGACGCATCGCGAATAAATCGGAATAAAAATATTACTCGGAGATAAAATCGTCGGAAAAAAGACGTCAAATTTCACGATTGGATAATATCATCAAATAGAATTCAACTGATCGTCGAAATAACTTCAGCCGTTGATAGAAAAGCAATTCCACAACCCAACCTTCGAGTTGATCTATCGGATAAATTTAAACCGGAAAAGTTGTTTCGAGTTTAACACATAACCACGAAATTTCACGTCTTCCTCTTTCCAGCCATTTTATTGCCGACTAAAAATTAATTCCACAATGGTAGATCGTCAACCTTCGAGATGATGGAGACGGAGGATGATGAACAAGAAGAAAGCGACAAGTCTGACCTATCGGATGAATTCGAACCGGAAAAGTTCTTTTAAGTTGTAGTTGAACTGACGTCTTTTCCATGATCATATTTTTCCAGCAATCATCGACTAATATTTTCAGAATAGTATATTTCGATTCATTCACGATGTGCCCGAGACATATTTTAGCTTCAGCTTTTTTGACGGTTCGTATTAGTTCAAGGTTCTTTCCTGTACGTTTTGGCATTCTTAACTTTTTAAATAATTCACGCTATTTCGACCAGTGTGTGAGTGCATCTTAAACGAGCTGTGTTTTAATTTCGTTTTCGTTCGTCGAATAGCGAAACAATTCGAACGTTAAAACGGTGGTTATAAAAAAATAAATAAAATTTCTAGAGGTTAAACAAGACATTGTAGAGAAATCATTAATAAATTTGTAATACATATTCCGTAGCTAAATGTTTAATGTCGAAGTTTTAGTTATGGCGAAAATTTATAGGGAAAAGACTGAGAAATAAATAAAAAATATTAATACGCTGCCTGTATACGAAATAATACGAAAATCTTGACTACGTAACAAAATGTTCAATATAGAAGCTTTTTTTTGTGTGTGTTTTTCCTTTTTTCGTGTGTCGGTACCATATGTACTGCTGCTACGGCCAGAAGCACCTGAAAGTAATTATTTGATGTTATACGGAGTTGAGACCACATCTCAATTTCGGTGGAGAAATTACTGCTTGTACTGCAACTGGCTCATCGCATAAAACTTGCCGTAATGAATTGCAACTAAATTTCCGAACATGTCGATATACGGAGTATTGTGGACATTTAAGAAATAAGTATCGGGACTGTTAAGGGTGTCTGGACGTAGCGAAGGCGTGTGTTTTATTTATATGTCAATGCAATGTGACCAAGTCGGAGACGAAATAGAACTACCTGTTATGTAAAAAAAGATCTCCGAGGAAAAGGATGAGTCTTCGATAGATAATAAAAGGTTAAAAGGTTTTAATTATGTATTTGATGGAAACGATCGCATCAAATTCGGATATAGGAGCTAAAATAGGGTTTAACTTTTAGCTATGTTACATACCGGTTAATTTGGTGGAAAATCTGTGTAACTTGGGATACAGAATAAACTTATGTTAAGAGTAGGGTTACGGTATAAAAATTTCTATAGAACAGGATGTAATTTGGTGGAGTTACAATTGAAACATACTGATGAAGGAGAATCCGGAATATATTAGAAAATGTACGTTTTTCGATGAAGGCAACAGATATAACGAAAGTATATCGCGTATAATTCAACAGAAAATACCGAGTATTAAAGTGGTGCGCTGTAATGTAAAAGATCACCCTCTGAATCTACAACGACGACGTTTGTTCAATTTGCATGCGTCCGTATAGATTTTTCTACATTCTTTATATTTGTGTATAGTTTGTCGTATCGAAAGTTTCAATTACATTTAGTTAATTACGAATACACACATACAAAAAAAAAACAACAAAATAAAAAAAACCGTCTGTGCCTGGGAGCGCAGGAGAGAAGTGAAACTTAATTTGAACTAAATTCGATTCAAAGTTTTTTAAATTTTTACGCGTGCATATATACATATACACGCGCGCAAACGCAAACGAACACATACGCACGCACATACACACGCACATACACACGTACACACCCACATATATATATATATTACATATTTATATATATATATATATATATATATTATAAGAATAAGCTGAACTATTGGTATAATTGTGGTTTGACGGCGGGTGTTGGTAGCGCCATACATGAGAACGGGATATATATATATGTATGTATGTATATATATATGTGTGTATGTGTGTATATATCCGTCCGTTACTTTGTTGACACACCTAACGCAATAAAACGTGGTTTGATAAGCGGGTGTTTATTTCCGCTCGCTCGCTCGTTTTGCGGGTTAACTTCAGATAAACCGCGCTAATAGAAGTTTCACTTCAAAAAGATCGGACAGTATTCCAAATATCGTGTGAACTTCAATAGTACAAAACTTTAGTTATGTAATGTTTGAATGTTTGTTGTAGAAGTTTGAGTTATATTGAAAATTTAGCAAAAAAAAAACACAAAAAAATTAAATAAAAAGGAAATATAAATTAAAATAGCTTTTTATAAAAAATTAAAAAAACATTAAAAAATCAAAAAAAACATGCAAAAACACGATTTTTAACGTTTTTTTTTTAAAAAAAAAAATCACTACAAAAATAAAAAAAAAACATGCAAAAACACGATAATGTTTGAATGTTTGCTGTAGAAGTTTGAGTTATATTGAAAATTACATTTAACGATTTACGCGTATACGAGTATAGAATTTAATGAAAAATGTAAATAATCAAAATTAGAGAAAATTATGTATAAATACCGCTTTAGTTTCATACGAAACTCGAGCTACCTAATGTATTAGATTAAAATGAATGTATACGTAAAATTATATCTGTCAATCATTTTGATCGATATCAGAACAAGGACAAACGGCTTATGCTCTATACATAGAAATTTTGCCGCAGGTGCTCAAATCGCGGTAAAACTACAAATTGGGTTTGTCGCCGTTACGTTCGATGGTGCTTAAAACATGTTACCGGAAAAAAAATTACGTTTTTACTTTCGATTGGTAGATCTATGCGATAGGTCCGTAAATATTTATACAATAGGTGTATATACAGTATCACTCACGTATACGAAAAACGTTGTGTTTAAAATTTCAAATCAATCGGACAAAAAGTGTCGAAGATTATCATTTAAAAATAAACATTTAATATTATTTATATATATATATATATATATATATATATATATATATATATATATATATATATATATATAAAGTTATTGATTGTGGAATGTAGTGATTTTTATTTATACTTGATTATTAAAAATAGTTAAAATCACTAAATTTATTTTTAATTATGCGAAGCTTTTCGGCAATTACGCCATTGTCAAGCTATATACAGTTAAAATTAATTAATATAAAATCATAACATATTAATTTAAAACTAAGTTTTCAATTTTACACAAAATGAATTATGAATACTTTAGACTATCTGACCCTGACTGTGGTACACAACACAATCAATTGTCAGTAATATAAAATTTACAGAACAGTAGCTAGAGAATAATTATTTTATAAAAATATGTGTTTGAACAATGAAAAATTTAATCACATAAATATATATTTTTCATTGTTCAAACACATATTTTTATAAAATAATTATTCTCTAGCTACTGTTCTGTAAATTTTATATTACTGACAATTGATTGTGTTGTGTACCACAGTCAGGGTCAGATAGTCTAAAGTATTCATAATTCATTTTGTGTAAAATTGAAAACTTAGTTTTAAATTAATATGTTATGATTTTATATTAATTAATTTTAACTGTATATAGCTTGACAATGGCGTAATTGCCGAAAAGCTTCGCATAATTAAAAATAAATTTAGTGATTTTAACTATTTTTAATAATCAAGTATATATATATATATATATATATATATATATATATATATATATATATATATATGTACATGTATAGTTTTTCGAATTTCAGATGTGGTAAACGATGCGGTTTTCGATGAGGAACACGACGAAATGGTTGTAGTTAAAGATATCGAAATGTTTTCCTTGTGCGAACATCATTTGGTACCATTTTATGGAAAAGTTTCCATAGGGTATTTACCGCAAAATAAGATACTCGGAATTAGTAAATTAGCTCGGTATGTATACAAGGCGTATAATCTTTCTAGACGGGGATAAATAAGCAACGAAATCGTTTTAAAATTACAAGAACAGACCGAACAGTAAATGGTTAGCGAATTCGTAAAATGAATAATAAATTTAAAACGGGAAACGATATATTGGTTATTAACTCGTCATTATCATCGGTGTATCAGCTCGTAGGCTGGTTCGCACCATGTACCAATCGCTTCAATCCAAGCCTGTGGCAAGTTTCCTTCTGTCGGTATTCCACTTTCTTTTGTCGATGAATGTTATCTTCCACGTGTCCCCCCCCCCTATTATCTTGTCTTCAATAACATCCTTCGAGGTATTTCGATTCTTACCTAATGTATGACCCAGCCACTTAATGCGGATATTTTGTAATATACTACGTTTTTAACCTTTCTACTACTAATTTGTTGTTCATTTGCTCTACCCAATTAAGTTTTTGTAGACGCCGCCAACACGACATTTCAAAAGCTTCTAATTTGTCTCGCTCTATTTGCTTCATTATTCATGTTTCCGCACCATATAGTGCTGCTGACCATACTTTACCTAGCTCGATAAAAATGGAACTATTCAACCATTTTCTATTCAGTCGGACCCTACTATTTCTCCGTACCAAATTGATTCTGCAAGCCAACGTTACAGCGAATAGGTACTCTGCCTTTTCCTGTTGCACCGGGTACTTTTTACCAAGCATCAATGTTCTCCTTTTAAAATATGTCCAATAAATTGATGGATCCGTCTTTCGCGTGATCTTTTTGTAATTCTATCGGTTCGTTTACACTTCTGTCCGTATTAAGAGATTCATTATTCTTTCACAGTCCACGATACACGGCGACATTCATCGCCGTATCCACATACAGATACAAAATTACTCGAAATCGATAAAACATTACAGGAGAAAAGCAAATTCCGCGAACTTATTATTGAATTTTTAAATTATTATAAAAAACAAACCGTCGAGTAAAATTACGTTTTAGTAGCAGAAGTAATAAATATAAAAAACGTAAAAAACCATTATATCGATTAAAATAGCACTTGTTATATATACCACATAAACACACACTTTGTGATCTAATTACTGATGATTTTAATAAAAATAAGCACACTGGGCTAGCACTGCTAGACATTGAAAAAGCTTTCGACACTACTTGGCACGATGGAATTCAGTATAAATTAATAAAATATGGTTTTCCAATATCAACTAGTTTCCATGACTAAAGCATATTTACATAACAAGAAATTTTATGTGAAAATTAAAAATCAGAATTCTAAAGTCAGATATGCATCGGCAGGAGTAATCCTTGGTCCATTCTTGTTTATTATTTACATAAATGATATTAGTACAATTAAAAAAAAGTTGATGTTAATTTATATGCTGACGATACTGCTCTGCTGACGTCATCATACCGTATTGATACGATTAGCAACAGATTAACCGCTGCAATTAACAAAATGTCCAAATACTTTCATAAGTGGAAAATTAAAATTAACGATAGTAAAACAGAGACTATTATTTTCACAAAGCGTAAACCCGCTATAAATGACTTCGTTCGAATTCATAATGAGCACTTAGACTGGAAATCTAAAGTAAATTATCTCGGTGTAACACTAGATAGTAAGCTAACTTTTACTAAACATATTAACGAGTGTATCTACAGAGGACATAAAAAAATGAGTGTACTGTTTCCAATATTTAACAGGAAATCTACGTTATCACCGGTGAACAAGCTTTTGATTTATAATCGGGTAATTCAACCTAAAATTCTTTATGCTAGTCCTGTATGGTCGAACTCCTGCCTAAGTAATATAAACAAATTACAACGATTACAAAATCATTGCCTAAGAATAGTGTTGAACAAATCCAGATACACGCCCATTAAAACAATGCATGACATTTTAAACTATCCCTATATACAAGAAATAATAAAAAACAGGACCTTAAAATTCTTTAATGCATGCCGCATGTCTGCTGACCGAAATGTCAATGAAATTGGAAACTACGATTATCAGTCTCTACTACGACACAGGTATAAAAAATATGAACACAGACGAATTAAACATATCTTACTAGGGTAGCATTAGGTTTAAAATTCGATGATATTATAGATAAATTTTATTTGATATATTTTTTTTTCTCTTTAAATTTTATAAATAATTTTAACCATTGTGTTTAAAATTTACTTATGAATTACACGTTGCAGGTTTTTTGCGGAATTTTTCCTGTAAATTTCATTAAGCAATGAATGTTTATAACTATCACTCGTGTATATTTTTTAAAATTATTATTATTAAGTTTATCGGTTAAGGAATTTTTTATATTTCGGAACGATAGAACCGTATATCATAAGTTATTATTTTTCTCGTAAAATTTAATCAATCAAAATATACTTTTCTTCTTCTTCTTCTTCTTCTTCTTCTATACATATTTTAGTTTCATATTTTGTTTTAAAATCACTTTAAAATATTGAGATGAAATATTATACGTACAAAAGTAGTACGCAATTACAAGCATTTAGGGAATTTACGACTGATTTATCCGTTTTATTTTACAGAATTGTCGAAATATTCAGCAGACGACTACAAGGTAAGTTTAGAAATTATTCTTATCACGAAATTTAGACAACCGTTTGAAAAATAGTATGCAACCTGCGAATATGCGAAATGTATACGCGTAATAATAATAAATTTTTTTGGCCCATTTAATACAAATTTTAAAATTGTACTAATTTGTTAGAATAATGTGGTTAAGTCGCAATATTTCGAATTAGGATTTCAAAACGAAACTATATACGTAGGATAAACGTAAATCGATATTATTTGAAAATGATTAAACACGCTGTTTCGTATATAATTAAAAAACCATCAAATTTCATCAAATAAATTAACACAGCTATTCGAAATTATTTCGTAGTTTTATTTATCTTAAAAGACAAAATATAGTTTTGGATTATTTTTTACAACGAAAATATGTTGATAATTAACGTCTCAAATAGCGGTGTAATTAGATTTTTTTGTGAGTTTAAACGTTATTTATCCTCGCATTATAATTTTTATAACTTATGACATAAAAATAAATTTAAGCGGATGATAAATTTTTTTCGTTTCTATCTTTTTTTTAATGGAGATACCTTTTTATCCAACGCGATACTGTGGGAGACTCTGTTTATAATCGAAGATGATAACTTCTCCAGGAATGTTGCTATATGAGCGTAGATTATCCAACGTTATACGGAGGGGGTTTAATATATGGGAAACGTAATAAGTTAAATCTTATTAAATCTTAAAACGTAACGTCGTCACAGCAAAGCATTAACAAAAAAAAAAAACCACACGATCGGGATTGCAGATTGGCCGTTCAGAAGACTTTCTGTAAGTATGGAAAAGACGATCAGGTGACAAACGGTGACCAAATCGTAATCTACCGATGAGTATACAATTTTAATCTTCTTAAAGAAATAAAACTACAGAAGTTTCATGAGAGGCGGTTGCAGTTGATAGTAATTAGCGAGAAGTGATCGACTAATGCTCTCAATGTACGTCAGTAATTACATTTTAAGAAAAAGAATGCCGTAAATAGTATTTAAATATAAAAAAATGAAATTTTTTAGACAAAAACTAAATCATTTAAATTTGTGAAATATAAAAAATTAAAAACAACGTCTGTAGTTCGAAAATTTCATTATAAAAAAATTATTACACTGAAACAATAAAATTGAGGTTCGAAATTAAAAATTATAAATAATGACCGAATATTCTAAATCGTAATTAATATTATTTGATCTAATTATGTATAGTGTATTCTTACGTTTCTTCTTTGCTGTATTTTTACTCATCTTTACTATGTTTTTTATTCATTTTTATTTTTCATCTATCTCGTAAGTATCTAATGTTATAATCACGCGTGTATTACTCGGTTCAATAAAATCAAAAATACTTTGGGGGGAGGGGATTACTTTGTATTCACGACTAATCTTCAGCAGCCGCATAAACCGGACTAGAGATTAGATAGTACATACAAAAGCATTCGGATGCTTTCTCCCATATTTCATCAGGAGGTCCCGTATATTAATTAATACTTTGTTTTACAACTACTATAATTCGACCGAGCTTAACATATGCGAGTACAGTTTGAGTTTCAATCTCCGACAGTACTTACAGAGTATAAAGGTACTCGTCCCGAGTTGAGGTACTCGGGGAAGATCAAAGTGAAGTACTTACAGAAGGATACACGAAACTTTTGTTGTAGAATTATATTGAATCTGCCAAGGTACAAAAAAATATTCAACAGATACACAGACACAGTTAAACCTTCCAGATATTTCAATAACTAAATTTTATTATAACTGTAAATTTCACGATAATGATTTAATTAACATAATCGGTGACTACGATATATCTTCATATTATACGCGTTACAAACATCACCGACTTAAACATCGTTTACTTTAACTCTCACCATTTAGTAATATTACGTCGTATTACTATTTAGTATAGGGGGTGACCCAAAGAAGACGGACGGTTTTGTTTTTTGAATAGCGCATTTAAAAACACTGTTGCTGTGCTCCACGTTTAGTGTATACACGAGAGATTCGTTTTTGTCCAGTTTCAGTTACCATGTCATTCTATAACGGGAAGGAACGCGTTTTGCGTGAAACGTTTTATTTCAGTCAGGACAGTGCAAAGAAAGTTTCGAAAAAAATTTAAAGTTAAGCGATTTTTTCGTGGACTTACGAGGCGCGTTTATGAAACACGTGCACGAGATCTAGAAGAACTGAAAACTCGGATTTCTGAAGAAATTTCAAAAATTCAGCTACCTATGCTCGAAAAAGTCTTCGGAAATCTTGTAAAGACTGAATGAATGTATTGCAAATGACGCTGAACGATATTGTATTCTACAAATGATTGTAAGCTAATCTCTCGTTTTCCTATTTTTAAACAAAATTTCATTCGACAATTTTGGTCTTTCGTTTCATTCAAAAAACAATAAAACCGTCCGTCTTCACTGGGTCACCCCATATATTACGTCTTATTTCTAACCGATTTACCGATTAATTTTTTCTCCTTTCGATGTGATTTATCGTCCTTCGCTGCCTTGTAAGATTTCGTCGCTGGTTTTTGTCTTTTTATGACATTTTTGCCATTTCGCCCCAGATCCAAAATTTCAACACTGAATTCGGTTTTTAGATTTCTCGCGTTGTTAAACATCAATTTTCACAGTCGGAACTGACTGCTTACGTACGTTTATGAAAATTACTTCCGGTCGTCTGCATTAGTAATTGTCGTTATCAAAATTTTTATTATTAAATTCCATTCTTAACTTCCGTTACACTCTCATTATTTTCTATTATCATAATAACGTGTTTCCGTTAGTCCGTCTAATTAATTTTCTATATCGTATTCTTACGTCTACTCTTTGCTGTATTTTTACTAATTTTCATTTATTTTTACCTTCGTTTTATTCGTGTTTATTTTTCGATCGAGAACATTATTTCGATAAAATAATTAACATTATTCAACTATACACGCGCATAATTATGTGCATAAAAAAAAATCACTATATACAAGCGTACATACATATTTATAAAAACAAAGCAAAATTTAGTTCAAATATGAAAAGAAAAGAATGTGTTTTTGAAAATCAGATTTTCCGAGCATAATTTTTAGGCGGAATAATATAAACGAAAAAACAGGTATTAGCGTCAAAATTCGTGTAAAAATTTTTATTTATTTTATTTTTTGTACAAATAACGATGGAAACGGAGGAATATTTTAAAAAGGGACTACTTTGATTGTACCACACAAGCCTCCTCGTACCCAACCAAGCCAGAATGCAACTCCACGGACTAGAAATCCCGGATCACGAATAAGCGAATGATTAAAATTCGCGATAAATCTTGTAAAGATTCATGGTCGAGATTAACACAGAACAAATTATGGAGAATCAAACCGCGAATAGAACAGTGGACGACGTTGTACCGAGCGAACAGACACGAAGAGAGATTAGGTTAACGCCAATCGAGCAGAATGCGTCTTTAGTGACATGCAAGTTTTGTCAAGATTCAGCGCTTAGAACACGTACAGAATGTCCGAACACCAACGTAATCATTAATAACCGGACTAGATTAAAGTGAAGCACTACAATGAAGATGTAATACAGCGATGAATATACTATCTAAAAATAACCGATTTAAAAAAATTATTTTATAAACTAAACAAAATTTCTGTGGACACAAATTACCTTTGTAGTCGAGCGTACTAAAATAAAAAATATAATAGATAAATAAATAAATAGTTGTTAAAGCGAAACGTTTACGGAAAGTTAAAGATTTTACACGGTTATAAAACAATTTTCAACTTTGATTTCCGGTAATTTTCTATTCGACTTTCAAAATAATCGTAACATACTAAAAAAAAATTATGCAAAATAGTTACGGGAGCTTACGTTCGCAAAAGGTCCGACCGAGAACCTGCAGAATGTTAACAGAAAAGGAAACCGAAAATTAATGTAGTAAACAATCGAAAGACGAAATTAAGTTTTATAGGTTTAAGTGTGTAATAAATGAAAGAATCGATCTTCGTCAACCTGAAAATCCATGTAGGGAACCGACTGAACAACATACCCCAGGCAAGCCAAATGTAGCGTGGTGTGCTGTTGTTCGACGTCTTCATTTTCCAAGTAATTTATGCTGGTACTGTTTTAATAAATGACCAACTAGATGGATTCCTGTTCTTGTTGGGATTCGAACTTAAGTCCGCGAATACGTTAAACCATTCCACTGAACAGACCTTGTTACAATAAAAATTACGTATAAAATAATATTATTTAGTAAATGAATATGGTTATTCTAGTTCGTTAGCATTCCACTGAGCAGACCTTGTTACAATAAAAATTACGTATAAAATAATATTATTTAGTAAATGAATATCGTTATTCTAGTTCATTAGCATTCCACTGAGCAGACCTTGTTACAATAAAAATTACGTATAAAATAATATTATTTAGTAAATGAATATCATTATTCTAGTTCGTTAGCATTCCACTGAGCAGACCTTGTTACAATAAAAATTATGTATAAAATAATATTATTTAGTAAATGAATATCGTTATTCTAGTTCATTAGTATTCCACTGAGCAGACCTTGTTACAATAAAAATTACGCATAAAATAATATTATTTAGTAAATGAATATCATTATTCTAGTTCGTTAGCATTCCACTGAGCAGACCTTGTTACAATAAAAATTACGTATAAAATAATATTATTTAGTAAATGAATATCGTTATTCTAGTTTGTTAGCATTCCACTGAGCAGAGCTTGTTACAATAAAAATTATGTATAAAATAATATTATTTAGTAAATGAATATCGTTATTCTAGTTCGTTAGCATTTCACTGAGCAGACCTTGTTACAATAAAAATTACGTATAAAATAATATTATTTAGTAAATGAATATCGTTATTCTAGTTCGTTAGCATTCCACTGAGCAGACCTTGTTACAATAAAAATTACATATAAAATAATATTATTTAGTAAATGAATATCGTTATTCTAGTTCGTTAGCATTCCACTGAGCATACCTTGTTACAATAAAAATTATGTATAAAATAATATTATTTAGTAAATGAATATCGTTATTCTAGTTCGTTAGCATTCCACTGAGCAGACCTTGTTACAATAAAAATTACGTATAAAATAATATTATTTAGTAAATGAATATCGTTATTCTAGTTCGTTAGCATACCACTGAGCAGACCTTGTTACAATGAAAAATTACTTATAAAATAATATTATTTAGTAAATGAATATCGTTATTCTAGTTTGTTAGCATTCCACTGAGCAGACCTTGTTACAATAAAAATTACGTATAAAATAATATTATTTAGTAAATGAATATCGTTATTCTAGTTCGTTAGCATTCCACTGAGCAGACCTTGTTACAATAAAAATTACGTATAAAATAATACTATTTAGTATATGAATATCGTTATTCTAGTTTGTTACATTCAAATACACTTACGATAATCGATATAATATATATATATGTATTAACTCGAAATTTTAATATTTTCTACGGTAGTTCAAGAACGGTTAACGAAGCAAATAGCGGTAGCCGTGACGAAAGCTATTCAACCGGCCGGTGTCGCTGTAGTAATAGAAGCTGTGTAAGTTCAATTTCGAATCATTATTCGTAGTTCTACCAATATTTATTATGTAATATACCGCGTACGAATTTCGAACAAACAAAAAAGGCATACATATATTTGACAAAAAAAAAAAAAACAGATGTAAAAATATTATCGCATTATATTACACGTATATCGGATAATGTGAAGTCGACAGGGATCAATTACATTCGACAAAGAACGTTCGAGACGAATCGTATATTTCAAGAAAAAATATATGCATATCATCATTAGTTGTAATTCCCCGAATGGATTCATATTATCGCTTCTTGTACTAACGTACGCCATCTACTCTAGTTTTCAGCCTCTCGCGCACATTCTACGAACGATTTCGGTTTCCTTATTGTATCTGTCCATCTGGTGTATACTCGTCCTGCAGATCCTTTCCATCTGGTAATGAATCTCGCTCAATATTCTATCTCCGCATAACATGAACAAAAAAATTCGAAATTTTCGTTCGGATCTGGCTGGTTAATCTTTTGTAATTTTGAACCTATTTAATATTGACATATTTGTTTGTTTGGCCGTCTAACGTATTCTCAGCATCCGTCGCCAAAACGAAATTTCAAAGCCGTCTGCGCGTTTTTAATCTGCCGCTTTTAACGTCCATGTTTCTGGCGCATACATAAATATCGAAAATACGAAGCACTGTGCAAATTTCATTTTCACTGCATTTGTGATAGATGTATCTTTCCATCTATTTGCAGCATTTCGTGCTAACTGAATTTTGAGTTTTATTTCATTTGCGGAGCCACTTTACGTCTTCTATTAATGCTCCCACATATACAAATTTCCCTACCGTTCGATACTCGTACGTTTTTCATTTATCGAGTTTTTACCATCAATTATCATTAATTTTGTTTTTTTGTTTATTCAATTCTAAGTCATAATCCTTGCTTACTCTCACTAACACTATTGGCTATTAGTATTGCGTCGTCAGCAAGAAGCAAATTATTTATTTTCCTACCTCCTACAGAGAAACCGTCGTTCGATTCGTCTAGTATTTGGCACGTAACATATTCCCCATATAGATTGAATAACATCTTCTGAGAAAGAATGCATGTCTCACTTCTTTTTGAAATTCTTTCTATTGTACGTATCGGTGATATGGTTCTATAATTTTCGCATTTCGAGGATTGACATTTCTTCGTATATATAATATATAGTTCTACACCATTCTTTTGGCCATTCTGCAGTTGACCATATTACGTTACAAATATCGTGTATCTTATTTATTAGCCCATTTCTCGAATTACATCGACATGTTCATCTTCTTACTTTTTATATGCATAATTGCTTCTTCAATTTCCTTTTCCAGAATAGGTGGTTCTGTTATCTCTAATGAGTTCATTATTATTATTATTATGGTTTATTTTATTTGTAATAAAACTTTTGACAATAATTTATACAGACTTCGGCAATTTCATTTTTCTCGTGTTTAATACAACTGTCTTCATTTTTTACTGTCCAGTTTCCTATTTTGAAATCGTAAATTTTTTTCTCGCAGATTCGTATTGACGAAGGAAACAGTGTATAAAGAATATCCCCTAACGTCTGTATTTAAGTATCGTTAATAACACGTTCGTGTTTATCCGTAATTTTATTTCCTCGTTCTTATTTGAATTTCGATTAAGAAAATTTTAACATACAAAACGTTTTTTAAAAAACACGATACACCGATACTTTAAAAAAAAAAATGAATTTAATTTTTTTTTATATATCATTCGATCGCAATTTTTTTCGCGGTTTGTTTCGGTTCGTCTTCTGATTAACGATATAACATGAATTTTCGAATCTCGGTATAAATTTGGACAAGCGGCTAACACGGATGAATACAAAAACACGTAATGAATCGAATATTAAAAGGAGAAACAAATGTTTCGACTCGATGTAATCAAGTCTCTTGAAATCAATTCGACGAATACGGCTTCTAATTATGGGATTGTACCAAAAAGCGATATCGCTACTTTGTTCAAAATAAAATCCTTCGGACAGTTGTCGATCCCTTTTGCTATATAATCAATACCAGGCTTCGTGAAGATCTGAAGGTGAAAACCATAAATGAAGAAATGGCGATAAAAAATACGGCTCCCAACTATAGAGTACCATCCAAATCATACGGTCATTTCATTATCGGATAATTTCACTAAAATTCGCAGACACGACGGAATGAATAATATAAATTATTTATGAGTTTAACCACTGTATAGTACGTCTCACGTCACATTATGCAGAAATCGTAAAAAAATGTATCAAATAACATTTAAATTAGCGAATATTAAATAAATAAATAAATATATATATATATATATATATATATATATATATATATATATATATATATAAAATTTCGGAAACTAGAAACCGTTTCAGACCAGCGACCCCAGGTAAGTTAACAACTGACATTACTGGACTAAGAACGTTACCATCCGTTCTCCGATAGTTTAGTTATATTAAATAAACTACAGACATATTTAAAATCGCTAAATTTTGTATAAAAGGAAAAGCTTTTCGGCTATTAAACTATTCTCGAGTATGGATATAAAAAAGTCATATATAAAAATATAAAAAATAAAATGTGAAAAATACTTAATTTAGATGTACATTATTACAAAAAATAGGGCAAAGTGAAAAAAATAATTATTTATAAAATTATCGTACATTCCCTATAATAACCGTTTTTTTTCACTTTGCCATATTTGTAATATTGTAACGCTTATATTAAGTTTTTTTTTTTGACATTTTATTTTCCATTTTCTTTTCCTTTTATATTTTTAAAAAATAAAATGTGAAAAAATACTTAATTTAGATGTACATTATTACAAAAAATAGGGCAAAGTGAAAAAATAATTATTTAAAAATTATTGTACATTCCCTATAATAACCGTTTTTTTTCACTTTGCCATATTTTGTAACATTGTAACGCTTATATTGGCCTATTTTAACATATTCTTGTCCAGTTTAGTCTTCAGTCTCAAATGCTAGTTTTAATAGACTGCAATTAGTCCAAAATCGATGTCTTAGATTTATCCTCAATGTCCCCGTATACACTAAAATTTCAAATATGCATAGTGCTCTGCAGATACCATATGTAAAAGTCTATATCCTCAAACTATCCCAAAAAATTTTTCTCAGTTGTAGTGTGCACCGTAATAATTTACTTCCAGCAATAGGAAATTACGATTCCAGGGAACTATTTTAGATATACTAAGTATAAACATCGACGCATTAAACATAATGTATTATTCTCATAACGTCATAATTTGTTTGCTTTCGTTTCCATTACTTATAAATGATATTACATATTCGTTATATAATTAAACTTATATTTATTATTTTTTAAATTACCGCTTTTCATTTGTGATGGTTTTTTTGTCTGATTTTTCCATCAATACTATTTTCATCTTGTATATTTATTATTTACCAGTTTATATTATTAGAATTTTTACTTTCATAAATGGAGAGGGCATTTGTTCCGGTACATATATTAAATATTATTGTAACTTTTTAATATAATGCCAAATATACGCGTTTTATGTTTATGTTTATGTTTAAGTTTTTTTTTTTTGACATTTTATTTTCTATTTTCTTTTCCTTTTATATTTTTAAAAAATAAAATGTGAAAAAATACTTAATTTAGATGTACATTATTACAAAAAATAGGGCAAAGTGAAAAAAATAATTATTTATAAAATTATCGTACATTCCCTATAATAACCGTTTTTTTTCAATTTGCCATATTTTGTAACATTGTAACGCTTATATTAAGTTTTTTTTTTGACATTTTACTTTCCATTTTCTTTTCCTTTTATATTTTTAAAAAATAAAATGTGTAAAAATACTTAATTTAGTTGTACATTATTACAAAAAATAGGGCAAAGTGAAAAAAATAATTATTTATAAAATTATCGTACATTCCCTATAATAACCGTTTTTTTTCATTTTGCCATATTTTGTAACATTGTAACGCTTATATTAAGTTTTTTTTTTTTGACATTTTATTTTCCATTTTCTTTTCCTTTTATATTTTTAAAAAATAAAATGTGAAAAAATACTTAATTTAGATGTACATTATTACAAAAAATAGGGCAAAGTGAAAAAAATAATTATTTATAAAATTATCCTACATTCCCTACAATAACCGTTTTTTTTTCACTTTGCCATATTTTGTAACATTGTAACGCTTATATTAAGTTTTTTTTTTTTTGACATTTTATTTTCCATTTTCTTTTCCTTTTATATTTTTATAAGTTGTATATTTTTACGTTAGCTGAAAAGCTTTGTATTCTATTTGTATGAAATTTAGTGAATGTAACTAATTTTTTATTGTTTTTTTTATATTTTCAATAGCCGCGAATAAATATTACGCGACGAATAATTCACAGATAAGTCATCGACAAATTATAGGCCGCGTACGCATAGATTGTAATTTAAATTCGTTTCGTTTATTTTTTTATAGTCATATGTGCATGGTGATGCGTGGTGTTCAAAAGATCAACAGCAAAACAGTGACATCTACCATGTTGGGAGTGTTTCGGGACGATTCGAAAACAAGAGAAGAATTTCTGAATTTAATTCACTCGAAATAAATATTTCAACAAAAATACAAGACATCTCGTGTATACATACATTATATATATATATATATATATATATATATATATATATATGTATGTATGTGTATGTGTGGGGCAAAATATGACAATAATAATTATTAAAAAATGACCGCCCATAATATTATACTCATATTTTATGTTAAGACAAATGTGAATACGTGTAATAAGGAATTATTGTTCTGCGTTATGAGTTAATTTACTCGAAACGCGTTTACAGATAAAGCCTTGAAAAATACAAATATATTTTATCCGACGACAGCAAAGACGTTATTTAAAACCGTATGGTAAAGTTATTAAAATTAATCGCTGTACATAAACCTCAAGCGATTCACAACCGCGCATAATAAATTATCTAATGCTTATCATCATCATCATCATTATGATCGCTTCTCCTTACAGGAGATCGCGTACATCTATTCTCAATCATATCTGTCAGTTTCTAGCGTCCGTAATGAGTCCTTTAAGGTTCTTACACATGTGACTTGTTCGGTAGTAATGAATTCCACTCGTCACCCAATTGTTGGTTTTCCTTGTATCCTCCCCAATGCCACCTTCCCGGATTTTATGTGCTATATATTTTTTTGAAGTGTAACTTCTATTGGCGCGGTTTATATGGGGGAGTTAACCCGCAAAATGAGCAAGCGAGCCGAATTAACAGACAGATATATATATAGATATATAGATATATATATATAAACACATGCACACACACACATATATATACATATATAACCACGTTTTGTTGGGTTAGGTGTATCAACGAATACCTTGTTTAGTATTAGGCGCGTCGGCACATATATATATATATATACACGCTTACATCCAGCAGTGGATTGATATATGCGCATCGAGATATATATGTGTGTGTTTATACGTACATCCTGGTTAAAAATTAAAATAAAAAACTCTGGATCGAATTTAGTTAAAACGTCTTTAAGTTTCACTTCTTCCCTGCGCTCCGAGGCACAGATGTTTTTTTTTTATTATTATTATTTTTAATATCGTCTACTATATTTTTCTGATTTTTTCCTATTTTCTCTAAAACCCCGTCGTTGGTTAATGTCTTCAGTAACAATTTTCTTAGCGTCACAGAATTTACAAAAGTTGGCAATTTTTATCGAGTTCAGGAAATTAAAAATCCGCTGAACCCATTTTGTCTAGAATGAATGTAAAATAAAGAAATTAAGTTAAAATTAGGACGGAAAGTGTGGAAAAACAAATAAATAATAATCAAAAGTTAATATGAAAGAAAAAGTAAAACTGGTAAAATCACGCTTATAAGAAAATGGGTTGCATCGGGTGCAACTGATAAATTAACCTTATCGGGAGAATATAGATTAGTTGACACTTCTATCAAAAACGTTAATTTTGCTGATTTTTTATATGGTCCGTTGTAGTACTATTCTCACTTTTTCAATTAATGATGCTTCTAACTAACCTAACCAACAAGCATGGTTTATCCTCCGATATATTAATGAACACATATTTTAAACAACTACATTTTAAAATAATAATTAAATTTTCAAGGAAAAAATTAAAGAACGAAAAACTGAACATCAATCACGAGGATAACAATGGCGAACGTGATAGCCACTTTTTAAAACAAAACAACTATAATAATTTAACTATTTCCTGTTATAAAAAGCATATTTAAAAATAATTTCTAAAATAAATAATTTTGTTTATTTATTAAAGTAATTTTATAAAATAATAACGACAAACTACTATAACGGAGAAACTTCGATCTATTCAAAATAAAATGTTGAAAAAGTATAATTTATATTAAAAATATTTTCCGCGAATTTTTTTCTTTTTTTTTTTATCGTGTTCAGGAAAGTAAGATACGTCGATTTTTACAAGCCTGATCAATTTTGAGATGTTCTATTCTGGGAATGAGCCAAACTTTCATATGTACCCCTTGTAATACGTAACTCCACGTATTTCGCTTTTACCATGTATACTTATTTCGCGAAGATGTATAATTCTTATATATACAAATAAAAATTACAATAGAAACTAAAATAAATAAATATTTTCAATTCGACAATTTTAACGATCTTAGAGTTTCATTACCATTGTAGTCAACACAGTCAAAAACGAACTTATTGTCACACGCCATTATTATATTCGAAACCTTCTTTTGCGTATATAACTAATATATTTCATTACTTTTTATATAAATGAAGCGCGTCTGTTTTAATCCTCTCAGTCATAAAATGTTGCCACAAAATTATAAAGTTTACAGAGGTGTTTATTATACAATACTGCTTCTTATGTGAACTGTACATAATTTTCAATGTGTTTATATAAATATTTTTTAAATTGAGACATTTCACGTCAACTAGAAAATAAATTGTTAATATTAAAATTTCACGCACCATAAAGCGGACCTAATAATGAAAGCAAAATAATTTATTCTACAGACTAACTTAAAGAAACCATTCTTCTTGTCGTGAAATTCACAGACTTTTAACTCATTCTAAGATCAAATAGACAATTTTTTTTTAATTTTAATGAAAAAGAGTAGGGTTATTAATCACAACTTTAAATGGCAAAGCAAACATTATATCGCCTTACAATTTGGCATGATTGTGCGTTGAAATTCCAATCCTTATAGAGATAAGTAATAGCGCTGCGTTGCCATTAGATTGATCCTTTAAATTGAGCTACGGATATCAGCAAATAGCCACCAACCAGTTACTTAGTGCTGCGCTATGCGTGGATATATATATAAACATACATCTGATATCATTACCGTTAATTTGTTCCTACATTACTCCGCTAACTTGCTGCATTTTGCATTACCACATCATCGACGTTATAATTAAGTCAGTTTAAAATTATAATTTACTTCAGTGATGTGTGTATGTATAGAATGACCCAGAGAAGACGAACGGTTTTGTTTTTTGAATAGCGCAGTTGGTAACACGGCTACAACGTAAACCGCGTACTCCACATTTAGTGTAAATACAAGAGATTCGTTTTGTTCAGTTTCAGTTATCGTAGCATTCTAAGTTACGCGATTTTTTTTTTGTCCGATATACCCTAAGAGCCGCGTTTACGAAATACGTCCACAAGATCTGGAAGACCTGAAAACTCAGATTTATGGAGAAATTAAAAAATTCAGCGACTTATGCTCGAATCTTCGACAATTTTGTAAAAACTGTATGAATTTATTGTCGCAAATGGCGATTATCTGAACAATATTGTGTTCGGCAAATCATTGCAAGCTAATCTTTCGTTCGCTATTTTTACATAAAATTTCATCCAAAATTTTGATCGATTAATTTTTTAGTTATTCAAAAACCAACAAAACCATTCGTCTTCGCTGGGGGTCACACTATATGATTATTATATATCATAGCCTATTATGCTAGACTTATGTATGCATGCATAGATCTGACATGTATATTTTTCTCTATTTCTTATATATAATATATATATATATATATATATATATATATATATATATATATATATATATATATATGTATGTATATATTACCGTGAAGTTGAAAGTCAAGAGAGCAACTATGCCACTGTGCAAAAATTAATAAATGAATATAGACTCGTATGTATTTGTGCACATATACATTTGAATGTATCTATGTATATATTTATATGTGTATGCATGTATATTAAAAGAGTGAAAGGCAAACAGTGATGCTCTTAACAAACTGACTCTCTAAGGTTAGTGTGGTGTTGCGCCATAATTCAATTGTGCCACCTGATTTAACTGATATATTAAAGTGCGCCAACGCTCTTGTATCAGTGCAGTAATTTTTCCTGAGTTACCTAATGTCTAATCCGTTAACAAGTCAATTAAACACATATTCACTATATTATCTTACAGCTGATCAAAGTATTCTTCTATTTTCACTATGACTCACAACTCGGCTGCGATGAAACAAAATATTTGGTGTAATTTCTCAATAAGCTTATTAAACTCTTAGTTGTTGAATTAACATATATATTTTTTGTTAAAAAAAAATTAACAAATTTTAGAAACCTAAGTATTGATTAGGTACAAAGCCACGAAATAAATGTGTACCAAAAATACACAATAAACCAACGTGGCCAAACTGTATACTAGCATTTATCACGTCAAAAATCCACGTTTTCATCCAATAATTCTTTTTTAAATGAAAAAATAGATTTGGTTAGATATTCCTCGGCTCAGAGAAAAATGTACATATCACCACGTTACAAATCCAATTTTTACATTACTTACACTTGTTTTCACTACTTCAACCGATGAGTTTGGAAATTTTGACGTATAATATACGCAGTACCTGGGCGAACGAGATTTAATCGTGTTTTTTTCGTTGTTGTGTTGTAAAATCGTATTTTTTAAAAATATATTTAGGCACGAATCACGTACTATTAAAAATTATTAACTATAATTACTTTAATCGTGGAGAATTTCGTTGCATAAATTCGCGGAAGTTATAAAAAAAAAAAAGATCAGTTTTGACAAATATCATAAAGGTAGCACCATTAATATTTTGTTAGAAATGGAACTTTGTAATTTTCAATTGGATTATTCCTTAACATAATTCTTTAATTTCCAACAAAATAAAAAATAAAAACCTAAAGATGCGGTCCCTTTTTTATTCGCATCTTAACAAATTTTTCGAAAAAACACGATTATAAAAAAAAAAATAACGAACAGATAATAATTAAAGTGAAAAGGTTTATTCATATCGATATATTCTTCCTAGAGAAAAGAAAATGGCCAATTATATAAGCGCGGTATATCACGTTCACTATGCGGACGGCCTTTCACTGCTGATTATTTATAAAGAGAAAACGAATTAAAGAAAAAACACAAACGTTTTGTAGATGTTACGAAGCGAATTGTGGCGCGAAAAACATTCATACGTTTTTCAGACTGTGTAAACGAAAAATGGCGCGAAAAAATTTCGCTCGGTTTTTTTTTTAGAATATATAAAATGAAGTCATCAAAAATGTAATTTAACATCCACGTAATACAAAAAAGCAATTATTCTTACATACCACACACACACACACACATATATATAATATATATAAGGAGTATCGTCGGAAACGGAATAAATGCACATAAAAAACATAAAACTATTTTCGAGGTAAATTTTAATAGTTGCATTGTTTTCTGATGATACCGTGTTTTTACTCAATAATATTTCACATATCGAAAAAGCTTTATGAAATGCACAGAATAGCTATGAAAAACTGAGACAGAAAAATAAACTATTCAAATGACGGAGAACGGTGCCACTAATAGAAATCTATAAGCTAAATTGGCCAATGATGCAGAACTTTCATGAGGAATGTGGAAAGCCCTTAATAAAATCAGAAGGAATGTGGATAGATGCAATGGAACCCCCCGGAAAAGGGGCTACGTAAATTTCACTGATAAATGTGACTGTGAAGTGATAAAACTGAAAATCACTTTCGATACTGTCCAGCGTGTCTGGAATGTTGCGATGAGATACATTTAACAAATGACAATGCTCGAAATAGCTGCTTATTAGTGTGGGACTTGTTTCGCAATCAATTCGACGACGTAGAAGACTAATTTTTATAAAAATTTAACGGACGAGTAATTGACTTAAACAAAAGTATTTTAAATGTTTTTTGTGTGTTTAAATTATTAACAGTAATTACGTATAATTTCTCTTCGTTTATTGTTTTTCCCCATTAATATTTATTACAAACGAGACCACCAAGATAATTTAGCAATATTTCGGAGAAAAGCATAACATGAAGGAAGTAGCACCAACTGGTAATCATGACCTTAGATAAAGTCCAGGGGTTTTCTATGTCTTAAGCGTCCTACATCGCCGGCCAGTACATTTGGATGATTTTCCAGCTTCACGGCATTGCACTCTGCATATTGTTTAATGACCTCGTGGTGGATGATCTGGTTTGCTACATACGCGCATTTGTTATCAGTCGAAGAATTTTATTTTGGGTAGTCTGTATACTTCTCACATTTGTCAGCTTCGAACAATACCACAATTACACCCCATATATCCAGACACAGGCATTAAAATGACAGTATAGATAAGATGTTTATTGACGATAGACAGCACAATTAATCAGAATAGTTTTAAAATACTTGCATCCGTTTTTTCCTCTTCATTTTAATGTGACTTCGATGTGTTAGTCTGGAATTAATTATATTACATATACCGTTCAGAAACGGGTTAATTTTTTTATTTTTATATAATTTACTAAATAAAATTTTATTATTATCGAAAATCGTCAGCTTACAAAATGTCAATGATATTTTTAAATATTAACTACGCGTATGAACGCGATTTATTTAATTTTAGACGATATTACACGACAATAAATATATCGTTAATCGAATTCGATCGGTGGAACCGAACGTCACAGCGACTCCATCGTAAGTCCGAACAATTATTTTGTTAAATCCAAATCGTGCAATGATTTCAACTTAATCGTTTACCGGTAATCGTCTCTCGAAAGATAAATAATTTGTATAAATTTAACAATATTTCCAAAGATTTACTCAAAACTTACACAAAAATTAATAATACACTGTATTAAAAACAAAATACCGCGAACTTATTTTTTTTTTTTTTTAAATAAATTTAACAGTTTTTAATTTCTCGCTGGATAAATATAGGGAATATCAATAACGTTTTGGTTAATCTTTTAAAAAGTGTCCTATAAGAAAAAAAATTATGCGAATATAACAATTAGGAAAAAATATCGATATACGTGAATCGTCACGCGAGTGCATCAACAGAAAAGAATACAAACAAAAACAGAACCGAAGAATATTTCTAAACCAATTAAACGCTAACCCACGGATATATACTTTTCGACCGTATTATCTTTGAATTAAACTTTTGTTGGATAGATAACTGAGTAATCTCGAACATGTGCTTGCCAAAACTGATATAAACACATCTTTATGTATATATACACGTATTTATTGAAAAAGATAAAGAGTTACCGGAACTTCATTCAAAATCTAGATTATAAACGTATAAAAAGAAAAACGAGAAAGTACGTTTCGTTTTCTTCTAGGTTAGTATGCACAACTCCCTCATGATCACAAAAAAATATTTAAAAAAGGATATACACATATTCATATGTATCACAATTTAGTCCCGTCTCTCCGTATCGACTTATCTATACATATTTTTTTATTGTAGAGTACAAGTAGCGTTAAAGGCAATCATAATACGACGTTAGGATAGATAGACACACATCCGGCAGAACTGATTGTAATCGCTTTGTTGTCACGTCGCAATGCAGTCCCGCGTGTTTTTGTAGTATTACTAAAACGCGTATTGTGTTGCGCATGGTATTTCAAGCTATAATATTCGGATTATTTACATTTGTATTTTCTGACGATAATTTTTGCATCGCCGATCGCATTCGAACTCGGTCCCTTCCGTATAGAAGTTCATGTTCTAACCACAAGACTATCCCGACGATATATATATTATATATTATATATAATATAAAATATAATTACACGTATGTGCTTACACGTTAACGCGCGTATAATAAAAATCGAAACTACTAAGTATTTTTTTAACTATATATATATTAATATTAGCACACGATAAAATGAATAATAAACGGACAAAACAAAACATCTATTTACGTCAAGTTCGCGTATAATAGGAAATGAATTTCCGATATAAATCGACAATAATTAATAATAATGAAACAAAGAACTTTAAACTATACACTGACTATAATGTTAACGATAAAACATAGGTAGGAAATACGGCGCTATCATAAATCGAGTCTTCCATGTATACATCCACGCTGGAATAAATTTTAAAAGTAATCGCCTACTTCGTTATTATGAAATTTCATTAATTCCTCGACACGGTCATATGCATACAAACATACACGTATAAAAATAATTATAACGATGATAATATAACGAAGAATGTTTTTCTAATATGTACACATTAACTATAATATTAACGATAAAACGTACCTAGCGAAATATTACCGTTCCATAAATCGAGTCTTTTGATGTATACACACCGTACGTTGTTGTTGGTATAAATTAGAAAGATAAATTTCTACAAGGTTACTATATTAAATCTCAATATTTAAAATTATATAAATACACATATATAAATATTTTTCCGGCGATTAGAATGTTAAAGAAAAGTATATTAATTTAAATAAGGTATTTTTTTTTTCTATTTTTATTTCGTCGAGAGATCAGCTTATAAGAGTAGATAAAAAAATTATGTTAACAAACTCGTACGCGTTAAATTCTGTAACGGTAATAATTAAAAGTAATCAATAATCGTAATCGATATCATTACACCCATATGTACGGAGAGACATTGAAACGAAATATTAATATATACGTATAATGCTAGTCTACATGTAATCAGAATGAACGATGACAAACTTCCGAAGAAATTCCTTTATGGTCAGCTTCTTATATAAAGACTATTTGTGTCAAATACGGAAGGAATACGAAATTGATCGCGAGAATTGGGAAAAACTAGCGATCGATCGCAACATAACAATACGAGATGGCCTACAGAAAGCGGATCAAAACACCCGAGCTGCGGAAGAAAGGAAAAGGAATCGACATAAAGACTTGATTGAAACGGTTAAACGGTTCGAGTAGATAACATTAATACCGACGCTTTTACGTGCGATGCATGCGGAAAAGAATGCGCCACGAAAATCGGTTTGATTGGCCACCTCAGGACTCATAAATAATGGATGGTACTCCATACTCGGTTAACGAGTGATAAATGATGATATATAGAATAGCAGATGTGTACATAAATACACAACAGCGCGATAGCACGTGAAAATGTGGAGAAATATTCGATTCGAGTTGTACGAAACAAATACTGCCGTGGTTCATATAGGTATAACGTAAACGAACATAATTTAAAAATAAAAAATTTTGAAAAAATTTTCATCTTCATCGTGCTTTGTCACATTTGTTAAGTTTATTATCTCGAAACACAAATTTAATTTAAATTTAAACGAAGTATTCATAATATATTAGCATTAATCACACGTACATAATGTATATATATATTTTTATTCGATTTTGGCCATCTATGGACCACGGAAAAGAGCTATTCGCATGATGTTAGTCTTAAGTCAATTCTGTTCTTTCTTCACGTTTCTTTGTCCGGTATTCTTTCATCCGTTTCGAATGAGTCTTTTTTCTTTCTTCCGTCCATGTTCGCGCCGTTTTCTTTATCACCTTCTCGTGGCATCCTGTCTTTTCTTTTCGTTTTTTTGTTAACCAATATTCTTTCAACGTTTTCGAATGTGTCTTCTTCCTTTCTTCTGTCCACGTTCGCCCTGTCTTTTTAGTTGCAGGCTCATTCGAATAACTTGTTCTTATCTTTGATTTCTTCATCAGATATTGATATATGTTCCACATTCCTTTTGACTTGTACCATCCATGGCACTCTACTTTTCGGATTGTTGTATATATATACATATATATACATATATATATATATATATATATATATATATATATACTTTTTAATTATAAAAACCACTTATTATACTATTGACACTCACCCTAGTGAGTGCATGTAGTTCGCAAAAAAGGAATGATAAAACAACACATTTTATATAGTTTAATAACATTTCCAGATGTTAAATATAGAGGAATGTATAAAAGAAAGAGACAAACGTAAATTGTACTTGTATAGAAGAGACTTTAGGAAATGAAATATACGTTGAAATTGTATGTAGTGTTTCAAATTTAAAAAAAAAAAAATGAATTACGTTATGTTAAATTTGGAGGGAAAGTAAAATGTAGAGGTATATAATGGGAATAACGTAGCGAAGAGGATTACGTATTAAATAAGAATGTGACCATTAAAAAAATTATATATACGTACCCAAATAGGCAAATTAGATTTCTTTCAAAAGACAACAATTAAATACACATCGCATGAAATACACAGACATACATATATATGTGTATGTATGTATGTATATGTATGAAAGAAATATGAACGTAGTTCACACGTTAAATGAAATAAAATTTAATGTTATTTTCGTCATTTTTTTAATAATATAAATTATTAAACGACACGTAATAGATGATCATTTTCAATAATTTTTTATTTTATTTTATTTTTTTAATATAATGGAACTATAAAACCGAGTTTTCTCGACAATATTTACAAGCCGAAATAAATACTAACTGTTCGTTCTAAAATAGAGGGATATAAATAAATAAAATTATACGTGTCATTTTAAATTGCGTAACAAGTGCAGCATATTTCTAATTGCTGAGGTACAATGAGCAATTTTTATCAGAATTTTCGTACCCCTATATATACACGTAATAAAACAAAAACTTACTACACATAAAAAACTGGAATGGTAATTTTTAGTTTTGATAGAAATTATGAAAACATTTAATAATAATAATAACAATAATAATGATAAAATAATAAAGATAAAAATAGAGTATGTACATAGTTTTAGATAAATTACCTGACTAAATTCAATCGAACTATATATACAATATGATTAATATCAAAAACTGGACTATAAAGTTTGAATAAACGGAATGACAGAACAACGACGCTATTCTTGACAAAAACCTTCAGTTTCTTCGATAGCGAAATTCAACTTTTCTACCAGTTGGTCGTAACTTTTATACGGAGGTAAATCTAATCGATTGAAACAAGTATGCGAACGAGGCAGCCAAGTTTCTTTGCCAACTTTTTCGATGCAAAATCTTTGCGGACCGTTACTCCCTGCAAAACACGAATAAAATTGATATCGATGACTGAAATTAAAGTTTTTTCAGACATAGCTAATAGAATATTATTATTGTGTAGCAGTATCGAAATTTAGAAACAGAGCTAGAAAACACGTTCCCTTCGTAAGAACACACACAAAAAATGGATTATACGCGTTAAAAGAATTATTGTACACGTTAGAATTTCGATGTTATTTTCGAAAAACTTATATCAAAAAACTGTGTCAATTTAAAGACGACTAATTTTCGAATTCCGTTAAAAAAATTTTCACATAATAAAAACAGTGTTCATAATTTGCAACGAACATAATTCAACTTTTTTTATGTTTTAATAATAAATTCTAATAATCAATATTTCTGTGTCATCCTGTTGGATACATTTTCTACCGATTTTAAATAGAATTAAATATATCTATTTATCTATCTGTCTATATGTAAATCCTTGTTACACGCGCAAATTTTTGGATTTAATAATACAGAACATTCACATTGCATAAAAGTTATAGTTACATACATACATACATGTACACACACACACACACACACACACACACACACACATATATATATATATATATATATATATATATATATAGAAACACATTGGTGCGGTTCTATTAGATGTTACTAAAACGTTCGACATTATTCGGCACAGTGATATAATCCATAAGGACGACTGACTCGGTTATTTAATTAAACTAATTAAAAATTAAGTCTGCAGTCGATAATTTTTGCCCACATTAGCGATTCCATTAATAAAATATGCACAGCCATAATTCCATAAGGCAATGTACTCGGTTCCTTTTTATTTTTAAATTACTTTTTTATGACTTTCCAAACTTTTATACGTACAATACTGCACTGTCCATCGATGATGTCACCGCTTTATTTTGTAACTCGCGTAGAACATTCACAATTTTACAAAATAAATAATCGCTATCGTCTCTGCCGAAACTAAATATCTCTCCTTAGCACGCATTTTACAGTTTTACCAGACCGATTGGTTATAGCGGGTAAAACGCGTAAAATATTCTGAGTAAAATATTTTGAAATAATTCTTGATTGGATACTGAATTTCAATAGTCATATTAATAATTTTAAAACTTACAAAGTAACGTTGTCCCCTTATTGCGGTGCACATTAGTAAATCGTTATTAAATAACAGTGTTCGTTTATGCGTGCCAAAATATTCGACGCATCTCAAGTCCTACTTATAAACCATTACACATAATATAGAGAAAATATCGTAGACGAATGCTCATTTCTACACTCAAATATCCCGCATGCATGATTCATTATTTCAAATGTTACATATCAAAACTTTAATTGTATATTAGAAATAAAAATTACGATTCCAGATAACTAAAAATTATGTACACCAAATACACACACACAAAAGATTATTCATCTGTATTATGTACTAAATATTAGCACGGAGGCGAAACATATCCTGTAAACCAATGTTATAGTTCCTTCATTATGACTATTTCTTAACTAATCTAAAATTATACCCATTAACTATTTTCCATGCTATTAATGCACTAACATACACATTTATCCAGTTGTCCTGATATTAAATTACGTAACCATGTGTGGGTTCATATAGGTTAACACTTTATTTGCATGTTCTGTTCCATTTCTTCTTCGCTATCCTTTTCAGATATTCGTGTTCAAATATTAATTTAATATATACACGTATATCTTATATTATTAATTCTTTGTTTTTTATGGTAAGGTTACAATCGATACATATGCAATTAATTTTATATAGTTTACAAATTAACATTTTTTTTTTAATATATCGTAACTTTAATCTATATCTGTATAAATTTAAAGAACCTATAACCGAACCAGGTATCAGTACTAATCGCAGAAAGATATACTTACAATTAAAAATACATTCAATACATACACACATCAAGTTAAGTTATAAACATATACGATTCTTAGATCAAAGAAAATACAGTAAATGTGACAATGGTATTTTTAATTGGAAATATTGAATTATTAATTTTTACTTCACTTTAGTTATTCGTGAGACCATCATCTATTTACTTAAAAGAACAAAAGGCAAAATATTACTTTCCCAGGAAATCTAAGCTCCATTACGAATTTGTGAAAAAATTATTACTTTTTTAAAATATCGTCATTAACAAAAAAAAAAAAAAAAAAAAACCCGTTACATGACTGTTCCAAGCAAAAATCTACTGATAACATTTTTAATTTTCAACTAAAATATGAAAATTTAAGTTCCGAGTAATAAATGAATAAAATAAATTATGGGTTAACGTAAAAATTAACGAATGTTCTAATATAATTTAGATAATTTTCGGCTAAAAATTAACTTTTCCGAAAACAAAATGTAATATATAAAATATTATACCCATTAATTCTGCGAATCCTCCAACAGGTACTCTACATGTTCCTGTTACAAATTGTAAAAGTCGAGCTCTTTTTTCGTTATCCATTTGATTCACAAACTGTTTAAAAATATACGCAATAAAATAAGTCGAAACTTAACACGTAATAAAAATACTGTTATAAACCATCGTACATCAAGTAAAAATGTCTTCTATATTTTAGATGGTTAAAAATGTTTTACACGTATTTCTAAATAATTTATAGATAAACACTAGAAATTGAAATATAAAGTTTAGTTCCAAACGTAAGCTGCCTATTTTTATACTCGTTCACGACGATTACTAAATAATTTCTTATCGATTTTATAATTATTCGGATATCATTAGAATTATAAAATTCATATTTTATATTATCGGACGTGTTATATTACCGGAAAAATAACTGATTTTATAAAACATTACAATCGACAGTACTGATGGTTTTTTATTTAATTTTATCAATTTCAATAATTACATCGGGTGAAAAGAAAGCTTATTTTATACACATATTTCATGAATTTTTTCGAAAAACCAAATTTATAATTCAAGATTGTAAAATAAAATTTCGTTCACAAACTTTCATAGACCTTGACCACCGGTACAACTCCAACCGTACATCGTTTATACAGATATATAATCATTTTTTTCCCTCGAAACGTAAGATAAAATAAACTCATGCAGTATGTTTTAAACGTAGTAAAACTAATTCTGTCCGTATATTTAAATTTTATTTCAAACGTAGGAATATATCTATTACGTTTTCAAATAATATTATTTCACGTAATAAGTAGTCTGAAAATCGGAAAGCTTACCTGCCAAAACCAACCAATTTGTTTACTATGACGAGTATAATGACGATATATCGTATTTTTTTGCCAATCTTCCACATGGACTTCTTGCATACCACACAGCATAAGTTCCAGTTCTCTTTCGTCAAAATATTTCAACCATTCTAGAGGTACAACTTCGCTGAATCCATCAAGAAATGCTTTCGTTTGCTCTTCAATACCTCTAGTCATACGATATTCCGTCATTAATCTGTAAAAATAATTTAAATAAATTTTCCTTGTTCTATACGATATATCTTATTGATTGTATTCAACAACGATTTGATTTCCTCATGATAACAAGCCGTAACAGAAATCATGTCCACACATGATATGTATATAATAATATTTCAATAAGTTATGAAAATTACCTCATATATTCCTCTTTATTTTCTTCTGTTACTGGTATTTTGTCGCCATTTTCTTTTAATTCATGATGCTGAACTTGACCCAATACTTCGAAATCGACAGCAAAAGTAAGTTCTAATCCGCATTCTTCTACATTATTATCTCGTATCCACAACATAGAATTGTAAAACTCGGGATCCACCGATTCGATGTCTTTCATAGTTAACTTTTTATTCAACATTCTTTTATAAAATGGCATGGTAAATCCTGAATAAATAAATCTTCCGTGATACAATGCCTAAACGTGACAAGAATTGTACATATTTCTAAATAAATTTTCATTAATATATTTTACGAAATATAAAATCATTCAATTTTTATTACTGAATAATTAATGTACACTTCTAGAATGAACAAAAGTGGCAAAACAGATGTTTATCTTTCTACAATTAATGCTTAATTTTAAATATAACTCAAGATGTTACTTTCAATATTTTGAAAAATAACCGTTTTCCATATTCTTTAATATCGAAATTCATTTTTTTCTACAATTGTGCACTTAATCCTCGGTTGGTAAGATTAAATACGACATGATTTAAAACAAATATGTTACTAAATTACCTGTGAAAACTAATGGTATAAATTAAAAATGTTCAATCATATTAATTTCATTCGTAGAAATACTTTTGAATAAATCTAATTACAGATACTTTCATTTGTAACGACCCGTACGATATATATATATATATATATATATATATATATATATATATAAATACATACATCTACAGATCGTTAACATATATATATACATATATATATTTTACGTTATACACCTAATTATTTGGATATAAATATTAAAGGTACAACGTTACCGACTTTCTGGTTTTTGAGGTATGTCCGGGATGCCACGTGGGTTGGCCCACGACCGTTAATATAATAAAATAAACTAATGAAAAAGAAAATAAAAAAAAACGCGGTTTTTATTTTATTAAAATTTATTTTATCTTTTACTTTATTTTTTTGGAAAGAAATCCCGATTATTTATATGTATACAATGTTACACACACACATATATATATATATATATAACATTGAGTGTATTATTAAATTAATTATTCTTAAATTATAACCACTTATTTTTTATAATTTAAGACAACGGAACTTTTCCTTAATACTTAGATGGATGGGCTTCGCGATCGAAGTCCCGACGGTCCATCTTTATTTCTTCGAACGCGATCCGACTTAACGTGACTTATTCTTCGACTTGTTCTTACTCCACTCTAAGAGCTGACTTTCTCGACTGACTAAATTCAACTGGCGAAACTGGCGAGACTCCGACAAAACTCGTATTTTTTATTTTTATTTTTTACTCTCCAGGACTCCGGAGGCGACACAGGTATCTTATCCTTATTATACTTATTATTTCTTTTACTTTTGACGAAATGCCGGTTTCTTTACATTTATATTTTCTCTTTTTTACATCTTTATGGTTTTTGTCTATTTTCGACGAAAATAATTGAATCAAGGAAAAGTTTCATTGTCCCTTATTTTTAAGTTATATACTTATACATATATATATATATATATATATATAGTCTTATACATAGTTATTAGTACGGCAGCCAGCATCAGGTAACATAACACATATACACATATACTCAACATACTTGCTTTCTAGGAATTCTATAGATATTAGAAATTCCTAAATTGACTATTTTCGACGGAACCCTCCGATTTCTCTTTTGGGCTAGCCAATCAGAAAATTCGGAGTTGTTTCTTTTGGTCTTCGACCAAAATGCCGACTGAATCCATTTTATGCTATATTTACCTTTTTCTTTTTTGCTCTCGCCATGTCAATTCTTGATTTATTATATACATAACCTTTCGGCATTTTTTATATACTAACTTTGACGAATCTTTTACAACTTTAATCTTACTGGCGCCAGTGTGCTTTCCCCAATACATATATATCTATACTTATATTACTCTAACTCCATTCTATTTCTTTTTTTATTATATTTCTTTTTATTATATTTCCTTTGGGAAAGTCACGTTCGCGACGCCGACCGGATGTACGTACACATATACGTATATATATACTATTTCTTTTTCTCATCATTCACGTATATATATTTAATTTAAATTTCGATATATAATTTTTAATTCTAATTTCAATCTATCAACTGCTCACTGACACAAACAATGTAACAAGCATGGTTGTTACACATTGTAATAAATTACGTTTAGTTGTTTTGTATGTTATCCGTGATATAAAGCATAATTAATAAATTAAATACTAATATTGATAGAAGATAGTCCAAAAAAAAAAATATAATATTCTTCATCAGCAAAGAAAACACAACACAGCTTAGACCGCTTTCACAAAGTTTAACTGGGTAATAAAACCGATATTTTCCCTGCATGCTCCAATTAGTTACACGGCGACATTACAAAAAATGTTAAAACAATTTTACCACTTGTAAAATGTGAATTTTTAGTCAAAATCATATTTGATATATACTTCAGAGGGATTCACAGCTTATATTGTGAGCACGTGAAAACGTGAAAATTTATTTTTTCGAAAATCTTGACCGAAAATATAAATATTAAAAAGAGATTAAAACTTAAATAAATTTGGTCAAAATTGATGGAGCAACGATATTATTTTTTAAATTAAAGATTTTTACACTATACGACTACACATATAGAGATTACATATACATTTAAAAAAAAAAAATTGAACAAGCGATATTACAACATAACAAGAAAACCAGAAATAATGAATAGTTTTAAACCTAAATCGACATAAACACACAATACACATTTAAAAACGCTTAACAAAGAGTGATTTTTAATATTAAAAATACTCGTATTTTCTTACTTTAAAATTAAAATTAAATATATACCAAAAAAAAAAAAACACACACATTAAGTTCGTTACAGCAGACATATTTAACACGACAACGCTTATTTTGAACGTAAACATTATGTTGCTGTCATTTAATTAGAAAAGAAATCTCGATTAAACAATATACATCGTAGTACATTTCATGCCACAAAATGAATAATATATTTTTCAGAAAAATACTGTTTCTTTTCCTTACAGTTAACAATACGAACAATACTTGTTTCTATTGTTTAATTTATTTACTTGACAGATAACAGTCAGACAAGATAACAGAATTAGATCTCGACAATATAATCATCGAAAACACGAAAGAACACTTTTACAATCGATTTTAAACAATCAAAATAAACTTCGACTAGTTAACACTTACACACTTGTTTAGTTGTGCAAATAAATGCGTTTCCACAAAAAATATGATATATTTATAATTTAAAAACAAAGCAAATAAATTTATTGTTTACAATTTCTAAACTAACAATACTAACCATTGCAATAAATCTTCCAATAAACTTGAAATATAGCAGATGATCAGGATTAACGTAAGAAGCCGGATTTATCTGTAGACTATAATTATTCTTATTGGCATACTCGAACAAACAATACATAGGATTAAGCACTTCATGTGAAAGTAAAAAAAACCATTCTCTGAAAAAAAAACAAGGGAAATAAAAAATTAAAAATATAAAGAAAACACGTTACATACAGATCACAATTTTAAATTTTATTTCTATCATTAAATTTCACTCGTTAATCACATGATTTTAAATATAAAACAGAATTTGTATTTCTCTAAATTATATATATATATATATATATCACGTCATTAATTTTTTTCACATTTTCCAAGAAAGGAGAGAACCGAGGTAGCCAATTTTATAGGGATTATCATAACTAGTTTTACTTTTGGCTTAAATTTGCATATTTGCACGAAAAGATTAATGCTACAACGTGAAACAATTAAATTTATTATATCAGTAACATCACTGTAAATTGAATAAAAATTAGTGCTATTTTCTAATATTAGAATTTATTTGGAGAAACTTGATGAATAAAACAATTATTCGTGAACCTGACAATTAAAAGTAAATATTTTAAACGTACCTGGATACACCGCCATAATCTAATCCCTCTTCACCGCGAAATATAATATATAATCTTCTGCGCAATTCGTACGCCGGTAACCTCATTATCTGATGATAGGAATCTTCGAATAAAGTTTGTCTCGAAACAGTAATTTTTATATGACTCGGTAACACATTACTTTGGCATAAATATCGAAATTGACTTAGTTTCCAACGAAATGACCTTTCGTATACTTTAGGAACTCCGTAAGCACCTGGGGCACTGATTAAATGAAAGAAACATACTTTATTTCTTTTATGTAAAAAAAAAAATATATTCTTTAAAATTGAAAATGTAAATTAATCTCAAATGACTGAGTAACACAACTACGAAAGCATCAAGCAAAATTAAACAGCTCATAATGAAAACAATAATTGTGGAATATAATTCGCTAATTTAAAAACTCAAAATATAAAGCTTTGTTGATCAATTAAGCTGATAAAAACAAATTTCTTAAAAATCGCATCATTTAAGTAATTACGTATGTAGTTTTTAAATATATTGTATCATTATCCTATATTTATAATGAAAATTAATTTTCTAATACTACTGTAATATATATAAAATTTTTACTTACATTCCAAATTAATCCCTTACTACTGTTCAAATTAATGATGCGTTTATTGTTAACATTGGAAACAACATATGACATTCTAACTACATTTAATTTTTAAGAAACCACTTATTTGTACAGGGTTTTTTTTTAGTTTTTTAAAAATTGTATAACATTATACCATTATTTATTTATTTATTTATTTATTATTAGCCATAATGAACGATAATAATCTAAATTTTTTATACAACTTACTCTAAATATACATAAATATATACATATATACACCCATATATACGTATACACATACATACATACACATATACATATCATTTAACACATATAATTATTATCTAGCCCTGATACCGGGAAAAAGTCTCCCTCAAACGAGCCCATTCGAGCCGGTCCCAAGCTATTCTATGGTATTGTTTATTTTCAAGCATTTTACTTATATCATCCTGCCATCTTAATTTTTGCCTACTTTATTAAATATTACACCATTAGCTAAACTATTAAGTTATCAGAACATACATACACACAATACCTGTATATATGAGCCCCTAAAATTAGTAAAACATTTTAAATATCAAAATGGTAGCAATATGCATTCTGATAACGTGAAAAAGATCAAATTGTAATATAAACATCGCGCAACATGTTACACTTGAAAAATTATTGGCAGTACAATAGCTGAAATTATCATTGTAAAAATTATCACTGCAAAGTAATTGAAAGCTATCTTAAAACTATCTGATGAAAATTCGAGAAAATCATCAAAGCTTTACGAATATAATAAAAAGTATATACATAGTTATTATATAAATAGTTCTATACAAAATACCATCCAGACATCGTAAGCTATATTATTATCATATGTTTAAATACCAGAGCAAAATATTTTGATAAATAATAATTTACGCAGTTTTAAAAATATTAATATCATTCTCTTAGTTGTCTGGTAATAACCGTTCATAAAACAATTATAACTAATGTCGTAGAAATATTTACATACATTTTTAAATTTTCTTAGTTGATATCCATACATCTATGATTGTTTTTGGTAACCGTGTTCGTATTTTTTTCACGTAACGTTTCGAAAACACTTACAGTTTCATTATCAAAACTGGGTAAGTGTTTTCGAAACGTTACGTGGAAAAAATACGAACATGGTTTACACCGAAAAAATCATAGACGTAAATATTGACATCCAAAATAAATTTAGAAAATTTCAGGTTTATAAGTTCAGAAATTAAACAAAATAATCTGCGCTATAAGCCTCTAATTTTTAAAAAGCATTATTTTGAATATAACTTCATTACAATACCGACAAAAATATAATTATGAACTATAAAAACAAATTTTGTTCAAATATATATTAATCAAACAAACCCAATAAATCATTTGGAAACACACCTCGTAGCAGAAAAATTATACTAATAACGAATGGTACTGCACGAAATGTGTCATCGAATACATCAAACGAATTTATTCTAATGCGAAATATAACGCATGTAAATCCATTAATTTCACATTTCAACAAAAATTCAGAACATTCGGACCAAAAGACATATCGAAAAAGTTACTTAATTTAAAAGTTTTGGAACAAAAACTGTATAAATTACGCATCAACGGTAAAATATTTCAGAAATACTCAGATGAAAAACAAAATATCATCGCTATAGGCACATTCTTTGATAATATGTTCTACGATATCAGTAAACGATAGTTCATGAGCATTTTACCCAAAGTTAACTGCGTACATAAAAATTATCGAGTACTGTTTAAAAAAAAACAGTACAAAATAACTCGCGTACACTAAAATTCTTTGATAAACCAAATGACGATCATTAGGTCATGAAATATTAGTAACGGAGGGGAAATTTGAATCGGATGATAAGAAAGATTCCAAAACTAACAAACTCGTTACGAACTTTCAGGCTTACCTTTTAGAAGAAACGCTTGAACGTGGATCTTCAAAAGTTGTTGTTCGAGTATTATGATCCACAAAATAGCGCACACCTTGTTCGGTATATTTAATTTCCCAACCCGGAGGCAATGGCGCATCTTCACCCTCTATTATCATATTAGATCTATACGAAAGGAATATTCAGCGTTAAATTATCATAGTATTATAAAATTGAATTCGAAATTAGAGTATGTTTTAAGTTCGGACAAAATACAAAACGTCGCATTATAGACATAATATCTGTTGGATGTTCACATTTTTTTTTCCAAAATACATGGTGACAAAAAAAGTAACTTCGTTAAAGTGTATATAACCAAGTATAAAAATCATAACGAGATAGCGTAAACGTTAACAAAACAACTATGAATAAACTATCACTAGTATTATTATTTTACGATATGTACAATGAATTAATGCCAATTTTGTAATTAACCTACATCGTATAAAAGCTTAAGATAAACAAGAAAAAAGAAGTTAAAATCACTAAAAAATTTAATGTATCAGACATCATCAAGCTGTTCGGCTATTCGGCCATTATCAAGTGAACATTTAAAAATAAAAAATATAAAATGAAAAAATATTAATGTAAGATTATAATTCACAAAAAACGGCAAAATGAAGAACAGTTATAATAAAACAGTTTTATTAATACGGATGATAATGGCCTAACAGCCGAAAAGATTTGTGATAAAGAAAAAAATTTAGTCATTTAAACTTCTTCTTTGTTGTTTATTTTAATAAAAAATTACTACATTCCACATTCTTCAAATTACAAAAGCGTAAAACCGACTGAAAATAAACTCAACGCAAAGTCCAATTTGAAAAATTAAAAAAAAAAAAAAAAAAAAGTAAAAATAAAACAGCGCAAAGCAGATCTTAAAAGCGAGAAACCGACAATGTACATAATGATATATATATATATATATATATATTTTGGTAGTAGTAATATTGTCGCGCGCTAACAAATATTTACACATTTTCAATGTATTGTACAAAAAGCTCGAATAATTCACTCGTTCAGAATTGAAACAAATTATATCATTGATTAAAAGTGCATTACATTCCAGTTTTAAAAAATGCGCATAAATCGAAGACGACAAACTACAACCACATACCCTTGAGTTCGTGGATCTTCCCACTGGGTAGTTCTATTTTTGTGATTTACGAAATAAACTCGGCCATCCGGATGCATTCTTTGTTCCCAACCAGCTGGCAACGGGTCTAACCTATCTTCTTCACTAGCATTATCAGCAGTAGGAGAGGATGATGACGCAGATTCATCCGTATTCTAGAAAATATATAAGGATGTTATTTATAATCGATGAAAATGTACTAATCATTAAGAGTGTAATTTTAATAAATTTGTAAATAAATATCAAATCAAAAATTAACATTTAACGTTTTGATTTCATTCAAAAAATTATCGCAAAAATTTAGTTTCCACAAAATAAGGACGTCGTACATTGTAATAAACACTCCGAAAGAAACATCTCAAAACACACACACACACATATATATATATATATATATACTCATATTTTTTTATTATAAAAGGAAGAAAACACAATATCCACCTGAGGATACAAAAATCGCTGATTTCCCTGTTGAACAACATGCGCCCTTTCCACTTGCCAGCTTTGGAACTGATGAAGTCTTTCCGAGTTAGGTCGTTGCCATGTTGTGGTTTTTGTATTATGATCAACATAATATGTACGACCACGCTGATCCTTTCTTATTTCCCAACCAGACGGTAACGGTTGAGGCCTTTCCCAAAGTGTGCTGCAGGTATTATGATCTACGTAATATCTTCTACCAAAAACATCGGTCCGCATTTCCCAACTAATAATAAAAAAAAAAACTCATAAATACGCGAAAAAAACATATTTCTTCTCATAATTCGATGAATTTTTACATATGTGCATATAATATGAGTTAATAGAATTTACGCATTTTCAAGAATATCAAGAACTTTATACCCCGGTGGTAGAGGTTCTTCATCGGTGGTAGAAGAACTTTGTTGACTGGTACTCTCACGCGCATCATTGCTGCTTGTTGCTTCCGCCGCATTATTTGTAGTTGAAGAAGTACTTGGAGCGGTACCATTACAAGTAGACGACGCAGAATTATCAACAATTCTTGCAATACTATTTCTTTCGGTCCTAGACTGATGATGTCTATTAGCGGTCCTTTGTTCTCTGGTACTTAACTTTATTAAGGAATGGTTAGAATTAGTTTCGGGCCACGCAATCTGATTAGATCTGTTTCCTTAAAAATAAAATAATTAATCGTACAGATTAATTCTTCTTATTTATAATTACCGAATGCATCAGTTCATCATTTATATATTACATTTATTCATCCATTCACTCAGATCGTATTAATAATGATATAAAATAATATAATCATAACCGCCGATCTTTATTAAAATTATTTACGTCATTCAGTTGATGTTTAAAGTATTTTTCAATAACTGCTTCTCTATTTACTATACATTATAAGAGGTCCATAATAATACATATTTAAACAGTATATCATGCCAATTGACAGTTTTTATTTTCATTTTTTACATGAGTATTTTATCAAAACATTTTCAATAAATGAACTGAAATTTAGACGTCAATGTTAAAAAGTAAGACTATCCACAATAAAATTGAGATTATTCATAAATTTGGTGGGGAAAAAAATATAATAGAAAATTATGTACACGAATTAGCTCGTACGGTATAAAATATTAAAAAGTAAGAGATAAATTCAACCCCACATTTAAATATTATTAATTGAGTAACACAAATTACGCTAATCATTGAGCTTAAAATATTTTTCCATCTTATTGTTCAAAACTAAACAAATTGTACATTGTTTAAGTATCAACATTATTTAAATAATTTATTTTACTGCATCTAATTTAATTGTTGATATTTGGTGTATAACCGTCTCTTATCTTCTAAGCATTTTAAAAATGTCCAAATAAATTTTTGTTGAATTGAGATTCAATTCAAATTAATCGGGTACCATACGATAATTCGATCTTAATTTGCAATAGTGATTCCTTCTGAACAAGAGAAATCTCCATAATAGAGAATAATAAAAACCTTTTTGGAATGTAAAAATTGTGGTATTGTGATCGATAACTTACATAAGGAAAATATGCACCATGTTAATATTTTAAAAATATAAATCGATATACAAATAAAATTAGGTAGCATTTTTAATGAAGATATTTGTAAACGTACAATTACAGAATACGAATTTAATTTATATAATTCTGCGTTATAGTTATCCGAAAAGAGTGAAATCTGAACAATGAATTATTAAAAAAAAAAAAAACTTTCAAAATTATACAGCCAATAGTAACTAAATTTCAAACGAATATTTTAAAAATAAACATTAATTTAAAAAAAGAAGAAATGCAATTAGCTGTCCACATAACAATATTAAGTAATTTTGGATAAAAGGCTTGTTTTTTTTCTAAGCATATTGACTCTTGGCCAATAGGATACATGAGTCCCTTTTTAAACTTTACCCTGTGTTTAGTACAAAAACCTTCTATTAACACGCTCAACAAATTAATAATATATAAAATGATTATAAGGCCAATACTTTATATGCGTGCCCTACATAGTCGTATACAAGTACTTGTAACCTTTCCAAGTTACAGCGACTTCAGAATCAGTGTTGCAGAATAATACTTAAATTACCGTTATATGCTAGAATAGATCTTATGCATACGACTCTGAATTTACCCTACATATCTGAATAAAACAGCATACAATAAATTTTTTTGACTCTTGCGTCAGCAGCAAATATTCAATAATCAGTCAAATAGGGGATCCAAACAGAACTTTTTTTTTATCAATAATTGTGCTTAAGTCCAAACAGAACTTTTTTGCAGTTAAAATATAAGAAATATAAGCACAAGAGGATCAAATATATATTACTCTAATGTATCACCGGCATCTCCCATATTTATAACGTATATAATATTTATTTCATTCTATCCTGAACATATGTAATCGTGTAATTAGTATACCGGTTTTGGTTGTGATTTTTCCTGTAATCTATTTTATTGTATTATTTTATATGGTTATTACACTCGTGGTATACGCAGTAAGAAATATATTTTCGGGATGCGCAAATTTTTTTATTTTGAACTTTTATGTTATAGTTAATCCTGTTTTTCGAAATACACTTTTTATTTATTTATTTATTTATTTAATTTAAGAAGGTAAATAATAAACTTACTCGGTAGTCTAGCTTCATTGGATTCTTCAGATATACGTGATCGTGTTCTGCCGAATACGCCACTATTAGCAGAATTCGGGATGTAAAATATGTAACTAGCTATAAAATAAAGCATAACCCAGAATAACAAATACATACTTTAAAAAATAAATAGACACCGTAACCACGACTTTTGAATGTCATACAATATTTACCATTATTACGCGGAGGTGAAATTGTACTAATATTGACGTGAAGACCATCAAATACAACAACTAATTTTCCAACTTCGTACATGACACCAGAGTCATGTTTTACTTCCGTTAGTAAATCCATCGTTAATTCTAAATTATCAAACTTGCCATCATAATATTTCAGTACTTCGTACAATCTTAGCATCCTTTGACCGATCACAGTATTTTTTCGAAAAACATTATAATCGATCACACAAAAATGAATCATAGAATAAGGAGTAACTAGCCTAAAAACAAAAATGTAAATTATTCATTTGCACCGTACAAATATGTATTTAAAACCGTTATTTTGTTAGTACACGTCAAAGAGGAAAATAATGATTAGCAACTAAAAATAAAAATTTAAAAACATTGGACACTAAACCATAGATTTTGAATTTAAATTACATACACCGTGAATTGTTCATTCCATTTCGGTTGATAAGTACACTTTATAATTTCGGTCTTCTTACAAGTCTTCTCATCCACTATAATTTGAACATATGGATTTGGCTTTAGAACAAATGCGTTACCATTTTTGAGATAAGCTCCTTCAACTAAAACCAATCAAATTGATAGCGTAATTAAGCTAGGTGAATTCAAATGTAAAGATGTTAACAAAAATTCATACATAAAAAATTACTACCAACTACTTGGTTTCAATATTCCAAATACTATTCTACAAATTAATAAATTTTTATAGTTTAATATTTGAAAAATTAATGTTATTAAAGCGTACTTGTAACACTCAGCTGATAAAAGTTAGACGCAGAGCTGCTGGTAGATCCAGATGTCGAAGTTGATGATTCTCCCATTTCAACTTTTCACTTTATATTACATACACGACGTAAAAACGTAGAATCCATATATATATATATATATATATATATATATTAAACTCAATTTTTAACAGCTTCTAACAGTAACATAGTAATCTGTATACAGATGTAATTGCATTCGAGAATCTTGTTTACTATAATCATTTCTCTATATTTATTAGGGCGTAACAAATCATAAACAACTGTATTATTACGTAATAGTGTTACTAAAAATTTCCCCAAAAATAATAATACACCAGTTTTAAAATTACACTAAATTTGAAAATTAAGAAACAAACTACGGCAAATACTACTTAAATTATAAATTACATACAACATTGAAAACAGTTCAGCAAATAATATGTGTATTTTTATTTTTCTATGACTTCAATCCGCTTAATTTATCGACTTTACAGAATCTTCATTTTGAAATATTTTGCAATATTAATTAATTAAATGAATTGTTACAATTTTTAATTAAAATATATTTCAGTTAATTACTCCAATACATGTAAAACGTGTGAAAAATATTTCTTTAAAACTTTTTTTCCATTTGTTTAATATTTAAAATTAAAAAGGATCGAAATTAGATTAATCGATTTTTGATCTAAAATCGAGTTTATATTATTGGCCGGATAACCAAAATAGTTTTATATCTTTATAAATTGTTATGTTTTAAATGACAATTAATAATGAAAACGAAGTACTTGGTTGTAGATACAACAGCTTTTATACAAAATGCACCTCTTCATGTAAGTTTTAGCCTTAAAACGTGTATACTACTCGGTTTGATAGCGTTTACATTACAATATTTATGTTTTATAGGATATCGGTGAAAATGTGGTAACGGTTCAAGATGTAATTAATGAGATACGAAATAAACGCCAACTTCGTCACCTAGCATCCTTGACGTATAATTTGGAAGTTAAAGATGTATTTTCTGAATCAATAAGTTTCGGTAACTTTCTTTACTAATATATTTTGTAATGTTCTAAGACCAGATGCACGTTGTATCACTTACATTGTTAAAATACAAATATCTTTTTAAACAGTTACGGAGTTTTCGAAAAAAACTGGTGATTTTCCATGCTTATCGGTGACTGATATGAGGGTATTAGCGCTGACGTATCAATTACAGAAACAACTTATGGGTACAGATTACATAAAAACATGTCCAACTATAAAGCGTACTGTAGACTATGTAAATCGGCCTGTACTAACGTCGGCAAGTACACCAGGATTTTATTTGCCAGCAAAGGTATCAAACATAATTTATCTGGTTAAAGATCAATATAAGCTTGTATGTTAAATATTTAAAAATATACTATAAGATAAATGCTACTTGACTTAGTACATTAATTTAAATCACATGGAAATAATTGCAAACATTTTGAGAATACACACAAGACTAAAATTATTCGATTTTGAAAGAACAGGTTGCATACATGCGACAAATAATATTTTTTATAAAAACAAGATAATTGTTAGATTAAGATATACTTAATTTTATATTACCAAAATGTACAATTCTGTAAGATGGATACATTGCATCTCAGTTATCAGCTAACATATTTATTATTTATTATTGTAAATTATAAAGTAACTTTAAATTCTAAAATAAATTTAAAATAATATATATAATCATCATCCGAGGAAAGTAATGAACTTAAGATGGCCTAAAGATATAAGCCTAAAAAATAAACGCGATTGTTCTGCCGAGTACGAGGAACAGTTAAAAAACAAATGATTCGAATCCAGAATTATATCGATATCATCTGGATGAGAGCAGGTGCTGGTTTCGGCCATTCCAATTCTATGCAAATGAACAGGTAGGCAACAATCGAGTTAATGTGATCGTGTGACGATAAATTGGTCTGCTAAACTTTTTTTTGGAAAATACCACGCTTTTTTGGAAGGAACTGGTTTAACACTTTTATAAAAACTGACGACTTTATTGAGATGGAAAATAGTCCAATCTGATTAAAACTTGGCTTTCACTACAACACGGAGATCTGTGTATGGAATGCATGGGCACAAGATGCCGATGGCTGCTGTTGATTTTGCGGCTTCATCACAAATAGTATTACCAAGATAAAGATTTGTGTGGAAGAAATATATTGGCGGAACGTGCGAGCAAAGGACAGGATTGTAAATCTCCACTTCTGAAAAAGTTCGTGATATTTGAAGGATAAAGTTATTAGAAAAGGATGAAAATTTTAGGAAAAACTAATTTGCAAGTTGTTAGTATCTCAACTGGATCGATGTAATGCAGGATTCCGAACATTAACCAACTTACGGTGAGGAGGAGCTAACATATAAGTTATGAATAATTATGCGGTGTTTTTGATGTATATAATTAATTCAACATAATGTAATGTATTGTTAATTATTAAAATAAAACTACTAATAGTTATTATTTTTCTAATAATGAAACAATAATGACATAAATTTAGAATGTAAAGAGTTATGAATAAAACAGTTTATCATTCTATGAAGCTTATCGTTGAAATGTTGCTTTTAATGTTTCAAAAATGAATTTTAACGTTATTGTGTTTTAATAACAATACTTTGATAATTCATGTGCGGTACATAAATGTTAAATATATTATTTATTTTTAAACTTTAGTATGTCTACATTCCTTTATATTATGTCTTCAGCGTGTAATCTTTTAATGATGTAAAATATTAAATAAGAAGTAACGTTTCATTAAAACTATTGTTATTAATTTTGACGCGAAATTAATCATATTTACACATCTTACATTTAGACTTTAGAAATTTACTGATGCTCATTGCCGTATGTTTGATTTTAGGATGTTGTAACGGAACTTTTATATAACCAACCAGAAGAAGATGTTGAGTTAATCGAGAACAGTGTAATGCAGCAACATGATTTGAGTGATACAATTGATAAAAACAATATTTCGCAGATAGGCGAATCAACAAATGGACAAAATATCTCCATTCTTTCAGATTTAATAGATAAATGCACTATCAATGTTGAAGATGTGATAGATAAAGTTCGTCAAGTAGATTATATAGATGGTAATGAAACTAACGGTAATTATACCGATGATTCAGACGATAATAACAGCGTCACTAATTCATTTGAAGAGGAAGCAGATTATGAAAATGATGTCAGCTATGTATACAGCGATGAAAGTGATAATTCTAATGAAAATCTTTCAGCTGAAAGTGATAACGATTCCAGCGGTTGGATTACACCGAAAAATATTACCGCTATAAAGCGAACATTAAATCCGGGACAGTTCGAAAATATTCCTGTAATGGTTGGTTGCATTACTACTGATTACGCAATGCAGGTATATATGAATCAAATCAAATGTATTTCAGCAAGTATTTATAAATACATTGATAACAATTAATTAAAACAAAACCATCGATGTGCAATTACTTATGCAACACGCATAAATAATCGGACATAGTAAACAAAGTTTAATTCCAACGCGTCAGGCACACTAATATATACATTTGTCAGAAATAAGTAGAATCATATAATTTACGTGTATATTATACTTAATTCGTACAATATTACAACAACATATATATATATAATACATTCGTGTAATCATTACTCTATAAACATATATACACATACACATAAACATACGTAGTACATACATGAACGTATATTCATATATATACGAGCGTACAATACCGATTACAATCACATATACATATTTAGGTGAAGTAAGTCTACAATTAATTACTAAATAAAGTTTTGATAAACAACAAATTTCCATAAAAATACATAAATATATCTACACATACCCATGATGAATATACGTTAGTTCCAGAAAAGCATTATATGAGTATAAAAATATAATATAAATATTCCATGCAGTGAACCTCTACAAAAAAATTACGATGAATGTATAACGCCTTTGACAATTCACACATGTAACAAAATAGGGGTTTTCTCAACAATTTTATTATAAACTAGAAGTTACCCACGGCTTCACCTGTGTAATTTTTTTTTTTTGCTCCCTTAAGTTTTATATAGTAGTATAGTATAGTGTATATATAGATATATATATAATCCATCCGTTATTTCGGCTACTACCCTAACGCAACAAAACGTCGTTTGTATTGCGGGTGTTAATATCTGTCCTATTTGTGATATCAATATGAAACAAAGCGTAGAACGAATCCAATAATGTAGGCTATAAACTGTGCGAATTTAATCATTAATGCTTTAATAGTTTTTAAGTTAAATCGTTATAGATAGACGGACAAAAATTAAAAAAAAAAGTCCAATACCACTAATGAAAATATTTGAAAATCACAAACATTACAGTTTTATATATTAGTATAGATTACAGGGGAGACCGGCAAGCATTCATACATATGCAAGGTATTATGTATTCTCATAAGACAGTGTACTATTTGCTTGCTTGTTTCTACTTATGCATCATGTTAAGGGCTTAAGTCGCTTTTTAGAATTCTTAAAATTATTTTTTACTACTAATGGTAATGAGTTATAAATTTTAACATCCTTTTATAAATGGCTTGTATTCTAGAATGAATTTTAAAATCAAAAGCATCTTACGTAGTGCTCATAATAAAACGTTTTTAAATAGCTAACCGAATAATATTGTACTTTTGGAAATCAGTCGAAAGATACAGATTGAAATTCGAATACTTTTAAGTCAAAATAATGGTTTACCCTTAATAATTTTATCGTTTTGCAACAAGTCAGCTTTGTGTCTTACAAAACTAAATTATTAGACCGCTAGTTTGTATCTGTTCTATCGGTATAATACGATACTGGTCCCTTATTAGGGAAAATTTCGGAGTTAACTGTAAAGTTAGACTGAACTATTCGAAATCCTCAATAATGTTATTTTATTAACGTTTTATAATAAATTTATTTATGAATAGAAATTGACGCTATTTCAATATTTTGCTTTATTGTCACAGAACGTTTTGAAACAAATGGGTTTGAATGTAATAGCATTAGATGGTCGTGTGATTAAGGAAATGCGCACGTTCATTTTGAGATGTTACGCTTGCTTTAAAACTACGACTAATATGCGGAAACAATTTTGCCCCACTTGCGGTAATAAAACGTTGAAACGAGTAGCCGTGTCTATTGATGAAAACGGGAATCAACGTATACACGTCAACTTAAAAAAACCGCTGACCGCTAGAGGAAAACGAGTGAGTATACAAAAATTAATCGCTTAAACAAGTATTATTAGTTACTTTTTGGACGTAAGTTTTAATTTGGATAATATTCTATTTCAAAATAATAACCTATCGTGATATATAACATATACATATATGCGATAAATTTATTCTCTTTACCTCATTTGTCGCAGTTTAGATTTTTAGTAAAATTATACAGCGAGAAAATAATATTGCAGACGAATTACAAAATTAATAATATTGATGAACTACAACCATCGATACTATATCAGGAGGTCTATAATGCTGTAAAGTATTTGAAAAATAACAAAGCTCCTGGTCCGGATATCATCCCAGCTAAAGTTCTTAAAGCAGATAGTGAAAAGATTGCACGGCGGACCGTTCGATTGCGTACAATGGAACTGTGGCATATTTTGATTGAAATGGGATACTGAAATATTTTGGTCGCAGTGTCAGAGCAGGAACGATGGAAACAGTTATCATTCGTATCATGGAAATGAGATGGACCTCAAAAAAATGGGTCGAAGCTTCTTTAAGTGCGTTCGTTGTGCCAAAAAGAGATTTGTGGCGCAGACTTGTGTTTCAAATGACAGAAAATAATGATTACGATATCCCCAATGCAGATGAAACTGATGATTGATTGATATATATATATATATATATATATATATATATATATATATATATATATATATATATAAGAAAGAAAAATATAAAAATGAATTTAGTTACATAAATTTCAATAATGAGACTATTAATGTAAAATAATTTCATTGTACCGCTTATCGTCTCAAAACATTACGTGTTAAACTGTAACGTATCGAAATTTTGAACAAAGACAATTTTATTTGATTTATTCCACCGTTTTTATTGGGTTGTGATGAGTATTAACATCACAGTTTCATAATTACCGTACTTTATATTAATTTCTTATCTGTTTCTAATAAATCAAATACACAATTATTCATAAACAACGGTCCGCATAAACAGCTATAGCAACAAAAGTAGAACTACCATGGCACCATAGGTTTAATTAAGAAAGAAAATAGTTCAAAACTACTCGTGAGAATGACAATAATATTAAAAATTCGATAAAAAATAGACATCGAAATGAACTTGAACGAAAATAAGATCATATTCATACAAGAATGATTTACCAAATTTGTGATTATCCGTACGAAAGAAGAAAATTAAACCGAAGATGCTAGACTTCTCGTCCGGGATAGAGAATAAAAGGGGTAGTCACTAATTTAGACATTCGGAACAATAGTAATAAAATAACAAAACTACTATAAATAAGTTCACTGAAAAAAAAAAAGGAAAAAGTGCTCGCAGAACTAGTAACTTAAAAAATAGCATATAAAAAAGTGATGAAAAAATCAAGAAACGATATCATTGTCAACATTTAAAAAACTTTAGAAGACGGTCGTTTTAAATTAAAGTAAGCGATGTAATATATATTAAGAAACAGAATTACGTTTTTCTTTGATTTAAATCTAGGTGAATATACAACGTCCAATATTTTCAGTATAAAAAAAGGTCGAATCGCTGTACAAAAGAAAAGGTATAATGAAATGTATGCGCTGCTGGATATAATAAATCCAGATCGTATGTTGTTGTTTGATATAAAACTCGATAACATTCACTAAATAAACGCCTGAAATACATCGATTACTATTCACACTATGAGGTAACCAAGCTAAGAAAATATTCTGTAGGAGAATTTTTTTATATAAGAATTGCACTAAACAGGGCAACAAATTAGAAATAAAATTAAGCAACTGATTTTCAACCAAATTTTTTAATAGATATAATCTCGTTACAGAATTATAAAATTTATTTCTACTTCAGCAATACGCGATCGTTATATGATAAAATTCTTGAACAACCAAATATAAACGACAGTAACTATGGTTATTACCTATTTAAAAACAAAAAACAGATGCAGTAGAAAACAATGTATCGGTCAAATAAGTGATTATCTACATTAAGGGACGATTTACGTATAATAAACTCGCCAATATGAAATCGTTCAAAAATTTTTTCTAATAACATAATTAATTTGAAATATATTTAATCGTGTCAAGGAGTAACCCAGACAAAATAAGGAGCGACGACCATCTAGAAGTTCCCCTTTATTAATTTACAGATATTAATGTTGCAGCTTATTATTTTAATAATTTATATTATTAAAATAAAGGACTAATGAAAAATGTGAAAAATAAATTGTTTTAAAACAAAAAATTCGAGACGACTTCTAAATAATCTGTTATGTACATTAAAAGAATCTAGGAAACAAGGAAACAATTAACCCTTTCAGTCATAATACATCATGAAATTTTGATGCGAAATTATGAATTTTATATAGGTGTTTATTATACAATGCTGCTTCTTAGGTGAACTGCAGATAATTCTCAATGTATTTATATAAATATTTTTAAAATTAAGACACTTCAAGTCATTTAACAAAAAATTTTGATTCTCATGTACCATGTAGTGGACATCGTGATTAGATAAGTACTCTATATAGTATCCATAAATTTATATATATATATATATATATATATATATATATATATATATTCATAAAAAGCGTGTATATGCGAGAAGGAAATATGACAAGGAAGAATCCTTGTACAAAAGTTTTGAAAAAAAAAAAAATAATCGTAATTTTTTGTAGTTTCCATTGCCGTTACCAAAAGGCGGAAAACACGCAGTTAATCCTCGGCTTGTAGAAGATGCACCGCGTCCTCACCAGAGACCATCCAAACTTGCAAAAATTAAAACGAATGCGTTACACCCGGATTACACTGCAGGTTCGACATGCTATTTCTTCAATTTATACGACAACTTTAAATATAGGGTGATCGTTATCTTAATAATAAATGTTACATCGAAGATAATAATGTGACTTAATTTTTTTTTTTTTTGTAATTAGTAAAAAACATTTTCGAAAGTTTACTATATGAATAATTAATTGCTAATGATAATTTTTAGGTACATCACCGTTCGCGATGCGAGATATTTACTCTAAATCTGCTCAGTTGGGTTTTGTTCATGGTAAACCTGTTTTTAAATATTGGATGCGCAAAAATCCAAATGAACCGAAAAAAACAAATCGAAAGAAAAAATGAAAAATATCTACCCGCATATATGACTTTGAATAAACAATCGTATTATCGAAATGTCTGTTATTTTTTATTTATACACACTATTATCGAAAATTAGTATGTTTCAAACATTTTTAGAATATTGAATGTACATAGTTTGAAAATCTATGAAGAAACGAATTAAATTCAATTTGAAAACAAATTACTCAGTCCATCTAGGAAAATTAAACAATCAGATTTGAATTTTAAATTAAATATAACAAACATTACTAGACATATTGGTGTTATCATTAATAATCAATAAAAATAATACTAATTATAATACAAATATCGCTTCTACGTCAAATTACGATAATAATCGAACTAACAATGAATCTATTTAACAAAATACGCTCAATTCAACTATCTCTAAATGAAAATAATACTTAGAAACATGTTCCATATAATAAAAAATGCAGATCGATTAAATTTCAGATTCTTCATCAACATCGTCTAAACCGAAATAAAAAATTTTCAGCTTCTCGATGTCGAGAGAATAATGAAGACAATTAATATTCAGAATCAGTGCGAACATCAGTAAAATTGAGCATTCTAACTAATATACCAACATAATACTCCCGAACGAAATTTTTTGTCTAGAAAAAAATATTTCTTTCCACTTTATATTAGGGCTTACTAATAGAAAACGAAGTTATTTTACATGATAATCAACTCGAACAGGAGCAGTATTAATGATGACAGCTATAGAAATCAAAATATTACAGTCTAAAAAATATTGAATTTTTTTCGAGAAAAATTCTAATAAAATGACTTATCAAGTATTAAAGATGTCAACTTTATGGTCATCCCATAAGTATTGTCACCATTATGGTGTGTAAAATACGGTGATAAACACAAAACAAAACTGTGTAACTGTGTACGAAATATCTAGAAATTAAGCCTAATTACGTATTATGTAAAAGTGAATTACCCATCAGGTCTTTCGAATCACCAGTAATACATTTTTTTTTTATGTTGAACGAAGATCTATCATACATATTAAAATCTACCAAAAGCTTTTTGAATCATACTTATCAAAGAGAAACTTTCAGGTTATTAATTCAACACCCACCGATATACGCGCGTCTGTTTTATAAGAAAATCAGTACGCTGATATTCTACAGGTAATTACTACATTTATTATTGGCTTCTCTCTTCGAAGTGAAACTTCTATTGGCGCGTTGTGTACAGAGAGTTAACCCATTAAAGCCAAAAACTCATGCACATAGGCAGTGAATATTTGAATGAAATAACGAATAGTCGCGTGCGCAAGATAAAACGAACGCAACAAATTTCTACGCACATATATATATATATATATATATATATATATATATATATATATATATATATATGAATACAATTTTTTGCATATTCGTATTTTCTCTTGCGCATACGCGCAGTTATTTCGTTGTGTATGTGCGACGTAGATTTGAGAACGAAAACATTTTAGTCATTGCCACGTCAAGTTAAGCATAGCGGACAGTGCTTTCCTTTTATTTGTGAAATTTGCACGAAATAGTGAGTTTATTAAATAAGTGTCTTTTTAAAAGCGACTTTAAGTTTCACTCCTTCCCTGCGCCCCGAAGCACAGAGCTTTTTTGTATGTTAGCAGGTTATGAAAATATTTTGAATGCGTTAATAATGATTCGAAAACATCTGATTTGACTCTACAAGTCACATTTAGATTCCTGCCCACGAACGACGTACAGAAATTAACTAATTCCGTAAAATATTTAGAATTAATTATTGGACGTCGACTCGCGCGAATACTACATATAGCGTATTCAAGGTGAAAAATTATGGTAGCTACAGCCTCAAGCAAAATAAATTATTATTAATCTAAACACACTTGCTCCAATTTGGATTAAAGAGCATCAGCAGGCGAATACTACCGCTACAATTAAAAATTTTCCGAAAAATAACTCATGCTCCATACTTTGTGTCGAATCTTACTTTACACACTTGTCTTCACATACAGTTATGTACAAGTAATTTTTCAGTAGTATGAAAGAACATGATCGAAATGATTGACCATGCGTTTCAAAAAACTGAAGACTGAAAAAAAAGAGATATTTTAGATTTTATTTAGTCATTACAAATACCTCAGTTTATGTTATTTCAGTGGTTGTCAAATCGGAGTAACGAAAAAGCAAAAAGAATTAATTCACGCGATTGTTACTTCATAATCGAACGTGTTTAATGATTTATTTACAATTCATGACCAATATCCGTAACTTTACAGCGGAATAATAAATAACTTGTTTCATTAATAAATTTTTCATCTTATTCTACAATTCCGTCGTTGTTTTACTGAGTATCCCTGGTAAATTACTGAATATATTTGACATTATTTTTCATTTGCCGATTGTTAAAATTAAAATGCATACATTTCCGTCATTTTAAAAATTAGCTAATATGTTTGAAAAATTATTTTCGGATAAGCGATATTCTGGATTCAGTTTTCATTCAATTTAAAAATATAAACAAATCTACTCCACTCAATTTCGTTTCAGAAACTAATAAACAATATAATTAACCGTTCTGCTTAAAGGAATTAAAATCCATAATAGACAATATGAAAACCGTTGCTAGTGAATCAGATAAGTTTCATATTTTCTTATTAAAAAATGCACCAGAATCATTCAAATATTAATATTTGAGATGAAAGCTTCTTTCGCGCATATAGAAAAAAATATTGGCGTTGCCTGTTCTCAAGATAGAAAAAGATCCTTCATCTGTAAACTCATATCGCCCTATTTCATTGACTTTTGTCCTTGGAAAAATTTGAAAAAATCATAGCTGCTCGCCTTATGTGGGAGCTTAAAACGTCAACAATTAATATGAAAAACAATGCGCTTTCCACTCAAATCGTTCAACAACTGATCAAACTATTTATCTACATAATGAAATATCAAATTCGTTATCTAATAATCACCAGTTATTAATGCTTTTCTTGGATATATCCATGACCGATACACCATAAAATTTGCAAGCACTTTACAAATTGAATTTTCGAGGTTGACTCTCAGCAACAATAAGAATCTTCCTAAATGAACGGATGTTTCAAGTTCGCCTGGGAAACACAGTTGCTTTCGCAAACATTACAAAACGGCACATCTTCAGACATATTACTTAACATCATAAATTACATTCTTACAGAAATATTTCCGCCAATAACTATCGAAAACGTAGTTGTTCTCATGACATATTCCTTTATCTGAATAAAAAATTAATCCTGTCTTCATGCATTGTAAAGTATTTGGGAATTATATTTGATCAGAATTATCATTGAAGCCTCACACTGAGATACTAAAAAATAAATGTATGCTAAACCTAAACTTATGAAAATTATCCAGCAGACACAAGATCGCTTATTGCAGTATACAAGATTGTAATTTACACAAAAATTGAATACGGTTTTATAGAAACGCTAAAGAAAGTATGAAAGTGTCAACGATTCGCTCAAGCTTACACTAAAAAAAACGTAGCTATTACTAATAAAAAAGTAGTCGATCAAAAATATTTCAACAGGCTGCTTCTTTTTTACATGACACACCGTGCAACGAGGTTACCAGTTCTAGGATGCCCGAATCATTAAAATAAAAATTTGTGTAAAAGGAATATAGACTTTAAAGTCCCTCTGAAAACTGCGAAAGAGCTGTAGAAAAGCATACCAAATGTGTACAACAATTTGCATATTTAGCTACGCCTGCTGAGGAAGAGAAACCTGAAGAAATATATTATCCAAAAGTGGTAAGGGATCAGATATCGGTGAAATGAAAAGTAAGACGAATATGGCAGAATGATAGATAAAAATATCCTAAATAGAGCATGTCGGCAGTTGAAAAAAAAACGCTGTTAGAAACAAAACATAATGCATTTAAAGAATATATAACTAAATTGTCTCCGATCAAAATAACGAATTATTATTTATGGAAGGTAGCAAAAAATGTGAAGAGGGATCACAATTTCCACTGTACCTCCATTAAAATGGTAAACAATAATTAGTCACGAACTAATCAAGAAAAAGCTAACGTATTTACTGAATACTTATTAGAAGTGTACCAACCGCATTCAAGTAGTATTCCAGGTCACGAAAAGACATAGAAAATGACTTGCATATACCATTTGAGATGTCACCCCCAATAAAACCAACATCTGCTATGGATAAAAGTATTTAAACCCAAAGATGGCACCGGGCTACGATCTCATCACAGCTAATATTATAAAGAAAATTTCAAGGAAAGTTGTAATATTGTTGACCCACATTGTCAATGCAATCTTTCGAACTGGCTACTTTCCAATACAGTGGAAATTCACCACAGTAATAATGATCTCAAAACTGGGAAAACTTTAACATGAAATGACTTCTTAAAGACCTATTAGCTTATCAGTTTTCTCGAAGCTCTTTGAAAAAACCTTACTCAGAAGAATAAATTCTATTCTTGAAGAAAAAAGAGTAATACCTGATTATCAGTTTGGTTTCAAAAATAAATATTGTGCTGCAATTTTTCCCGACATTGATAGAGCTTTCGACAAGATTTGGCATACTGGCCTGTTGTTCAAGCTGAAATATCACATGCCTCACTCGTATTACCTGTTAATTAAGTCATACTTGACAAAAAGATATTTTCGCGTTAATGTATATAGTGATTATTCACCAATATACCCTATAATGTCAGGAGTTCCGCAGGGTAGTGTGCTGGGTCGACTTCTATATCAGATTTAGACATAACATTTTTCACAGAATAATGATACAATCACAGCTATGTTTGCTGATGACATTTTATCAACTCATCGTAATAACAATACAGCCACTAAACAGCTTCAAAATTATCTGTCACATGTGGAGAATTGGCTTAAATAATGCAGAATCGCAGTTAATGAATCAAAGTCCAAACATGTTCTGTTTACATTGAAAAAATGTCAAAATTTGTCGATCCAACTGAATGTTCATATAATTTCAAAGTCACATGCTGTGAAATATCTTGGATTACACCTCGAAAGGATCATTATGCAAAACGGAAGAAATTAAACATTAAATACCGCAACATGCATTGGCTAATAAATAAAAAGTCACCATTATCCAATGAAAATAAAGTATTACTTTATAAAACAATCTTGGAACCTGTGAGGACACATGGTATTCAAATTTGGGAAACAGCAAGTAATTCAAACTTAAAATTTATACAAAGATTCCAGTACAAATTCCTGCGAGATATTTTAGCGGCATCATGGTTTGTTCACAACGATGACATACATAAGGGCCTCCACATTTCAAATGTCAAAAAACTAATTGAAACCTTTGCAAGAAGACATTTTCATCGACTCAAAAACTACGTTAATTCGTTAGTAGTTGATATCTCGCAGAATAGCGTACGATTCAGACGATTCAAGCGAATTAGCCAGATTGAACTAGAATTCCATCCGTAAACAGTAATTTATAAAATTCAATATACTAAAATAAACAGCAACATATAAACAAGGAATGACAGCCATTGGGAAGCGTTCCATCATAATCTACATGTATAACAATGCTACTTAATGTTCAAACGAACAGATTGTATACAACAACAAAAATACCGGAAATGCACCTCGATGTATACTGTAACGACACTACTATTCCTCCAAGAATATGACGGATTAAACGTTTATTAAATTGCTAAAGTGATTAGGAGTCATCCGCAAGTGTTTCGTAGAATTTAAAGACGGCTATGACAACCCTGAACAAGTGAAACAGGGTAATCATATTCAACCACTTCTTGAACGCCGGCAGGATCGTAAATAAAGTTAATTTTAAACGTTTCAGCATTGCTACAATACATGCAAAACTTCTTAAATTGCTGTGTTGGCGTCCAAGGAACTAGTTCGAAAGCGATCATGTTGTCGTTGTTGTTAAATAATTTTTACAGACTCCATCTCATTACTAAATTTTTAGACCCCTTAGTATTGAACAGTACAATAAATGGGTGAAATATGCTCCCATTTATTTTACTCCCTTGTATACAGTAGAAGATTGGACTTTTAACGTAGTGAACAGATGGTCAAACTGAAATGGACCTGGATAGGGCACATAGCCAAAGGGAAGGATAATACATAGACAAAACGAGTGTTGGAATAATGACCGCACATAAGAGTAGAAACATTAGCAGACTACTAACTCTTTGGTGTGATGATATAACTCGGGTAGCGGAGAAGAACTGAATTCAGAAAGCGGGGGAAAAGTGGACCGATATAGGATAATATATATAAGTCCTAGTTAATTCTTATATTTTAGAGTTGTTTTTCTTTATCTCAAAGCCACACGGTAGATTTTTAGTAAAATAATATGTTTTTCTATATACTCTTAACAAGGAAATCTATCATCGAAACGATTTCTCTTTTTAATATTTAGCAGAGATACATGTTATTTACAAATTTTAAACTATATATAGTTGGTGATTTTCTTCTAGGATTACATACTCGATAAGTTCAAAGCTAATATAAGTATTTAAAAAAATAAAAAATATTTTTCAAATAGTTTTAAAAAGAGAAAAAATGAAGATAATAATAACAACGAAGGTCATTGTTACACTTTTACAATTGTGTTCTTGTTCCTCTTGCTGCGAAAAGTATATACATTGCACAAACCAGTCGATTTTATGAACACGATGAAACCGTTATCTCCGTTAACGTTAATACAATGCTCTTCAAGTCCTAAAGATACCGGCGTATCATCAAAACCGTGTACGTATAATCCAATCCAAGGGATATGTTTATTATTCATTATATGCGTTCTGAAACGATAAAATACGCTTCGTTACTTAGAATAATATGTACTTATTTCTATGATGATTATTACATCATCATTATATATATATATATATATATATATATATATATATATATATATATATATATATATATATATGTCGTGGTGGCATAGTTGCCAGAGTGCTCGACTGTCAATTCAACGATCGAGAGGTCGCGACATAAAAAAGTTTATAAAGTTTTTTATCATTGCGTAACTATTAATTATGACAGAGAAAGTAGGAGCAACCCAGCCCGTTTCACATCATATTAACATGCATCTGCGTTGCATATAATTAGTATCTTGAATAGTAGTCCATTTTGTTGCTAAGTCATGTCGTTCGACAAATTACATGATTTCGATAATGGACGATAGAGCTTAATAAGATATATTCCCTTATTTAATTTAACTACAAAGTAAACTTTTTCACAGTCAATAATTATTATCGGCGTTGCTAAATTAATTTTCTTCGTGATATCGAGATCGCAATCTGCTATTTGCTATTTTTTAAACCGAATTTAACTCTTTCAATTGACAGCACTCCCTATACGGTGCATAAACTTTGAATACTAACAAAAAATATTGTACACAAGACATCAAGTCGTTAGTCATTTTCTGGTTTCTCACATTTTGGCTCAAGAGTTTTCTGTGTCCATATTTTTATATTAGCATTCTTTATAAATTTAAATAAGTACTTATATTATTGAGACCATGGACACGATTTGTAGAACATTTAAAGGGGGAGATCTTAAAATTTATAATACGTCTTCTTAAAAAATCTTCCTTTTTCTTATTTATAGTTGCCACATTGTCGAACTTTCAAAACTTCCTTATTATATAAATACTGTAGTATAGCGTCCCATCATCGACTTGTCTATAAGAACCGTCTGTATATATACATTATATTCAAATTGACATATTTTTTGTTAATTACTTCATTAATCTATATATTACTTAAATTTTCATTGTTCGTCAATTAACCCAGCAGCAGGGCTGAGGACATTTGATAGTACATAAACTTCCAAATCAGATTGCCACCACATTATTATGGGTGGTTCTATTACAAGCAACATTTATCTCAAGTTCTTCGCACAAAAGGTAAATTTCGGAAGTGCATGGTACCTTTGTACCTTTCAGGATCCAAAGCTGTAACTGGAATGGGGCGCGTTCACAGGTGGTGGATAGTGGGATGGACTAGAGATATGTAGGTTAGCTGTGAATAAGACATCAGTCGAATAAGCAGTCGCGGACCAACAGTAAAAAATTCATAATACTATAAAGAAAATGAAGAGACTAAAAATATCCGTTAAGTGAGATTCATTGACCTGGAGCTGGAAAATGTGTAATTGACGATTACACCGTTTATTATTCCGGTAAAAATAGTCAGCATTACCGAAATGGAGTAGCAATCATTGTGTCAAAAACGATTGCCAATAATGTAACATCAGTAACCTGCATATCTGATCCTGTAAATTTAAGTATTATACAAATATATGCGCCTACGGCAGACAAATCTGACGATGAAGTAGAAAAATTCTACAATGACCTGAGTAATGTAATTCAACAATTGAAAAATAAGAACATCATTATTGTAATGGGTGACCTGGACGCTAAAGTCGGCAAAGGTGCTGATGAAAAAATAGTAGGTGAATTTGGACTTGGTATACGCAATGACAGAGGAAATTTGTTCGTTGATTTCTGCAAATAATCGAAATTAAGTATAATGAATACCTTTTTTTAAATTACCATATAAAACATTTATATATGTGGAAGTCCCCAGCGGATAGACCTGATAATATAACAAGGAATCAGATTACATACTGAAATGCAGTGAAGGTAGTTCAAACACTTTCAGGGTCAGATGTCCCTACTGACGATCTACTAATAGGAATTATAAAGTTACTGTTAAAACGACTGAAAACACTAAGCAGATGTCACAGATTGATGAAAAATACCTTCAAAATATCCAATAAAAGATTAATAAAGCGATGGGAAGTAAATTTGAAAAAATAGAGCAAAATGATTCTGAAAATCAGTGATAGATAATTTAAAACATATTGTAAGGAACAACCAATAAAATACCACAAAATATTAATAAAAAACAAAAAGTGGATGACAAATGAAATCTTAACACTGATGGAACATCGGCGACAATACAAAAACAAAAATCAAGAGAAGTATATTGATATTAATCGCGAAATAAGAAAAAAAGTGCGGGAGGCTAAAAAAATCTTGTATGAAGAACAATGCTCCAAAATTGAAGCTTCAAAAGAGAAAAATAACATATTTAGTATGTATAAAAAAATAAAAGACTTAGTTGGCCCATTTAACAACACACCCAATAAACTGGTAGATAAACACGGTAGAGTAATTATAAATGATGATGATATATTAAAAGAATGGAAACAGTATATAAAAAAACGTATTCCATGATGTAAGATTACAATTAGAGATAAACCAGATAATTCAGGTCCTGCAATTATGATGGATGAAGTGGAACAAGCTGTAAAAATGGTGAAAATCAGAAAAGTAGTGGGGACCAGACCAAATACCAGTTGAGATTATGAAAATACTCGGGAAAAAAGCAAAGTCCTCGTTACTTAAACTGTTTAATAAAATATATGTGATACACGATATATTGCAAATGATTGGTTGAAATCTACAAGTTTGTTCCCAGCAGTTTTAGACAGACTTAAGATTGCCAGCATGTTAGCCAACGTTCGATAGCAGACACGGGACCCTAATGATGATGATTATGCTAATAAAGGATGAATAATTAGGGAATTTACACGACACCTCGGTTATTTCTGCTTACGTTAATTGTTCCATTAACATAAAGAATATTGTTCGCTGAATTTTTAATCGATTGATATCATACTTCGAATAACATCGGCAATCTCATTTTGCAGATCGTGATGACATTATTATCAACCACAGTATACGTTATAATATGTACGTGTTATTGCTTATATACTTTCTTATTCTCAATCTGTCGATAATATCTTCGAAGATAATGGTCACAAATTTTTCAGAAAACTAACACTAATAATCGCATTGTTTCCTTTCTTCAATTTCGTTCCTTCACTTTTATCTTCAAATTTCATTTTATCGGTTTCATTAAGTATTTTTCATTTTATATTTTCTTACTGCGTTCAGCACGCATATGCCATATAGTTCATCACCTAAAAAAAACTCTTTTCTTATCATATGCGACATTTTCACAACAGTTACTCATTTCTATTGTATAGCTGTCCTATAAAAATTACATTCTCATTTTTTTTTTTTAAATTAAGGTCATTTTCCACATTTTTCACTATGAGACACATGATTTCCGTAAACACTTTTCGTCTTTCTCATTTCGCGCATCACTTATATCACTGTTATACCTATAACATTCATCAGCCTAACAAGTAAGATTTAAGTCATCTCGTGTACAAGGGAATATATCAACTACCGTAGTTCGGGAAAATGTGAAAAATATAGAAAATTCAATTTATCAAAAATGTAGCCTGGAATGAATAATTTTCGAGGTTTCATGTATAAAAACTTCAAAATCCATAAAAGAATACACGCTCCATTTTTATTTTCGTCTTATTTATTTGTAATTACCATCGTTCGTTTCATCTTGTTTTTTCAATTACTGTAAATAATCCTTTCGTTTTCATTAAAAATTTCAGTAACAGTTGAAATTATCTTTATATAAATTTTTTACGATCATTTTACCTTAATAAGGAAAATACGGTTGCGATTTTTTCTTCAGAGAAGAATCCTCTTACTTTCAGAAGTTCCGCCATTTTCGCTGTAAAATTGCTTGAAATTGACGATGGCCTAAAAAAATTTATTTTAAATTATAATCGTCTTTTAATCATCATTATCATGAAAGTGTCAGTGAAAGTTATCCTTAAAGAAATAAGAGAATAAAGGAAATTAAGATTAATAAACAACAAAAAATTTCGCGATGGAAGATTGTAATGCAAATATTTTATAAATTGCTATTTCGTCAGAGAAATATCCAAACTTTCAGTAATTTATTTTCATAAATACGTATGTGAATAAATAGCATTAACTTTTCTAAGAGCAAGTTGAAGTCTAATACAATTGAGACTACTACGATATAGTTTTAACCATCGATATTCCGAGTAAAAATTAATAGTAAATATATATATATATATATATTTATCTATAAAATCGGGAAAACGTGATAGAAACCCTATTTAATAGTTAAATTAATTATTATCATTATTTTTAAGTAAACTACGCTGGACATCTAAGTATAACGTCTGCTCATCAGACAGTAAAGTGAAAAATTTCAATTACATTTTTCCTCATTAAAATTAATGAAAATATTAATGGATATGAACGTCATCAATATTGCAATAAACGTGGTTAACGATCACATATGTCAAAATAATTTCTAATATCATAAAATGAGATTCAAAAATGCGTGTAATAATAATTACATTTTAATTTGTAAAACAAAAGCACTAATCCACTCTATCAGGTCTTCTACGTTTGTCGAATTTAATAATGGCCATTTGACATTATATTCATTCCAGACATCTACAACCGGACGGTAAGATCTAACACGATAGCCCATGTTGGTGAAATAAAATGCTATCGAGGATGGACATTTACTAAAATCTTGACATAAAAATATTTTCAATATAATTTAATTCGACACTGAAATATATCTGAGCATAATAACAGGATAAATAACACTTATTAAACTAGATAATAATAAAATCCAATAGAGTACCGTTGGGCTCCCACGATACAAAACAGTCGAACTTTAGTTTAAAATCTGAAAATCGTTGTTTATATTCAAAATATCTTTTATCGCAGTCCTTCAGTTTTTTCAGATCTATTTGTATAACTGTAAGAAAATAAAAATTAAATTATACATTAATAAAACGTACTTACCTAATTAAAACTTTTCAAACAATATGGTTATTAATTATGTCGAATATAAAACATAAATATCGTAATCGTTCGTGCTTTATTACAACTACTAATGACAATACTTAGTACTAACTACAGAATACATTTGCATTTTCTACGAAATTTCAGTTCAGCTTGTCAGTGTCATAATCAGACGACCAACTTGTGGGCGTAATTACGAAAATAAAACGATAACGTTCTCAATTTACAGAAATAAATTCATCTAATCATCACATTATCAAGTACTATTGAATCATTTTAACTGTTAGACAATAACTTATTTAATTTGGTATTACATTAAGTTAGAAAGACGATTTTGTTTTTAAATGTTTCTTTATTGAATACATTTTGAAGCTACATTTTATAAAAAACAAATTTTCAATGTATAATGATCAAATATATCAGTCGATAATGCTATGTTGTCAGTTGGTGATGCAATAGAATAACGAATAATTAACATGCGCGAAGATATAGATAAAATCAGGATATGAATGCGTGTCTGGAAAATTTTGGTAAAGAGCCAGAAATCAGCTCAAGTCATATTTAGTGTTGACGATATAAATACCTATCCGCCAGGTTTTTTGTATCATTGCAATCCTTAAAGCAGATTCAACTAAGTACCTTCATATGAACCTAGATGCGCGTCCGAACTAAAAGGTACACATCAATATGGAAAGTAAATAAATTTTTATAGAGTGTTATTCAAAACTCAGCTTATCTAATAAGGTTCTAATATATAACCAGTTGATTCAATACGAACATACAAGATCCAGCTGTAGGAGTGTACAAAGTTGACTAATCGTTTGACTGTTCAGCTAGCTCAAAGCAGATGTCTGTGTACCATCGCGGCAGACTGGAACCAATGAAACCATGATATACATATGGACTACTCTACGTTGATCGATTACTTCGCAGAGAAACATACGAACTAACTTCATCAACATTCAAATCTAGAAGTCTCGGATTTAATAGCTAGGAATTCTGATTTATAAAATAAGACAGCATGATTTATAACAGTTAATAGTTCATACATGTGTAATTGTGTATATGCATAAATATTTAAAGTTAAAGTTACTACTTAATCATTAATACTTACTTATCATAAAGATAAGATTGTATTATACTAATAATTATAACAAAAGAATGTGTCAGTATTTAACGAAATGTAATCATTGAAAATTATCAAACCAAATTATAATATTATTTTTGGATGTATATTATAAGACAAATTTGCTCATTAATGTAATAATACAAATATGATTTTTTTATCGCTTTCATTTTATAATTACGAAAAATATATTTCGAATAATATTTAAGTTTTAACTAAAATTATTACACATGTACAAATTTAACAATGGCGTTTTGGGGGACGTATTTGTTTGTAGTTACCGTAAAAGTCCGGAGTCTTCTTGGGAGTATATAACGATGGTTTCCCTTTAACTCCAAGTTGAACGTATACGTCACGTCTTAATTTTAATATAACACATTCGTTGAATACAACTGCGAAACTATTATCAAATTCGATTGACGACTGATCACTTAACATGGTTATTTTACCTAAAAAAAAGTAATTCATCAAATCCATTATGTACAATGAAAAACATACTCGTAAGAAGATGCAATTAAATAATGAATCTATTAAATATATTGTTCTTTGAAAACGAATAATTCTCTTTTTGTTACAAGCTCCTGGGCAATAAATATAAAGTCGTTATATTACACCTCGGTAGAGTGCACAACTAAGTATTAAAATAAATCTTAACAAAGACAAGAAAATAAAATGATTAAAACAGATTACATCAACGTATATCTGATCAGAAAGAAAAGGAAAAACGATCAAAAGAAGTAAACAATTTCTTACCAAATTATTTAGATTACAAAAACGCACCAAAAACAAAGATGATTTTCATTATACCGAGTAGTATAGCATTTGAGGCCAAATGGTTAAAAAGAAGGAATATTAAACTTTTTCCTTCGACACGTTCGAACAGCGCTAAATTAAAAAAAAAAAACTGGATCAAGATACAAAATGAGTTAGTATCTGTTCCAGTGAACGATGAAAACGTAAACAAGAAATGTCGTGGATAAAAAAATTAACGTTACCAGTTTAATAAAATTGTTTAAATAGTATCTAGACGGCATCTATGATACCACAATAAGAAAAATATTATACAGCAAGAACATTACTATTATTTAATTTAATAAACATATAATACTCTGCAATAATACGAGAAATAAATGTAACGAAATGTACCTTCATTTAAAAAATACTTTATAAAGTATGGTGAAAATAATTCAGAAATATCTAAATCCATTATCTTGTAGTATACAGAATCAGACTCAATGTCTGATAATAGAGTTCTCACGGTATCATCTGGTGTCAAAATAACCATCTACAAGAAACAAGAACTATTAAAATAATTTTTTATAAATTTTCATATAATTATTTCATTTACATTAGTAGCGCGCTATTCGGAATACGGTTTTCATTTCATAAAATCATCCTGTTCATTGTAAAATACATTATTTCTATAAACTCGATAATTTATTTGTTCTTTCTTGTATGTGTTCATGCCGTCAAAGTACCTGTTCAAAAAATCTAGAAATAAATTATATAATAATAATAATAATAAAAAAAATAATATCTTTGTAGATCCAAATCTGGCTGTTCGTTGGAATTGCCAGCTTAATAATATTCTTTCACGTTCCTCCTCTTGTTCACATTCCATACTCCAACCTTTTCTTCCCTCTCCTTACTTCTTTACTTACGATCATTATTTTTTATGACAGGAAACTGTCGGTACAGTAAAAAAAAACATATATTTGTTTTGTAAGTACACTTTTTATCTGTCTATCTAGAAACAATAATTTAAATATTAATGGATCCAATATAAAATAATGCACATGATGGACATAATTCGATAAAATATTGCCAAATTGAAATTAAAAACCAACAGCAGGTATCATCGCACGTATTTCGGTTCTGGGTCAAGCATCATGATAGAAAATATTAATAAGACGCATGGTTAGTAAATGGTGCACACAATTAGTCACATAAGATATAAAATTACTAACGCTATGACAATAATGAAACGATTTTATAAGTTGTTTCATTTCCGTTACTTTCAAGTTCTCGTCGTACGAATTCACATTATTTGTAGGAACCATGCTCCATACCTCTGGAGCTAACATAATTAAACTTTTAGTTTAGACAATAATGCATCAATTAAATGTTTAAAAACTTACAAAATCGCATTTTTAAGAATTTTATAGATTTATACCTTCTACACAAAGCAGGTATCGATATTATATTTAAACACGTAATTTAAAAAATATCCTAATTTGCTTCTAAAATAAAGAAAAAACATTAATATTGATATAAATATATATTAAAGAAATTTATAGTTTTATTAATTAATTCGCTAAATCACATATTAAGTTATATGGAACTATTATTAACAATCGAAAATATGAAAATCACCCTTTTATTATATCAATTTATCAAAATTTATATAAAGGATAAAATAATTTCTCTAGAAATACTTCTACTTGTGTTCACAGTTCATAAATTGAGAATTGGTTTGCCAGCGCTAAACACTACTAAACAAAACAGTAAACAGGTAATATTCGTTAATGATTAAAGTGTGCGTTTTTTGCATATAAGAATATGCTCTTTTACTTTACTCTTATATTTTGTTATAAAGTACTGTTATTATTAAAAATTTAAAATATTAATCTCGCTTTAAAATTATTTGTATTATTTAAAGTTTAAGAGTATTGTGACAAATGCGTGGTGAATATGATTTTGTCGATTTTTAATAGAATTTATCGATGGTTTATCCATGAAAATTCTGATTCTGTCGAAGTAGTTGGTCTTAAACGGTAATATTTTATAATTTATAAAAATAATGAATCTTTGATACACGTATTTAGATCAAAGTTATACTTTAAAAAATCGAAGTGTATAAAATGTAAAATTGTTTTCTGACAGATATTCAACAGACGCGGACGAACCATTACATTCTTCTAAAAAAATAAAATTATCCAGCAGTAAGTATTTTTAATTTCCAGCTTTTTCTACAAAAAAATCATCTTTAATAACAAATGAAAAGATAGACGTAACCAATAATAAGTATGGTTAACGAAAATCTTGAGAAGTGTTTGTACGAACCTTGTTTTAACATGATTTTTAACATTATATAAAAATAGCGAGCGTCATTTACAAACAAAATAAATTATTGTATAATAATAAATTTATTAATTATACTTGTAATGTTCTCTTTATTAGACCGTAATAATACAACAATATTACTCACTTTTGTTCTCATATTCGTTTTCTGCATTGTATAAAACTTACTTTGGTGAAATACATAAGAATTGTTAAATCGTATATTAACTTCCATATAAATCACTTTAAAATGTTATTGAATTATTTAAATTGTATATTACAATTTTTCTTTAAACTAGAATATAAGAAATTTGAACAATATTAATTTATTTTGACAAATAATGTATGTATATAAATATAAATGTCAAAGAATTGAATTTAAGATATAGCATAATTATCCAACAATTTTCTTTAAGAGAGCATATATAACTACAGTAATCCGCGCGCTGCTATTAATAAAGAATTACTTGTGATTTTTTGCGTGTTATATAAGTAATGAGATGTATTTTTATTCTGAGGTTGATTATAATGAAAATAATTATAACAATTATGATGATGCAGTTTTATTAATTAATGTTAATAGTGTTGAAAAGTAATAAAAATTTACTATTTTATAAGTAAAATGTATACTTTTGTTAAAAAATTATATAATTTGATTTGTTTAATTAAAAACAATATTCATTTTATTGTGTCAAATCATAATAGTTGTAAATAATTTTATAAAATGCTTCGTTATTTTTATTTAAATGTCAGTTTTCAAACAAAAATTAATAACGAACTCATAGAAAATGATTTCTTTACTCTTAAGTTGAATTATCATCTACCACCTATTTATTAATTTGTTTTTAAATGACAATGCAAAAAGTTACATATAATTGCTTCATATAAAAAGTTGATATACTTTTGTACATTGTTCTTTTAATAAGAATTATTTTTAACATCGGTCTATTTGTTTTTGTAATTTTTAGTGGAACCGAAGAATCATCATACGCAGGTAAGATATTTTAGTAGTAATTTTTAGTATTTATATATTAATCTTCATTTTATTGTCTTTGACCACATTTGAATCAATTTATTTAACATTTATGTTGTATATACATAAAAAAGAATTGTGATCTAGCTGAAAGTTAGTGACTAGTCATTAATATTAATACTTATATTTTTCATTAAAACCATTAGTTGTAATTTGATTTTTTTTAAAAAAACTGTTTTATCAAAACGAATTCGTTTTTCGATATTAAATATTACTAAAAAGTTATCATATTATGCTCGTGTAGTTATAATTGTATAAGCACGTTTAATACATATAAATCGTTATTTCTAATTATGTTTAGACCACTGGAAAATTAACAAAAAAGGTCGGTAATGTATCATCAGAAAATGAGGTACATATTCTTGATTCTTATGCACTACCACGTAAGTATTCTGCGGTTGAATATTATTTGTGGAAAATTATCTCATGTAACAGCAATAACTATTAAATTATTATGAGAATGATAATTACGTTTGCGCAAACGTTAAAAGTAAATGTAATTTATCTGTTCAGCAAAAAAAATATTCTATTGAATAATAGCGTCCGTTTAGATAATTTCGTATTCTTAAATTGTATATAGAAATTTATTTATATCTAAACAAATGAATTTATTTCAGTTATACAATGTTAATAAAATTTATATTAAATTAAATAGTAGGCATTATCGACTGATTCGGTCAAATAAGCTTATATGTTAAGATAAGTATAAAAAATCAGTTAAATCCTAAAACATATTTTTAATATCAATCTAAACACATCAATTGATTAAATTTATATTTTATATTATAATACCAGATACATTTCAATAATAAAAGATAATAATGTATTCAATAATTGTACTAACTTGTTTTGAAAATTACGATGAAAAAAAACTTATTAGCTAAAGTAATTAAAGTAACTAATTTCCGAAGGTATAACAATATAATCCAATAAAGCTTGGAAAATGTCCGTAAAATTATTTTAAAAATGATCAAATAAAATTTAAAATTATAATAACCAAATAATTAATGCTTTTTATAAATTAAAATGAAGATAACGTAATAATTTACTTTCTTAACCTAGCCTTTATTTAATCTACGGTTTTCTTGAAAATACTTTTCCTATGTACTGAATTATTGTTCCAGTAATATTGAACAGATAGTTTAGTAAGACATATTTTCTATGATCAGTTATTTTCATGTGGAGCATGTAATGTAGAAATTTATTTACAAACCTCGACTGTTTCGTTGTAATATTGTGGTGTTCTTATATTACTTTCATTATAATTACTTTTTGTTTTTTGTGTTCATAGGGAGGAGTACACGATCATCGAGGAATCAGAATGAAGTTATTACTATTAGTAGTAAGTTTTAATTTTACAGACAATTAAGACGCCATTATTCTGATATTTGGTTTATATTTAATATTGTTCGTTTATAGACGATATTGAAAATGTTAATAAGGCAACATAAATATAATTACATATAACAGTTTTTACTTAAGATTTTATCCACAGTACAGTGTTGTTTTTTTTATTAACAATAGGTGATGACAGTGATGACGATATACAAATTTTTAACGGTACCACAGTAGAAACTGATTCTGATAACTCGCATAATGATAATTCTCGGAAAAATCCGCCGGTATTATTATTATTACATGCATGACAATGATATGTTTATTTTTTCATGCATTGTTCGTAATTTTTAATTTTTCTGATTACTTCATATATATATATATATACATCATACGCGTGTGTGTATATAGTTGCTTTTAAAATAACCTAAATGTATTATTTGTAGTTTGGTGAAACGATTGATTTAACTCATGATGAGATATTACAAGATTATACGTCCGATCACACTAACAACGACCAAAGTAACTGTAAGTCGGATTATTTCTACTATATTAGGTTAAATGTACTTAATAGTTTGTAATAGTTTTACGTCATGTATACCGTACGAAATATATTAGTTTGTGGGATACACTCCTTAGTAAAGTGTTAATTTATAGTTAAAAAATGAATGAATAAAATATGTGGTACGTAGCACAAAAGTTATGGCTTCGATTCTATAAGACGGTTAAAAATTCGTTTTTTCAATTTGTAAAATTTATGTTATCCCTTTTTAGCAGCAAAAACAAATGGATTCATACATATACCATCGGGTTGTGTTAATGGTTCTACTTATGCCAGCGGTGTCGATGGTAATTATTCATCGTCGAGAAATAACCTAATATTATCTGAGGTAAATGTGATATATATATATATATGTGTGTGTGTGTGTGTGTGTGTGTGTGTGTATATAATCCCATCAATACGAAAAGATTGATAAAAGACCAGCCAAATGACGCCTATATTATGAGATGGTTTGATATTGTCCTCTTCGCTCTTTCCTAGCAAGTTTTTTTTTAAATCATTTATCGGACAATTAAATGGACAGCTTAGTTGGCTAGCGAACTTATTATTATGAAACATCCTCCAGAACGTTTAAACATTACTATCGAGACGTTGTGAGATCCATGTATATATATATATATATATAGAGAGAGAGAGAGAGAGAGAGAGATTAGCTCTAGCTATCTAGCAAACTTGAAAAAACAGCGCTTGACTTGGAAAATTTCTTAACTAGCGATAAGGATTTTCGCTAGATATATTTTAATACTTTGTGTTTATTGCTGATTATTCATAATAGATCTGTAGGTTTTGTTCGTTTTAATCGCCTGATTTCTGTAGAGCTGTCCAGCAGAGCAACAGCTAAAGTATTTGTGTGATAATACAGTTTACCGCCATATTCACTAGCTATTTCTTGTATTTTATCTTTCACGAGTGAAACACCTAGGTTCGTGTACAATGTAAGATTGCTTACATACCACGGGGCATCTATGATAGTTCTTAATGCTTTATTTTGGAAGCGTTGTATTGTCGCTATATTACTCTGCTTAGCAAAGCACCAAAGTTGACTTCCATACCTTTAGAATTTGATTTTACAATAATACCTTGTTCTCCAGTGATAATTCGGGTTTTCTTCCGATAAACCAAATCATGTTCCTAACCTTTATATTTAATTCATTACGTTTTACTACTATGTGGCTTTTCCAGGTTAGTTGTCTATCCAAATGGACTTCTAGATATTTTACAGGTTTTTAACTGGAAGTGATAAATTATTTAAATTAAAATTGAATATTAAAAATCTGAGTGAAGATGTGCACTGTGCAGAAATTAAACGTGAATTTTCGATAGGATAAACCGTGTATACTTTTATAACAGAATGTATTTTAAAATTTAAGAACTGTTTACAAACCTCATGAAATGGTACAAATGGAATACGTACGACGAACACACACGTGTATGTGTAATGTGGATTTTTTTATACGTACAGCCAAAAATGTTTAATAAAAGTTATTTATTACCGGTTTTAGAGTATACGTTTACATGATAAGGAATTGTATAAAAAATTATTGAAGAGTGCAACCGACATAGATGGCGAACTTCCTGTTACGACGGTTAAAAATTTACACGATAACAAGTATGATTTATAATTTTTATTTTTTAGTCCGTTTGGTCAGAATAAATTTTATAATTTATTTGAGTTTATTTAATTAATCTCACATGTTCCATTCTTTAAACTATGCGTGCAATACGCATTTGTATAATGCAATAATTAATTCCTCCCGGCAAATTATAGAAGAAACATTTTAATTAGTTATTGCGAAAATAAATTGGGATTACTATAACACGTTTGATTCCTTTTCCGTTTTTATTGGTTTTTACATACATAAATTATAAAACCATTTAATTTATAAAGTTTTAAAACTGATAGGTAAAAGAGAATAACGTCTGACTCGAGGACATTTAAACGGCAGAAAACAATTTTTAACTAACCCCACAACGTTGTAAAATTAATTTATTAAAGTATTATTGCAAGAATCGAAATTAAAATTGGAGATCTAATTAAAAAAAGCTCATGACCAAATTCAATTCATAATTTAAACATCGAAAATTTATTATATTAATAGTTTTTAATGTACTTCATTAGAATTAAAGGTATTTTAAACTAATTTAAAATAATTTATATTTTAAACAAATTTCGGAAATAAATTCATTCTTTTTTTTAAATAAATCATATTTTGCGTTTACTAGATATTATTCCTCAACATGACTTTTATTTGTATTTATTGATGTATATTTGTATGTATCAATACAAGTAAAACGAGAATTTGCACTTATATATATTGTTATTAGGTTACTTTCATTGTTAAATAATAATTTCAATTCTACGATTGGTGATCTGCCATTACGAAGAGATAAAAAATCATCAGTTCCATTAACACTTGGCGACAGAAATGATAAAATAAATCGAAATTACAGTATTCCTAAGAAAACTCGTATTACTGTCCATGCTTCTAAGTCATTTAATGTAAAGAACAACCGTAAGTTTATTTCAAATACTTAAAATTTTTCATAAATATAGTAAAACTAATTGTTATTCTAGATGCGGAAAACGTTTATATGTTGATTTAAAATTTCAGAAATGATTATTGATATATTAGGATAACTTAACTGAATTATTACGATCATATTTATAGATGAATATGTCAGCGACTGCAAAACATGTAATAAAAAGAAACAGGATTCATCGGTAACGTGGTTGAACCTAGTCGAACGGAAAAATTATACCAGCAGTACAGACGTCGTTAAATCTATGTTAGTGTGTATAAATACTATTTTTATTTATGCGTATTAATTTATTTTCATACTCGAGTTATAAAATAGCCTGAGTAGAAGTTTTGTAGACCGTATGTTGTTAGCTGAGATATATTTGAGAATGGTGGTACACGGTATCTTTAAAAAAAAAAAAAAAGAATACACATGCGCTTAATACTATGCATCTTTGTCCTCTCTCTCTCTCTGTATGTGTATATGTATATATATATGCGTGTGTGCGCACGCGTATGTGTATATAAAAAATCACTAAAAGGATCCAAGTGGCTCATGTGGATCCTCAATTCACTGATCGTAATTGTATAAAAAAATAAGTCCTGTTATTTATCACTTATTATTAAATTTCATAAAACATAATGGGAGCAAATATTAAGATTTTTATTAATATTTAATTTTATTTCTGTAATATATCATTTGTTTAAAAGGAATGCGACATTTTTTATTTAAAATATGAAGTAGTTTTATATATATAAATCTACTACTAGAAAACTAAATATTGCAAACTTTGATATTTAGGTTTCGATACTCTTTCTTTTATTCTACCGAGATGTCATTTTTTTAAAATTATTTTAATATGTATATATTTTATTTTTAAAACATATGGATATTCATATAAGTGTGTGTGTGTGTGTGTATGGTACTCTTACGTGTGTGTTAATGTATGTATAATTATATATATATAGTAAAACAATACATTCGAGTTCATTCCTCTTTCCCCCTAATTCACTCTTGTAGTATAATGGATTAGATTAACAAATATTTTTAATACGTCAAACAACTGCTAACGTAGGAAAGGCGCGCAGGCAACTCAATTCTTGATTATGGAAGCTTGATGCAACTTGTTTTGAAACCCAAAAAGCGGAATGCGTCAGAAAAATACAAGGACTCTGGATCTAGACAAGTAGTCAACCGCCTGGTGTCAACCTAAATTACGAAACATTGAAATCCTAGACTCAAAATGATGCCCAGTCGTATTGGAAACAATATAAAGAGTAGCATGTCTGGGACTTTTTTTCTGTATATTTATTATTATTGTTTCTGATCTTTTGTTAATTTCATTTATGGATAATTTTCAACAATTTTGACGTAGTATAAACGCTGTTACGCGAAAATCCCATTAGTTTAATAATAATGTTAATCATAATAATAAACAGAATCTATGTGCGTATCCTCATTTAACTAAAGCTAAAACTAAAATTCTGAATTGTATTCTTCTTTCGTGATTATAATTAAGTCAGACATTTCCCTATTATTTTTAGACTATTTAAATGTAATGAGTTTTCTTTTTAAGTTAAAACTTCTATTTTGCAAGTTCAACTGATATATTTATAATTTCTTCCTAAATTTATACTTGATTACTAAAAATAGTTAAAATCACTAAATTTATTTTTAATTATGCGAAGCTTTTCGGCAATTACGCCATTGTCAAGCTATATACAGTTAAAATTAATTAATATAAAAATAATTAAAAATAAATTTAGTGATTTTAACTATTTTTAGTAATCAAGTATAAATAAAAATCACTACATTCCACAATCAATAACTTTCCTAAATTTAGCTGCTATCATATTCTAATTTGTACTACTGTCCATTACAGACAACGACGAAAACAAAACAATTCCATAATAAGAATATATTTTTAGAAAATTGATACATAATATCAGCGTGTGTATGTGTATATATATATATATATTACACTATTTATTTAAAGGCACGTTACATGATGCGATATATATTAAATGGGTTATTAATTTTTTGTAGATTAGAAACCTACGAACGAAAAGAAAATGAGCGTAATTTAGAAATTAAACATTTAACCGAATCTTTGAATAAGTTGGAGAATAAAAAATTTAACGACGAATTGGAAGCTCGACTAAATCGATTGAAACTGCGTGAACCAGAACAGATCGAAGTACCTGAACGAGTAAAAGAAATCGAAATCCCGATAATTACAGACGATATGTGGGTAAGTAAGATATTAAAATTAACGATGTGGTAGTGTCTTTAAAAAATGAACGTTATAAATTATCTGATAAAATTTATTGGACCGATGTGTAATAAATATGATGTTCTGAAATGACTTAAAATAATTTTCTTTGATAGATTCCTGATTTGTATACAAACGATTAATCTCATGTAATAGAATGAATGTCGATAATGTAATATAATTAAAGAAGTCTGTAAAATTACGATACATTTTTTAAAAGTTTAAAAATAAGAACAAGTAATGGAATTTAATAATTATATATATATATATATATATATATATATATATATATATATATATATATATATCACGAATTTAATGAAATTGATATATATATATCATATAAAGCAAAAGATTGAATGAAAAATTAAGCAAATGCACAGCTTTCTATATCATTTTAGTATTAATTCGTAATTAGACTAATTGCAAAACATGTGATCTAATCCATTTAAATCATGTTTATATCAAACGTTAATGCACAATAAATACAAAAAGAAATTTCAATACAAGTTTGTACAATAATGGTAATAAAAAACAAAATAACGCTGACATATGTCGAAATACTATAATGCAGTGGAAACTCGATAATTCGCCATGCCCGGGGACGAATTAGAAAAATAGACGACTTATAGAATAGGTCTAGAAAATATAAGAAAGAAATATAATACATACGTACATTTATTGTATTTTCTTACAATTATTGTACAGATTTACTTGTTAAAATGTGTAATCGTTTTTCGAATTAATTTTTCACGTCTTTTCATAATTGCTAAATTACGCACTTGTCACGCAATTAGTTTCGAAATGTCCACCTCTTGTTGCTGTTCATACTACTTAATACACTTAGTTAACATGTCTTCTACTTCTTTAATGAACACTTTGACTATGAGAAAAGTCATCTTCTTGGTCGATTTTGGTGTCCTTGTTGATTACTTATTTAACTATTTCGTTATCATTTAAAATCTCATATCCTAAGTCTGAATGATCAACATTTTACCAATCTTGCACGTCACATTCTTCAGTTGGAAAAGTGCGAATTTCTTTCCATAGTTGAGTGACTTCACATAAAAGTTGTTTATTTTCAACGTTTTCAGTTTCGTTAGCTTCGTCTATTGGCCAAAGTTTATTCCACCTACGCAATAGTGTTTTGTTTGGAATATTATTCTACGCGTCAGCAATGTTGAAAATTGCATCTTCAATTGTGTAACCTTTCCAGAAGTCCTCCATATTAGAAACAGATTCACAAGAAATTACACTTTGAAGAAATATTTTCTAGTAACGGCGTTTCAAACTTTCAATAACCTCCTGATCCATTGGCTGAATCATTGAAGTTGTATTCGCAGGAGGAAATACACATTTAAAATTTTCATCAAATTCTAGTTCATTTAATGAATGGGTTCGTGCATTGTCCATTATTAAAGTTGCCTTTTCAGAATTTTTTTTTTTTATTTAAGATAAGATTTCACTTGAGGAACAAAAACATTTTGAAACCATACAGGAAAAATTTCTTAGTTCATCCGAGCACTTTTTTGAGTATAGTAACTTACTAGCAACAAATTTCTATTAAAATTATTCAGCGCTCTCGGGCTTATAGCTTTCTCAATAACTACTAATGGAAGTCTATGATTTCCACTAGCATTGAAACAAACCATAATTGTCAGCCTTTCTTTCTTCATTTTATAGTCCGGAGTCGAAGTTTCTGAACCAGAAGCTCAGGTTTTCATAGGTAGTGCTTTCCAATAGTATCCGGTTTCGTCGCAGGTATAAACCTGTTCTCTAGTGAATCCTAAATTAGTAATTATGCAAATTAATTTTTCACGGTAACCTTTAACACAATCGCTTTCAGCACTCATGACTTCTCTTTCTATTGAAAATTGTCGGATCTCCTGTCTGCTTAAATTTTCCTAACCATCCAACACTGTCCTTGAATTCGGGATTTCCATTAAGTTGTGTGTTCATAGACCTTTTTGAATTAAAATTGACCCACTCAGAGGTAAGCGTAAACTTCGTTGTTGCACGAACCAGAGATATAGTGCCTCATTTATTTGCGAGTTTATCGATGGAGTGGCGGCATACCTAGGCTACACAAACAAGTTTGCTGGCACTTTCTCCTTTTCTAAGACGTTGTAAAATTTCAAATTTCATTTGCAGATTTGTAGTTTTGTAATTTGAGGGCCTTTTTGTAGCGATTACGAATTAAAGAAAACAAAAACTCACTAAAGATACAAAATAAAAAACAGTAGATAACGAAACGGAACGCACTATAAATACGTAAAGAACTTGGTGGAAGAATCCGCATTCAAAATTAACGATAGAATGACGAAAGATGACTGTTCAAAATTATTTGTGTAGCCTAGGTACGACGCATCAGTTAATGGAACCACAATTGATGTTGCGTACACAGTAGATATAGTACCTGATTCATCAATGGTCAGTCGACGTCATCATACCATTGGTGTTTTTGGTTTTTGTTGTTGTTTTTGGATGGGTGACGAATTACAAAACATGACGATTTATAGAGTGACGAATTATCGAGTTTCCACTGTAATTAATAATAGCTAAAATATTTGAAAAATATAATGTATATATCGCGTTATTAGCGAACTTTAGATAAATATAATTTTTTCAGATCAATGATTGATTAAAGGAACACGAAAAATGTCGGGGGACAATGTTATACCTAAATAAGTAGATAAAACTAGTATGGCTTAAAAATAATAATAAGTGATAAAATAATTATGGTACACGTATAATCAAGTAATATCGAAAGGTAGTATAAGTATATTTATTCTTTGAAGTAACTCTAATGTAATTATTTCGGTGAATATGGGCATTTTTATAGTAACCAATTAATTGAAATTATTGCACATAATAATGATAAGACCGCCGAATGTTATACTCTGGAAATCGTGCAGATCAATTTTACTATTACCGACGCCTATAAAATTATTCGAAAAATTAACTGAAATAATGGACTATTCAAAACATGACGAAATTTGATATATATTTTATCGTGGTCATAATCTGTATTACGATCTCTGTCACACATTGTTGTAGCAAATTTGTCGACAGATGATATGATATATGAATAAATTAAGAAATATTTATTTAAAAATTTGTACATTCTAAGTGAAAATAAGTAAAAAATAAGTGTACGTGATTATTTATAGGCCACAATATTTTGAACAAATATACGTGTATAAAAATAACATAAGGCACATTTACATAAAATCGCAGCTTAGCTTTTATGGGGGAAAATTAAAAAAATAAAATAAAAACAAACGTTAATTGCACGAAGGAATAATCACTGGTTGCATGGCATACGAAGACTGATTTGTTTTACCTTTCGACATTTTGCACCAACGGAAATCCGATATGAGATACATACGTTTTGTTTTCTAATAGAAGAGACCCTATTAAGCAATCAGCAACAATACGATATAATGAAAAGACGAAATACGTTGTGTCTAGATAGATGACTAACACGGAAAATTTATATACGAATAAAAAAATAATCGAAGCTAAAATTAAAAAATTGTATTACAAAAAAAAAAAAACTGAATTTATTTGTCTCCTTCTTTTCCTCAATCCTTGGTGGATAACCTTTACGACTTCCTAGTGAGTTCAATTAAAATTTTATTTTTTCTGTCCTTCTTTTAAGGTTTGCATAACTCGTTACGTGTTTTCTATTATTTTTTTCTTTCCATTTTCCCTTCAATTAGTTGTACGAAACTTGGATTGTGTCGATGTAAGTGGTCCATTTAATTCTTCTAATTTTTAACTTTTGAATTAAGCTCCTCGATTCGTTTATGTTTTTAAAACCTTTTTCGTTCGTTACTTTTTCTGTCCAACTAATTTTCTGTAATCTACGCCAGTACCAAGTTTAGAAGGCCTCTATTTTTTATACATTTGGCGGTTGTTCGTCCAGGTTTCCGATCCATACATCATTATGCTCCATAAGTTACGTATGATTTAATGTTTCTTCCAGTTTCTACTTTTACATCTCTATCGAAAGCAATTTTTTGCTAGACTAATTCTAATCAATATTTGTCACTTCTCCCATCTTGAGTGATTATACTATGTAGGTATCTATACCAATTTACTTGTTTTAATCTTTTTCCATTAATTTTTACATCTATTATATCTTGCTTTTTAACGAATTTCATAACTACCGTTTTTCTTCATTTACTGACATATTATACTTTTTTGCTGCAATCGCTAGCTGTTTTATCGATTCTTCAAGTTCTTTTTAATTACTTCCCACGATTGCTGTCATCTGCAAAACGAAACACCAACATCTTTTATCATCCCACTTTGATGTCCATTTACCTTTCTCTTTAAAATCTTGCATTATTTTTTCTAAGTACATACTAAAAAATCTTGGTGATATGCAACATCCTTGTCTTATTCCTTTCCCTATTTTTATTTCTTCTTCTTTCCCGCCGATTCTTATTATCGGCTTTTGTGTTTCATATAATGTTTTTATTATTATTTTATCTTTATAGTCCACTGATATTTCATTCATGACTCCCGTTCAACCCTGTCAAAAGCTTTTTCCATATCAATAAATGCCGCGTATGTTGATTCGTTCATCTCTAATCTTTTTTCAATTGTTTGTCGTATTCCTAATATTGCCTCTCTGGTCTCGGAAATCCATATTGATTATCATATAAATTTTCTTATAGTTTGTTGTTAATTGTTTTTACTGACTATAAATTTTATATTGGACAACTATTTTTCAATTATTTTTTATTTTACTGACTATTGTCATGTAAAACATTTTATATTATTGATAGTTGACTGTGCTGTTTACCACGTTCACTGTCAGATTGTTTTTTTTTTTGACTTCTATTCTAGTGTAATCTTAAATTAATATTTTTTCATTTTATATTTTTATTTTTTTTAATATTCACTTGATAACGACATAACAGCCGAAACTCTGTGTGATTTTTCATAAAGAAAAAACTTTTGGTAACTTTAACTTCTTTTTTGTTATTTATTTTACATATTCATACTTTACGTTTCAATATGTTAACGTTTTTTATTTCATTTGCTAATTTATTCAAATAAATATCCCCTACAATTGACTATAATGGTTATCTCATCATTAATTTTATTTTGTTTCTAATATTTATTTTAAAATCTGAAATAATTTTTATTTGATACTATTTCTAATATTTTTATATGTTTTTGTATTTGTTACTTTAAAAATTATTGTTTTTAACATATTCTATTATTTTTCTATATTATTATACATATTAACTACATATTTTTTTTTATTTTATGAGGTGGTGATCTTATAGTTTAATAGTAATCTAAAAGGTTTATTTTCTTTGTGTAGTTTTAATAAACCATTTAATTTTGTGATTTGTTTGCCTTATCAGTTATATTATAATTATTTTCTTACTTAATATTTGATTCATTTTTCTCTATCTTGTAACACTTTTCTAATGATCTTATTGAAATAGTTGAATTTCTTTTTTTATTATTATAACTGTATTATCTGTACTACATCTTGAATTGTTTCGTTTTAGTTTTTAGTTCAATTTTATGATTGACTTTTCTTTATTGTATTTTGGCTTTTCCATTGATTTTATTATAGTATTACATATTTATATTCTAAGTTATTTTGTATATTTTGATCTGCATTTGGGATCCTTCACAATTTCCATTTTCTCGATATCTTTTTGATTTAGGTGATTATTTTTATGTATTTATTTAATTATTTTAATCATTGACTAACTATCCTTTTATTATTTTCTGTTAAACTTATATTTAATAAATGAACAACTCTATACCCAAATTTGTGATGTCTGTTTTTCAAACTAGATTTTTGTTTGCATATTACATTTTTTATTTACATAATCATGACGTTTTTTAGTAAATTGATTTATATATTTATTTTACATAATTATGTTTATATCTATAATTAAACTTAGTTCAGCATGTAAATGACCTAATTTTTACTTTACCAAATTACTTATGCTTTTTGTTTAACATTTTGTACTATTTTACTTTTATTGTTAATAATTGCTTTAGTGTGATTAGAAATATTCTAATAATAACACCTATGATTAAATCATATTTTTGGCTTAGTTTTTAAAAATTTTAATCATAATTTTTAAGTATTTAAATATTTCATTGCTAAAGTTTTTTTTTCAGTTCTTATATTATATAATTCCTTACTTGAATAGAAATCCAACAAAGCTGTTATTTAAGAGACTATTTACAAAATATCTGGTTATATACAACAAGATTTGAAAAGATATACTGTCGAACTAATAAAAGAAAAAGCCAAGAAACATTAATTGTTTAGTATCACGTGTATCTCTTAACACAATATTTACACGTTTTAAAAAAAAAAAAAAAAGGACCCTGCGGTAAAGTAAAAGTCATCGATGTATACATCTGTTACGAGCCGATGATTTCTGATTCGGTTAACCGTCGTAAGTAGCTAGTTTTAAATTATAGCACGTGAAACGATATTGAAGATTTCTTAAACTTTGAAATCGTACAATGTTAATTGCTTGTCTGTATTAGGCATATTAAATAACGAAATTTTATTCTTTAAACAGGAAGTCGTTCATAATATGGTTTCGGGAAAACGGATAAATGACATTTTGGTGCAGACAAATGAAAGCACTATAAGATTATCCGATATTAAAACGTTATCTAATTTAAACTGGTTAAACGATGAAGTAAGTGATTTTTATTTATTTATATATATATATATATATATATATATATATATATATATATATATATATATATATATACATAAAAATTTCGACGAATGCAGGAGTAATATTGATCGGCTAAAAAAACCGTATATACATGTCATTATAAAATATATATTTTCTTAAAACACTTTTAAAATAAATTCTCAAAATTACGTTTATAATCATCTAAGAAAAAATCTTAATTTAAATATATTGATAATGACATGCTGTACATTATAGAAAAATATCTGTTTCTAATGGAGAGGATAATTTTTAAGTAAATGCTCAGTACCGTGTACCTATTGAATTTTAAAAATGGTGAATAAGATCCATAGGGTCAGATTAAGAGCTTTTATAAACTATTATTAAATTTATATTCAAGGGCGTGTTTTGAGCGATTCATCACGTCTCTAATAATTATGTCTTTAAATGAGTAGTAAGTATTATATAATTAATATCGTTAAAACCTCATACTATACGAATTAAAACAATAAAAAAGAAATTAAAATCGCTAAAAAAGTTTTTGAGAAATCACAAAACTTTTCGGCTGTTAAACCATTAACAAGTGAACCTAAAAAATAAATAGTTATAGTTAATGTGGTAAACATTTAAAAAAAAAAATGATTATGTTGTTTGCCACGTTCACGATCATATTATTATTATTTTTTTGCATATAAATCGTATATATTTAATTTTTTATGTCCACTTGATAATGGCTTAACAATCAAAAACTTTGTAATTTTTCATAAAAATTTTAAATTCCTTTTTTGTTGCATTATTATTTTCTGAAAATAACAAAATTCTACACTTTTCAAATTATATGATTAGTTTTTCATTAAAACTATAAGTATCTTTTAAAAAGTGTTAATTTTATATCTAATTTTTTAAAATTCGAATGGTCGTTTAGGTGATAAATACCTATTTAAAGTTAATATCTGATCGGAGTAAAAATCCAGACTATCCGGACGTGCACTGTTTCAATACTTTTTTCTACAGCCGATTGAAAAAAGGATACGACGGCGTCCGACGATGGACAAAAAAAGTATGTTTTGCCTTCTGATAAACGATCTCATCGTTTGCTCGAAGCGTCAGTTAAATATTTCTTTAAAAAAAGAAAACAGTAATTATAAGTATAACGGACTCTTAACTTCCTGCTCGTACGATCTATGTTCCAGTCCCATTATGGACGAGAATCTTTCGCTGTAAAAAGAAGTCTATATCCAATTGGCCGGGCAATAGAATACCCACTTCTTGGGGGTGAAAAAGACCAATGATGAGCATCACTTAGACGACGTCCTTTCCACACTTTCAATAGGGCTTTACTTTTACTTTATTACAAATACGAATATACTTTTTTCACGGTTGATATCCATACATTCACTATTTTTCCCCGGTATAAACCATGCCCTCAATTTTTTTTATCATTTTCAAACTGAGGGTGGTTGTGAATGCGTAGATTCGCACAATTACACGTAGAAGAGCGTAATTTAGACGTAATGGACAAATACGAATTTATTTAAATACAAATGAATACCGTAACAAAATTATTTCACTCTACTTCGTCGTAATAGATTTAAAATGGACTGTATGCCTTCCGTAAAAATACACATACAATATATATGGACGGATTTTCACCATGTCCTTGAACAACGATTAGGTGAATTAAAAATTTTGGACGACTCGAGCGAGAAGAGTAACTTGTGATGATGTATCAGATTGGCTAAATTATTTAAAGCTTTCTATTGTAAATAACGGATATAATGTCAGAGAGGATGAATTTTTATTCGACAAATTTAATACATTGAAAAACAGGACAGAAATCATTAATGGAAATGAACATTCTAATGTAGTCCATAAATGGCATTACTGATAAAATTGGGGGAAAAATATTAGACCCGTGTGTAATACCACCGAAAAATTGAAACTACGATTACAAGTGACAAAACTGAATTACCATGTGGACAAATTCCAGGCCTCTATAATATTCTGTGTTCATGTGGAAAGTGTTATATTGGTAAAACAGGAAGGCTAGTGGACGTTTGTATTAAGGAGCATATAGCATATTTAAAATACCTTAGAACTAAAAAATCTTCTGTGGCCGATCATATCTGTAATTCAGGCCATATCATAAAATTCAATGACATCTCTTTATTTAACTAGAGTGGATAAATATCACGCAAGGTTGGCACAAGAAGCTGTTGAAATTATTACAAATAAAGATAATTTCAATAGAGAAGATAAGCTTTCGTTTGAGTGACATTTGCAATCCTATCCTAGGTTAAACTAGGAAAAACAACGCAAAAAATATAGACCAACCAGCAGTTGGAGGCGGTCCTCTAACAACTAATCAAAAACATAGTAGTTACAGATATCGTCTGAGAAACAGCACAGTCGCTCAAAGGTGTATAAACGTTCCTTCGATACTTCAGTCAGTTGATGTTCTGCCTCGATAATGGACTGTGTAAACACGTTCTGAACATTGGCTTTTCAAAATAGTGATTTGGTATCTACCGAAAGTTTTTAAAATTTTAATACATTATTCTATTGAGCATTTCATCATTTGAAATTACTGATTTACCTAATCTGTATTTTTGTCGTTTTTTTCTGTTTTACTTTTTAACTTTTTCCTTTTCCCTTTCCCTTTTCCCTGTATTATTTCATTTATACTATTTGCATTAGTATAACTCGATCGTCTTATTGTTTTGTCCGCTCGTATCGTATATTTAATGCGACAGTTTCGATATCCCCGCTGTTGCAACTCTCTCGTATTTCATTATTGTTTCGATTTATATTTGATTTTTCATTTCTCCTTGCAACCTTACTAAATTGAAATTGAATATAAAAGTAATACATACAACAAAAATAAATTCTGGACGGACGAGATATACTTTTTCACATTTTCAAACAGACTACATTGTGTAGCATGAGGCTAAATATAGATTTTGATTTTTGGCCAGCTTGAAAAAATCTTCGGATTACAATAGATATTGTAACTGCTTACACAATATTATGATAATTTTCCCCATTTAACTTGGTATTCATTGGCGTCTAACATTCTAGCAACTACGCCCCCGCGACAATCTAAAAACAATGAAATAATTCTCTCGCTATTGAATACAAACTAGCATTAATTGTAAGAAGAAACAACTTAAGACCCACAGGTTTCCCTAACAATAATTAGAAAACTTTTTTGTATTAAATTAACAAATATCGAGAATATGAAAGTTTTGGACAAAAATTTTGTATACAGTTCATCGGTATATTTTATTAAGTTTTGTTGTTGATTGATTTATTATAAAAGTCCTGAAACTCGTATAGTTGCCTGAAATTATAATTCTATCACTAATAAATGTGATAAGCTACATATTTATGTTACTTGTAATAATTTAGATATCATTGTATTATCTGAAACTAAGCTGGACAACACAAGTTAAAATTTCCTGACTATTTTGTTTATAGAAATAATATGACTTGTAGAGGTGGTGCAGTGGCTTCGCTTATTAATAAACGTTTCAAATTTTGTTTAGCTATTCAATAATAATAATAATTTTATTAGCATTTTTGTAATTTATATACCACCTCGATATATTCATAAATTTATAGGTGATCTTTAATCTTCGATGAATGTAAATAACTTATTCTAATTGGAGATTTTAATACAAAAACAAGTTATGGAATTGCTTTAATAATAATGAGGCTGGTAATATTCTCTTTGAAACTTGTTTGTATCTGTACTCCTAAAAAACTAACTTACTTTCCCGATGTCGTGAAATATCGAACTAACGTCATAGATTTTGCTTTGGTTAAAAATATTACAATTACAATTCCTGTTCCAATTAACTGCTTGTCCTCCAACCATATTTTCACCACTATTACAGGACATAAACTGAATATAGTCGATAAATTTGTTTACCCAATTTCGAAAATGCTAATTTGACAGGATTTAGAGAGCCTATTACCAATAATATAGATACATAGTTCAGCTCACTTATCATCTCTTAGGAAGATAATAATTTCTTTCTCCGAACTTTTTATTCCGAATAAACCACTTAATAATTATCCACACACAACATTACCAATTTGTATCGAGGTACTCATAAAATTTAAAAAATTATTTTAGGAAATCGTACATTAAGCGCCGTTTTATTAATCGTTCTCAAAATTTGAAATATATGTTAAATATTCTTAACGGACTTCTTAGTTTTCTACCGCGTAAACTTCAAAATCATAATTTTAATTCAACATTCTCAAAGCTTAACCTCGATAATAGTCTTTTATCGAAAATTTGCAGACAATACGCGAGACAATATAGAGCTCTTCCACCACTCTACGATTCACGCATAAATAATAACTATGTTTACAAAAAACTTAGTCGTTAGCGTTAGAACATTTAAAAAAGTTCATATTCGAAATTCTAATTTTGCTCGTGGCTATCAAGTGAACAAAATTCATTCTGGTGTTAAAAATTACCTGAATGTTGGTCAACTACCCAACAATTTCCCTCTTGTTACCCCTAGTGAAGTTTTTAACAGCATTAAAGCTATTAAGGTAAAATGTTCATTAGGGATGACAATATTTCTACTACTGTTATTAAGAAATTGTCTCTAAAAGCTGTAACTAAACTTACAAATTTAATAAATTCCATTTTTAGATTCGGGTATTATCCAAACAGTTCGAACATAGAAAAGGATGCCTCATATGCAATTAAAATATGTTCTATTACTTTGTTTAGAAATTTCAGTAAAATAGCAGAAAAAATTATACGTTTCTATTTAAGACTTCATGCAGATAACCAAAAAATCATTCCTAACACACAGTTTAGTTTTCGTCCGGGGTGTTCCGACATCCAATAAGTAGCACGAATTACGGAGTTTATTACGTATAACTCTAATCGTAATAATAGTATTTCGGATCCCTTTCTATTTACTTTAGTTTTCATCTAGTTTCTCTCAAATTTGCCTGATGTTTAGATTGCTTTTTACGCGAACGACAGCTAAAACACTTATTCCTCCCGTAATCACGCACTGTTGTCCAGCTTAGAGTTTTGTTTCAAATACAAATTTTAACAAATTACAATTATTACAAAACAGGTGAGATACTATAGAATCGTCGACATGCATATTACCTTATATTAAGAATCATATACTAAATTGTAAGTTCTGCGATGACTGTTTAGTTCATAATAATTATTTAATTTCTACCATCGGTGTAATTACGATCTAAACAACTTCAATTTATGTATAGTAAATATAACCATAGCAGACTCAAACGTAACCTTTTGTAACGTCTTTATATTAATTCTATTATATGGTAAGCCATCATGGGCGTTACATAATTATTATTTAAAATTTTTGTGTCAGTTATGTTGAAATATACGTTTCATATCTCTCTCTCTCTCTCTCTCTCTCTATATATATATATATATATATATATATATATATGTGTGTGTGTGTGTGTGTGTGTGTATGTATATAATCATTTTGTTCAGGTTGACATATTTGCTAAAGAGATGATAATTTTTCCAATTCATCTGGGTATCCATTGGTGTCTAGCTGTCGCAAATTTAAAGCATAAGGTAATAACATATTACGACAGCATGGGATCTACGGGTACTAACTGTTTGAAGGTAAGTACGATAGTTTTAACCTTAATAATTATTACAAACAATAAAAAACGTATTTAAAATCATCAAATTTTATATTAAAAAAACTACAAAACTTATTAATCCATTTAGAAGTGGATAAAATTATATATATATATATATATATATATATATATATATATATATATATATATATATATATATATATATATATATATATATATATAGCTTTGCTAATTTTTTTAATATTATATATGGAGATTATTTTTTTATATTTTATTCTATTTTTGTTGTTTTTTTATTCTTATATTTTTATTTATGTCTACTTGAAAATGGCTTATTATCTGAAAAGCTTGGTCGTCTTTTAATGTAAAAATTTAACGAATTTAAATTTTTTTGTTTATTTTTTTTTTTTAAATTACTACATTTCATGCCCGTTCAAATCTTAATAATTATGTAATTGTAGTACGTGCATATGAGATAACCTAACTGTATACGTTTCGATCGCAGGTTTTACACAATTATTTGCAGAAAGAACATATTGATAAGAAAAAATGTGAATTAGAAAATGCGGATGATTGGGAATTAATTAGTACCCTGGTACGTAATCGGTAAACTATAAGATCATTTTATCCGCTAAAATACGTTGTACATCCGAAAAGTGAACGCAATGACAAAACACTAAATTCTGGCTTATGAAAGAAACTTCGCTTAATCTGTTCACTCTTCACTACGTTTGTCGGTGTCGCGTATTGTGCGTTCGTTCATGTAGATAATTTTTGTTACCCGATCGCACATCGTCCATCGTATTAATTCGTATTAATTCTTATCAAATAACATTCACGTTGTTACCGGTGAGATAAAACCAATTTATATTATTATTAACTATCGGTTACGGTACACACATACTAATACTAAATTATTGTAATTTGTAGAGCGTCGTTTGTTCGCCATTATGGCGACAACGGTTGTTTCTACTTCTATTATTTACGCGACACCATTACTCTCACAGCAACACACTCAATCATTTACTTATACAACAGTGCCTATGCAAGAAGCGCATATCGTACAGTCTGATAACGGTATTTATACTTCATCTCACCAAACTGTTTATTATTTATCGCAAACAGGCCCAGCAATATTACCTAATTACTCACAACGTTTCTCTAATTTGGAAAGTAGTTCAAATCAGCCATCGTGCTCTTATGATAATATTAGCGATCAAATTGAAGACGTGTGTGACACCTTGAGCGAATGTAGTTCTAATGAAGAGTGGCAAATACCTAAGAGAAAAGCCAAAAAGCGACCAATTTCACCGCAAAATATTGAATCCAAATGTAAAAATAGTAACCGTTTCAGCCGTCTGTCCCTTGATGAGGAAGTTCCGAATCACGATCACACTAAAAATGTACAACCCAAAGCATCAACCACCTCCACCGATATTCATACATGGAGTTACACATTTTTCGGCAATGACCAATAAAATTGCAGCGATTATAGGTAAACAGGATTTTGTAGCGAAAACTTTAAAGAATAATACGGTCAAGGTAAATGTTCAGGGCATTGATGACTATAGGAAGCTTGTATCTACGTTTAAAAAAGAGGACGTTAACTATCACACGTATCAACTAAAACAAGAAAGATCATATAAAGTAGTAATCAGAAATCTTCACCATTCGTTAACGGATGAACAAATTATAATAGCTCTTAAAGAACAAGGTTTTAGTGCTCGAAATGCATTAAATATTAGACATAAAATTACTAAAGAGCCTCTTCCATTACATTTTATAGACCTTGAGCCCACAGACAATGTTAAAGAGATATTTAATTTAACTCACTTGCTTTACACTAAAATAAAGGTTGAAGCTCCACACCCTAAGAAAACAATTCCTCAATGCGTGCGTTGTCAGTCTTGGGGGCATACTAAATCTTTTTGCAACCGGCCATATAGGTGTGTAAAATGCGGTGGTCATCACAATACCACAGAATGCAAAAAAGATCAAAATTCTGCCCCGAAGTGTGCATTATGTGAAGGAAATCATCCTTCAAGTTATAAGGGTTGTGTGATCTACCAGAAACTACACGAACAGAGATACAAATCAGGAAACAGTGCTGTTCAAATACCAGAGAAAAGAAACAACCAAAGTTCAACCAATCCAATAGTGTCGTACGCTGAAATAACAAGTAACAAAACTGATGCAATTAACTCTCTTATCAATAATAACGAACCTTCACCAGGCTATAATGTTAATAATAACGTGAACGGTTCATTTAATAACCATCGAGAGAACAATACTGACTTTAAAAGTATCATAACAACTTTTTTAAATGAATTTAAATCAATGTTCAACCAGCTTATGCAGCAAAATACAGTCGTACTAAACCTGCTCACAGCATTAACAAATAAATAAATTAATTAACAATGACGTCGTTGCGGATAGCCACGTGGAATGCCAATGGTGCAGTTCAAAATAAGTTGGAAATAGAGATGTTCCTTACTCTTGAGAAAATCGACATATTGCTACTATCTGAAACGCATTTCACAGATAAAACATATTTCAGTATTAAAAATTATAACGTCTACAAAACTACGAGACCTGACCATAAGGCGCACGGTGGCAGCGCTGTTGTTATTAAAAGTACAATAAAACAACTACGAACTTAAAAATATATCCACTAAAGAAATTCAGGCAACAAATATAATGACATATTCATTGAATGGTAAAATTGCAGTCGCAGCAGTGTATTGTCCTCCAAACCACAGATTTAATGAACATAATTTATGTGAATACTTTACTATTCTAGGCCATAGGTTCATCTCTGGCGGTGACTGGAACGCGAAAAATATAAGGTGGGGTTCACGGTTTTCTAACCCTAGGGGAAAACTATTAAATAAGATAATTTTAAACAAAAATTTCGGTTGTGTGGCGTCAGGTGCACCAACATATTGGCCCACAGACTTAAACAAACGTCCTGATGCTTTAGATTTTTTCATAACTAACGGAATTTCAATGTTGAACATAAATGCCGATTCCAATTTTGATTTATTCTCTGATGACAGTGCCGTAATTTTAACCGCGAGTACAGGCTAAATAAACCAAGAAACTTCTCCCTCTCTACACAATAAATATACAAATTGGGAAGATTTTCGAGCATTCATAAACTCAACATTAAAAATAAATTTATCAGTAAAGACTGAATCAGAGATAGATGTAGCGGTTCATTATTTTACTGAAACTATTCAGAGTATCGCATGGAAATGTATTCCAAACATTAATAAAATGAAAGAAATAAATAATATTCCGCGATGTATACTCGATCTGGTGAAAGAAAAAAGAAATATCCGTAAAAAATGGCAATCATCCCGAAATCCCTATTACAAAACATTATTAAATAAAAAATCGAAAGAACTAAAGATTTTACTTAAAAACCTTAAAAATGAATCCTTCGAACGCTGCCTACAAGAACTTTTCACCCACAGAAGCGACAAATTACAACCTCTGGAAAGCGGTTAATAGCAGAAACAAACCTATACAACCCCTTCCCCCAATTCGTAAATCCGATGGTAGATGGGCTAGAACTGACAAAGAAAAAGTTGGAGTATTTGCCAAATATTTCTGCGATGTCTTTAAACCAAATTTACAGACTAATGATGCAACTGACATTCTTGAATTTTTAAGTGTGCCATTGCAATTAAGTCCTCCGATTTCGCCAACGTCTCCCAGTGAAATCAAGTATATAATTGATAAATTTAACAAAAAAAAGAGTCCGGGATTTGATTTAATTACTAATAAACTGTTATCGGAACTACCCAGAAAAGGTATACTATTACTTACAAATATTTTTAATGCTGTTTTTCGACTTCAGTATTTTCCTTTGTCCTGGAAATTGGCGCAAATAATGGTTGTACCAAAACCAGGTAAGGCACCGGACGAGGTTTCATCCTATAGACCCATTTCCTTACTTCCTATCCTTTCAAAATTCCTTGAAAAAGTAATATTGAAGCGGTTGAACCCCATTTTAGAATTGGAACATGTTGTTCCTCAGCACCAATTTGGTTTCAGAAAAAGACATGCGACCATTGAACAAGTACACCGAATTGTGCATACTATCCAAGAAAGCCTTGAAACTAAACAAGTATGCACGGGTGTGTTCTTGGATGTCAAGCAAGGCCTTTGACAAGGTATGGCATCATGGTCTGCTGTATAAATTGAAAAAAATATTACCGCATCCTTTCTATTTCCTTCTAAAATCCTACCTTGAAGATCGCACATGCCAGGTTAAAATCCAAAATCAATTATCTGATATCTATCCTGTATCTGCTGGCGTGCCTCAAGGAAGTGTCTTGGGTCCGGTGCTTTACTTAATTTATTCTGCTGATTTTCCAGTTGATAATAACGTGATAACAGCTACGTTTGCTGGCGATACAGCGTTGTTAGCTGTTGGTAAAGACAATAGTGAAACTACTAATAAGCTTCAAAAAACCCTGTTAAATGTTGAAAACTGGCTGAGACATTGGCGTATCAGGGTAAACGAAAGCAAGTGCACACAGGTTGATTTCACATTGCGAAATTTTATGTACCAACCATTAAAAATAAATAGGGTAATTATTAGCCAAGAAAAAGATGTCAAATATTTAGGCATGTATTTACATAGTAAACTGACATGGCACAAGCATGTTAATCAAAAAAGAAAACAGATTTAAAACTGCATGGATTAAATTGGCTTCTTTGCAGGTACTCAAATTTATCACTGGAAAATAAACTTCTGGTCTATAAAATAGTCTTAAAGCCTATTTGGACATATGGTTTAATGTTGTGGGGTTGCGCAAAAGATGTACGTGTAAATAGAATTCAGCGATTTCAGAACAAGGCCATAAGACTCATTGTTTCCCCACCTTGGTACGTATCGAACCATACATTGCATCGAGACTTAAACATCCCATATGTAAAAGATGAGGTTAAACGTGCTGTTGATCGATATGTAAGTCGTTTGGAGACACACACAAACGTACTGGCGATCAGTCTACTTGACACTAGTCTAGATGTTCGCAGGTTAAAACGTAGACGACCATTTGATCTAGCCTAATTTCTCAGTGGGGTCCATCATTGGATGCTAACCCCTAACATGTTATTTCGCCTTTCAGTCCAATTGCTATCTATATACAATTAAATCGACACTGTATAACCAGCGTGAATAATCCTCTCAGATTTTGTGTGCCACATATTTTCTTTTCCTCCTCAGGATATCATATATATATATATACATTTCAAAGTAGAAGTCGTATAGTAAATGTGTGACAAATATATCTGATTGCTAGTATTTTATATATATATATGGGGGGGGTCTGAAACCCCTACTGGAATCAATCTGATAATAAGAAAATATATACTCGTTGTTAAATGCAGTTTTGCATTTGTTAAAACTATGTTTTTTTTTATTTTCATTTATTTTATTTAAACTTCGTTGTTTTTGAAGTAAATAAATAGTTTTGTAATATAGAAGAGGTACTAGAAGAATTGTGTAGAAAAACGCGAAGAATAGATTTTAAACTTTAAATTTAGTTAAGTATTACTATGTATTATTCCTTCAAAGAATATAAAATCATTATTTATCGTTTATTTTTTCGCGGAATTTATTGTACTTTGTAACCATCTCTCTCTGTCCTCCATAACATACTTGTGTTCCAGTGACGTTAAATATTTCTGCCATATATTGCTTCTAATAGAATTACATATTCGACGTCTAATAAGTATAAAAATAGCTCTGGTGAGTTGGGTTGCTTAGGGATTGGGGTTTAACCTACTTGAGTTTTGGTTATTTACTTAAAGTTTAATTTAACTTGGGTTTACTATTATAATTTAGTTTTGTTTGAACACCCCTCTTCAACCAAGTCTGGCTACGCTACTGTATATATATATATATATATAAACAAAGCATTTGTAGATTTACTACTTTAAAAGAAAGCTTTATATTTGATTTAATTCGTGCATTTCTTCTTGATTAGTTCTACGACATTTAAACTCCGTCCACAGCTTCCCAAACTATTTTAGCAGACTAACAAACATACATACACATACACACACACACACGTGTATATACGACCAGATAAAAGTTTAGCCGTTTCTTTTTCCTTTTTAGCTCTACAACTATGTGTATATATGTGTACATGTATTTATATAAAATGCGCCTGTAATTAATCATGATTTAATGTTCATAGGACCAGACGCCACAACAGATGAACGGATTCGATTGTGGGGTATTTGCCTGTACTACATCTGAATTTGTGAGCCGTTACGCATCATTAAATTTTACTCAAAGCGATATGGAAAATATTCGACGGAAAATGACGTATGAAATACTGACCGGAAAATTAATAACTTAAAACAGGATCGATATTCGACAATTTTGTGTTTTATATATATATATATAATGTATTTCGCGTTTGTATACATTTCACGTTATTTCGAATGACGTTTTTGCAATCCTCGCCAAAATATATTTCCACATAATAAGTTGATTTTCGTCGCAACATTGTGTTTAAGAAAATATGTATATTTCATTTGCTTATTAATGTAAAGGGTTGTATGAATAATATGTTCTTAATCTTTATTAAAAGCATATTTTTTAATAGAAAATTGTACGTCATTTTTCTTACCTTAGTTTTTTCCAAGTATTTTTCAACTTGGTAGAGTCATTATATATACATATATATATATATATATATATATTGAATAAACATTTTATTACAATAATAACTATAAAATTAAAGTTATAAAACAGTGTTAATACCGTGTTTTAATTCTTTAAGTGTAGCGGAATTATTTATAATAAGTGCATATTTGTAAAACGATATTATTTAAAATATATGTAAACTTTTTGATTAATAATCTCTGTTTTTATATATATATAATGTATGTCGTGCAATGCGAAATTACATTACTGTGCAGTCATTCAACCCGAAGTACTATATGCGGTAGAAAACTTGACATTAAATACAAGGTGCATAATCGAAGAATTACATTAAAAAGAGAGGAAGGTGTTTACGAAGAATCTTAGGACCAACTAAAGTAAACGGTAATATAGGCCAAGATCTAATGAAGGAATATACAAGTATGCAGGAAGGCTACTCGACGCGATGAAAAGAAGACGAATTAGGTTTTATGGCCATAGGTCGAACCCAAGACGGTTAATCAACCGAAAATTCACTTAAAGAACAAATGGAAGTGGTTCCAGGAGATAGAAAGTAATTTAAACGAAGTTGGCATTGAAGTGAGTGACACACCGAAGACCTTCATCTATTGAGGAAAAAACTAGCGTAATATGGCAAATTTAAAAACAAGTCGAAATTGCGCACAGGCAAAAAGTGGACCGAAGAAAGGAAACAACAATATCGACAGCGAATGCGGCAAATCTGGATACAGAAGAAATCAAAACAAAAATAAGTTAAACAGTTGAAATACCGTAGTCCTAAGTTGGCCTATTCGAGAGAAAAAAATATATATATACCATTATTCGTCATCATTATCAAACATCGTAACTAGTCCATTATGCTAATTATATACAAAATGGACTAATATCTAAGACACTAATTATATGTAGCACAGATACATATATCGCTGCCTTCTCGATAATTTTATGATGTCAAAATTTATGCTGCGAGGCCACTAAAACAATATATATATATATATATATATATAACTATTGATCCATTATTTACATTTTAAAAAATGGTATGCCGTGTTTTACATTGAGTGTTATTTTAACACGATGTAAATTCTTTACACTGACCAAATAAATTCGAAGATGCAAGTTCAAAATAGTTTACGTAGAAATAATACAGAGAATATAAGTGCCTTTATCATACAGACGCATAAATTTTAATCCATTACATAACCAACAATTGAGCAGAAAATTCTGTTATTTACATGTGTCAATTCAATAATGTTTATTACACGCGTGTAAAAAGTATTAGCTTCATTTTTGATACAAAGATTAATAAAACATGAAGTTAGATAAAAATGTTAAATCGTTCATTACGCGATTATATCGATCCCTTGCATTATAAGCGACGTTCCCATTACCCGTTTTATGGAATGATGTAATCTTAACTGTTTCTGTTATAATGCTATTCCTGTGTAATCAGTTACTTTTAGCACTCTTGTACAAATATAACCACCCAAAAGAAATCCCCTGTATTAAAAAAATTTTAAATTATCCCGTTAAAAACATGTTGATCGATTATAAATTAATCTACAATAATGCCTTTTCAGTCCATCATTCTGAACATGGTAGCACTAATATGATCATGTAAAATGTAAAAAACGGTGGATTGTAAATGCATCTGAAACTCATAGATTAATAAGGCAAGCCGTTATTATCGGCAACATCTAAAATCACATCATGTTCCACTTACCTTTTTACATGTAATAAACCAATTTTCTTTACTTGTCTTACAGGTTAGTTACGTTAAAACTTCATATTTGTGTATCACTCTAATATATATCCTTCAAACAATCTTTCTTTTTTTATATATTTTTGCTTATTGCTGTATATACACATGAAGTATTTCTTTTTAATAACACGGTATACGCTAATTAAAACTTTGAAGTAGTATTTAAGGATTTTCCAGTATAAATACTTATATTTTATCATATTTTTGTTACATTAAATAATTAGTTGCATATTAAATAAAAATTACACTCCAATAAACTATTTCTTCAAGTATTTAAGTACGTATGTAAATATAATAATTTGATTTTAAAATGTTTCTAATTAACATGCAATATTTATCGACCATAATATCGTCAATAACGTCGTCAGTGTATAAAATTTGTAGTGAACACACTACAAAACATAAACAAACATGACTACTGCATTGGTAAAAAAACCTCAAATGTTAACAGCATTTCACCGGGAAATTTAAAATTAAAGGTTTCTATGCATAATAGATTCAATATGCATCACTGTTTTATATATTAAAAATACAAAATCAAATGTTATGTTGAAAAAAAAATACTCATAAAAAGATGACTATTAAGTATAAAAGTCACATTAATAAATGTTAATCTTTGAAATATTTGCGCGGATACAATATTACAATAATACGAACAAACTTTAAACTTTCTTAAATATTTTCATTACTGAAATATAAATTTCGTATGCCGTACAGTTGGTTTAATAATAATAATAATTAACAACAAATATTTATGCTAAAGAATTCTTAAATACCACTTCATATTTTAAAAGTTTGCACTTTCATTTATTATATCGTAAAACAATACTGAAATTGACGCGAAAAAAATTCGCCATAACAAGCTTACTTCCAGAGAACATTTATGTAATAATTAAGGTTGAAAACATCAGCATTGAAAAAAATATATTTTCCGATGTGCATTCATATATTCAAATTTAATATGTAAAAATATCATTTTCAATAATTAATTACGTTCAGATTTATATTTTTTTTTCATCACGCTATTTGCTTTATGATTCAATCGCTTACGTTTTAACTTACGTTTTTTATGTTTCGGTTTTTCTCTCACAGGTATCGTTTGCTCTAATAACGGTATATTATACGTATCTGAAGAAGTAGTAGCTGTATTTAAATTTTCTTCAGTACACGTAGCAGTCTGAACGTTATCTTCTTTGTGAATGCACGTATTAATATTTATCACTTTAAGTTTCTCCTTACGTAATGAAGTACCACCAACAGCTACCAGATAAGGAAGATCAGGATTTACGTCCATACATTGCAAAGCGCTGTTAATGTTCTTGTTGCTCAATAAATTAACATCATCTTTCGAAATATCCCATATATTAAATATTTCGTCTGTTCCGCATGTGATCAATAACTTTGAGAAAATATGAGAACTTATTAAGCCCGTTACTTCTTTTTGATGAGCTTGAAAATGATTAAGTGGTTTATTATTCCGAATATCGATCGTATAAACATAACCTTGTTCAGTACCCGCATAACAAGTAAACGTATTACTAGTACTCCAAGTTACTTTCTCTACAGAGCTTTCTAATTTCCACTTCTGAAAATCATCGTATACACGGCAATCAAAATTTCTTACCATATGGTCTTTTGCACCGGTAAGCAAATATTGTTCACAAAAATTCCATTCAATACTTTGTATTCCATCCTTAAACTGTGTCATGGTAGTAGATACTTCTCCAGTACTTAAATCCCATAATAAGACTGTTTTATCTACGGACGCGCTAGCTAAAACATGGGGGAAGTTTGTATTTGACGCTATATCTAATACCGATTTTGTATGTCCGTAATTTTTCTTTGATCCTTTCTTGTATTTTCCAAGTTTAAATACAGGCTCTACGCATCCGATTATGTCTAAATCCCAAATTTCAATAACCGGATCCATACTACCAATTAAACACAGATTACGATGTTCGTTATCTTTATGGTGCAAATAATCAACACATAACGGTGCACTTGAGAGCATTATATCGTGATGAACATACATATCACCATCGTTATCATTACATATATAAATTAATAACGAAGATTCATCTTCACCAACGATCCCTGCGATTATTAAATTATCATCAGCTTTTATTATTTCATCATCGTCACTATCAGAATCATTATTTTTATTCATCTTACCAACTTCATTGTATGTAGCTACATCTTTTAGTTTTGCTTTAAGCGTATCATCTTCTTCGTCGTAATTATCAAATTGAAATTCATCTAATTCAGTACCAGATTCTCGGATTTCTTTTTCAACATCCGAATCAGCTTCATCTATTAAACGTTTTAATTCATTTTCATCTAAATTTATCTTATCCGGTTGAGATTTTGCTTGGCCTTGATTAACCCATTTTACACAACTAACAAATTCCATTTTTTTTTTCAACGAAATACAGTCCAATTTCAACCATCGGCAATCACATAAACAACTTAATTTAATCGGCTTCCATACTGTATCATAGGTATAACATTCCTAAGGAATGCACGGGGTAAAAAATAAATTTGATATTTCGATTTTTAAAAACTATCTAATAAAATAAATATATATAATAAACTACATAGTAATTTTTAAAACTTATAATGTTTATTTTATATCACAAATTTAAAAAATGTATTTAATAAAAAAATTAAGTTTTAAGGGAATATTTCAACAACCAATGTAAAAACGTCCAAATCGGCGGGAAATTTACAAAATATAAAATGTACATTCAAATACCAGAATTTACGATGATTTTTATGTTCGTAACCTATAATTTTATTTAAAACATTAAAAATATAAACTGTATGAAAACCATGAATAATAGAATACTTTCATTCTCAATTCTTAATTCTTCTAAATTATTATACGTACCAACTGAATTCATTGAAAATGTAAAAAAAGATCCTGTTGTCTCTAATTTTCATCGTCAGTTAATAACAACCAGGTAATACAGCTTATTATTTATACTTATCAGGTATATATATATATGATATATTTGAACTACTGTTTGAAAGTTGTATATTCTAGACAAGGTGGCAGTAAAAATAATTGAAACAAACATTTTTTTTCTAATTTAAGTTAGTACCATATTATTAGAAAAACGTTTTAATTGACTTAATTTTTAATGCAAGCATTAGTTTTAAAGTCACAAATATTTCTTTAATTGTGATGTAAGAATTAAATATGCACATTTTGTCTTCTCAAAGTTTCTCTTCGGAAGTAAAATTCTAGTATTAATGACTGTTAGCATATAAGTGTTGTTTTCTTTAGAACAACTCAAAATACCATTATTTTTATCTCAAAAATACAACAATTTTTTATTTTAAAAAAATGCGTCCAAAGATTTTTATTTTAAACTACAAAATCTAGTTCGAAAATCTGATAGTAATTGTATGCTGATTTATTAAATTTACAATTAAAGTTTTCACAGATGGTTAAACTAAATATAACATCAATGCAAATATTAAAAACAAAGCAATCCCCAAATTTTAAAAATTCAATTTAATTAACCGTGTATATACCATATAGAAGTATATTAGATCGTGTTTTTCTTCCTAAAAGTTGTGTAAAATTTGCTCTTATCACAAAATGGGATACCAACCTCATGAATTTATGAAACAGCAGATTCTAGGTCAAAAAATTACATTTAAAATGAAAGCATAAATTTTAATTATATTGCTAAATTTCTACCTAAATGAATTTACTTTTTTTTTCACTGACAGGTCGTTAATAACATCAGAGATCAATTTAATTGCGTCACCAGCTGCGGACAGTTGCTTTAAAATTGATGTTATCATGGAAGAATCTTTTTACGAAAATCAACAGTTGCACCTGTTACTGAAACAACATAATTTGATAGTAAAATAATTATTCAATTCTTTGTATTTTAAAAAATATGATCATCTAACGTTGTTATTCTTCTACTACACAATTAAACAGACGTGAACATAATTTACCAAAGTTTTTAAGAAAATAGATATATACTCTTTTAAACTTTCATGGTTGATCTCCATATGTCTATGATTTTTTCGTGTAAACCATGTTCATATTTTTTTCGCATAACGGTTCGAAACACTTACAGTTTTCATTATCAAAGTGAGAATGGTAATGAAAGCGCAGGTACATTTATAGGGTTATACTTACAAGAGCACAATCTGAACTTGATTTTGTCCAGATTTTTGATAAACAGGCACCCTTCTGTGTGAACACCTGTTTATTAATGTTTGTATCATCATGCCTGGAAATGGAGTTGTTTTTATTATAACTTGTTTTTTTCTCGTTGGGGCAATTACCAACAGCCAGGTTGAATTAAGCTGGTATCCATCCTCTTTGTTAAAATTTAAATGTTTAAAAATTTCATATTTCCCACAAAACATTTTTTCCTTACACACGTATCAAAATCGCGTCATACAAATATCAATAATTATATTAAATAAATAATTTATTTTTAGAAAAAAATTAGATTACCGTGGTTATAAATTTTATTAGTAATGTGATTTCATTTATAATTAGGAACTGTCTCCAAGAAGAGTAGAAAACCATACATACAAATCATGTTTAATTTACACAATAATGACACGTTTATCGCCAATGTGGAATAAAGCTAGTGAATATTTAATAGAAGGCCAGGAATTTTTAAATGATAATGGCATTATGAATAGCATTAAATTTGATCTTAATATTGCAGGTACACAAAAGACCTTTTCCTCGTTTAATTAATTTATATTTTGTTATTAAATTTTAAAACTTATATTTTACGTATACATTGTTTTTGTTGTTCCTTATGCAGAATTTCATTGTTTGAAGTTTCATGTTTTTAAAGTTAAAACTATTTACCCTAAACGTTTTTTCCAATGTCTATTAACGTCTAGAGAAAAATCTCGGGTTTAATATGTATTCATGTTGCTATCGTAAAAAAATAATAACAAATTTTAATGTTGTAAAGAAATAAAATGCATCAACGATGTCGTCTTTTAATATAGTTGTAATAAAAAGTTGTGTGTGTAATAATTTTATAAAAAAACATATTTTGTATTTCGTGGTTATTTGAAATAATAATCGGATATTTTGTTTATTAATATCTGCAAATGTTTATAAAAGCTTAATAACTCTCTCGTAGATTATGTTGATTACTCGCATGTACCTTTACATTTAGTTGAACCTACGTAATTATAAAAAGTAGGTTGCCAAAATTCGTTATTAATACTTATCAAACAATTTACTGCTTTTGTTACTAGATATATCTCTTCAATTTCCGTTATATTTTACTTATTTCTTAATTTTTTAATACATATTCCGGTTTAGCTTTCCTTTTTTTATTATAATTATTTATTTTATCTTTTTCATTTAACTATATATTTTATCATGTTTTCCGAATTTGCAATTTATATTGTAACAATGTAGCAAAAGGTTTAACACTCGCGACCAACTATGTAGAAATTAAATTCATTTTTCATACATTTATTAATTGTGAGTTAATAAAGAACTTATTATTCTAAAATTGAATTCATATTTCATAGCTGATAAAGCCTACATGAATATACAGTCAAGCAGAATCCGAGTACCCAAATTTATTGTAGAAGATTTCCTTGCACAAAGTTCGCTCCTGAAGAGATCAAATAGTGTCGATCTATTCGAAGATATTACCATAGTGCACGTACTACCAAGGTCTGTGCAATATAATTGTATACGTCGCGTTATCTTTTCATATATAGCATTATAATAATTATTTTATTCGGTAATTTATATGAAACTTTAAAAATTAAAAACTTATCTCTGAATGCAATATGCAACGTTTCACGATATTATTGAAAGCGTCTGTTTCAATATATAATTGTTATCGAAATGAAGTTATTTCATATTGATGGGACTACATAAAATTAGTTATGTAAATTGTAAATAGAAATCAATTATTTTTATTATCCTCACATTTAGTTGATTTCAAACTGATTATTAAAGCAATTTAGCAAATTAAGCTGCTAATTTGCTTTAATAATCAGTTTTAGATCAACTAAATGTAAGAATTAAAAAAAAATGATTTCTATTTACATTGTATAAAATTTTTGTTGAATAAATGTTAAAAATTGCCTAAAAAACAAATCAAATGAAAAATTGGGTAATGCGTCGTAATCAGAAAATATCGGTCATTTTGACCGTTATCACCAATTTAATTTTATGTACTTATTTTTTGTTTTGTGAATTTTTATTTACGCAAAGATTAATTTATGTAAATTAAGGACCCGTATCTTCACTGCAATGAAACAACTCCTAAATATGATGGAATATGAAGAATTCGGAGCTTATTTTCGTTACAGAAAAAATTACTTCATAAACACGAATTACAAACATTACCTTGCTACACAACAGACAAGCACGTTATGACGCCAATAATAATTTTTAGATTATTTGCTGGACTAGTAATAAGGTAGCAGCCTGTATTGTGTGTTCTATGTTAATAAATACGTGTGATATTTACATGACCGGCATTACCCACTGACTGGTATTTCGCTATTCTGCCTCATATATATATACATATATTATATAGCATATATGAAGAACTATATTTTATCATTATTCTTAAGGCATATAAAAAGTACGTGAATATTTCAGTTTAAAACAAGGTCGCGTGGTCCAAATTACTAGACGCATCCCAGATGAGTGTCCATTTAAAAATTATTCCGACATTAGAAAACATTGGCACGATATGGTACGTAGACGATTTTAAATTATAAACGAGTAAAAATATTTAATTTGAAACGGTACAGTTTTTTAGCATTTTCTGTTATTCCTCTATATAGGCACGTTATTTATATTAATATATTATTTTCGATATTTGTCTGGGAAAAATAAACATTATTGCGATATTATTATTTTTGCAGACAACCGCATGTGCACGAACGTATACTTAAACGGTATTTTAATCATATTTTAAACATTTTTTTCTTTTCTTTTTTTGAACCTTGTTTTAAAATACCTCCTAAAAGTAGCCCCTACTTTTCACTTAATTATAAATAATTACGGTTCTTTTATAATAATTACACACACACACACACACACACACACACATATATATATATATATAGGGATGGCAAATACAGTGCAACAATGTTTAAAATTTATTTTGCATTTTCGAATTATTGTTCATTATTTGTTGATATCTACAGAGGTAAATAATATACAATGAACATCGCTCATTATTTTCAAGTTTTTTTTTTCTATTTCACTAATATATTTAACTTGTTCAAATGTCTAAACTCTACTTTCATATAATTCGAAAAGGTGTTGATAATGAAAATGTTACATATAAAAGGCAGAATGTTATGAATAGGAGACAGTGTTACATATAAAAGGTAGAATATTACATATAAAATGCAGAATGTTATACATAAAAGGTGGAATGTTACTTATAAACAGATTATTACGTATAAAAGGCAGAATGTTATTATAAAAGTCAGAATGTTACATATAAAAGGCAGGATGTTATGTATAAAATGTAGAATATTACATATAAAGGTTACTAATCTCCCGTCAAAAAAAAATAATAATGTAAATAAATAATGAAATAAATAAATGTACGAATGTAATTTGTTGCAGTATGGTTATCAACTACCGGAAAACGATGACAATCTGTTTTATTGTTCAATTTGGTTTTTCGGTAAACAGTTTACGTATCCAGATATATGTTTGAAAAGATGTGGTATCGTATTTACGGCTCAACAAATTGGACTCGATCGTGTCGTTAATGCTTTCACCAAAGATTTTAGCGATAAGTGCTTGAAAGGGATTTTAAATCCATTTTCTGAAAAAACCAATTTATTAAACTTTGGTCGTACCGGTTTTAATGTACGACCGTGTAGTGAACTAAATTCGCAACAGGTAAAATTATTCATATTTCTTACGTTTGTAATGCGATTAAAACAAAATATTACTCGATTAATTTAACGGATCGCCGATTTGGAAAGATATTCATAAAATAGAACTTCATATGATTATTATACTCTTAGAATAGTTTGATAATGAACGTGCGAATAGTAGCTAGATATAATTATAATGTATTCGATATTAAAAATTTGAGATTCTTTCATTAACATAAACTATTTACTATTCTTTCTTTCCCTTTATCATCCTCCTTCTCTTCGCCTATATATATATATATATATATATATATTAATAATAATAACAATAATAAGCCTTTATCTCATTTCAGTATTCCTAAATACACGATTCAAGAATAATTAAAATTAAATGATAATGACTTAAGCCCAACTTGAGCAAAGGCTTTCTCCGTTTTTTTTCCAACTATATATCCATCGCACATTTGTTTCCAAATCGTTTTATCTTTTGCTTTTCGCCATCTAGTCCGTTCCCACATATTTATATTATCCTTCCAACGTCTTTTTGATTTCCTAATTTCTCTTTAACTGTTCAGCGGAATCCATTCTGTACATTTTCGAGTTAACATGGCATGTCCCCCACCATATCCATTTGAGATTTCTCGCTACTTCTATTAAATCATCTGTTTTTGACTGTGTTCATCTTTGTTGTTTTTTTTTATGACATTTCGTTATAGCTATCATTTTAATTTCCATCCCCAGTTGTGCAACCTATAACTTAATTATTTGCTTTGTATTAACATGACCGTGTTTGCGAATCATAAGTAATCGCCGGTACGATGCACGTATTACATGTCGATGCTTCTAATGATGTACTCATTTTCGCGTTAAAAATCAATTTTAAAGTGTAATAGCTTTTTCCATCCCAATGATATTATTCCATTTACTTTCTTACTTGTTTTGTGTTCGAATAAAATCAATGTAATGTATTACTTCCTCGACCAATTCTAATTTTCTTGCATTAAAATTCAAGTCTTTCCATATCCCATAAGTTAATAAAATAATTCATATGCCACCATTTATACTCAGTCCTGCGTTGCAGAAAGAAGAATATGTATGTATGTATAAATATATGTATATACGTTCAAGTTAACTGGATAGATATAGAATGGAACGATAAATAAATAAAACGATTTCATTTTCAAATATGGTGAAAAATCAAAATTCTTAAAAATTGTATTTATACATTAGTTTAAAAAATTATAAATATAAAGAAAAAATATTTTACGAAATCGAATTTTATAAAAAAGATATAAAGTAATAATCATTTTAGAAACTGGAATAACTGAAGGAGTGATCGATAATAAAACATATGTATAAATGTACCACAAAATAATTAAAATGCAAATCCATATGTGCACTCACACACATATATATAATGTAAACTGAATCAACTGTATACTCAATGAGAATACTAAAAACGACTACGATAGTTCGGGTATAAATTTGAAACAACGTTCTGCCAGTACAAATTACTTTCACATTACAACGTCACACACATACGCTGAATTTATTGGTAGAGCACGTATGAATACACGCGCCACTACTTTCATCGACACCATTCAATTACTATATATATACACATATACGTGTATATATGCACACATACAACATTCATCTTCTTTTTTCGATCTTCCGAATGTATACGTTATACGAACATTTACTCTTAAAATTCATACATAAAATTATCATCATAAATAACATTAGAAAAAAAGAATTGTATGAAGATTTATTCGATTGAAAAAAATATATGACCGATTGTAAAGAAGATAAAACGCCAAAAAATATATTGCAAATTTGGCGCACAACATTGATGCAACCAACGCCGTTACAAACCAATCAATTATAATATTTTGAAGTGACACGAACAAATCGCAGTGGCTCGATTCCCAGTTGGACATACTAGTTGGTACCCACGAGTTATAAGTAGAACACAAGGACCTACATGCGAAAAACGCAACAAACCTTTAACATTAAACCACATAATCACAAGCTGCCAGAGGTATTTACTAATATATCAACAAGTAGTACTGCAAATTACCGAACGTAACTAACGTGAAGAAATAAACCTAAATATAGTAATAAAATTTTTGGAATAATCTAAACTGATTAAAATATAACGTGAAGGAAGTCGCCAATAACGAAACAGTTGATGCAACACGAAATAAAAAAAAAACAAAGATAGAAAGATTTGTGACGTTAGTTTTGAGATAATTAATTAAGTTCTTTTAAAACTGAAATTATGTTTTTAAGTGGAAAACTCATATAGTTTTTTTATTTTTTAATCACTAAATACAGTGCCTTGTCGATTGTGTCCTAATGGTAGCCAATATTTGAAGTTCTTGATATTTACTTATATTCCAAACGATCGTATTCTTGGTCTTACTTTTGGCCTTTTGCCTGCAACTTTGTTCTATGTTATATTTTTTTTCTTATCTTTGTAAGTGTAACAAACTGGAAAACATTAATTTGAATAATAAAGTAATAATAAAAATAAACTTTTAATTTAAAAAAATTGCCTATTTTTACATTTCGATTGACGTAGAATGTTTATTTATATAACGCCTTTAAAAAATTATCTAGTCACCTAAAAAGCACTATTATACATGAAATATTAAATTTGATTGTTGTCTAGTCATTTTCTTTAACTACTTCATCAAAATGTATAATAATTTTCTGCAAAACAAAAAAATTGATATGTGATCAAAAAGTTTAAAACCTTCTCCCGCCTGCCCTTGTTAGCGAATTTAACAGTTTCGTTATTTTCTCGACCTTTTACCGATTTGCCTAACAACCATTCCATTCGAGTTTTCTTTCTTATGAATAAATAATTCGCATCGGTTTTAGTCGTTCAATTAACTACTGTTGGCTTATATCGGTCTTCTTAAACTTTACGTCGATAATATCACGAACGTATATCCACTTCATGAGCTTATTACACGGCATCCGTCTATTAAATGTCTACCGCGTGCCTCCCCTTTCACCGACATAAATTACGACCGTTCTTTCTGGACCGAATATTGCGCGTTTCTCGGTTTCTTGATCCTTATTATTATTATTTGATAAATACTCGTAAATCTCAATCTTGATTAGAGAACATAAGATACATTTAAAAAAAAAATTAAAATAAACAAAACAATTTCGATTATATATTTACTAAGGTTACATTAATAAACATTCTGCCACCGAGATCCGTTTTTTTTTCTCATTTCGTAATTTTATTTTTATTTAATAATTATAAATTCACGTTACGAAAATTTAAGATCGCAATCCGATTAAGTTTATTGCCACTATAACATTTACTCTCTTTTACTTATATTCTCTCATATCTATAATTTATAAACTTAACGATGATAATATCTAAATAAAATTAACGTTATCTTAAATACAATTAAACCAACGACTATCGGCCGAATAAACAACTCCATTCTTCCGCATGATGACGAAAACATTGATAAACGGATGTGTACACAGCCGGGCGTTTATTTATCACAAAATCTGGACCAAAAAATGAATGGTCGAAGTATCTAACAGTAGCTGATCTATCTATAAATCAAGATACAAACGCAACAAACGGTTTAAATCGAGGAAACCAGAAACAACTAAACAGCTGATCGAAAAATGTGTCCCAGCTGAAGATAAGTGGTCCAAACTGTGGACTAGAGAAGATATAGTTCACCATAAATTGATACCCTCCATCCGAAGAACAGACCGCTAGGATTTGATTTACCAAGGAAATAATATTACACAGGTTGGGGAACCAACATTAAGAAAGATTTATTATACAAGATTCGTATTTTCATGTTTTCGCGAAAATATCCGAGATAAACTTTTAAGTTATATACGTATCTATATAGAAAAATAAATTACATTTCTCAATAACCGGTTCGTAAGAATTTTACGTTTTAATCCTGTTATCAGCCTAATAACGTTATTAAACCCCGACAATGAAATTGTGTAGATTCATTAGATGAAGTCTTCTAACGGCGAGGTATTATTTTTAGTTTCTGCATATGATATCGTACGATTCATACAGTCGGAATGTTGGAAACTTGGCAACAGACATATTTGAAGAATATACAGCAGCCGTCACACCTAGCTCGACACTATCATTTACAACCGTGTATCTTCATTTACACAGTTATACTTTTTTAAAAACATTTAGCTTTATAAAGGGATTGTGCTCATCAGCAGATCGTGATTCGGGCATTACTTTCTTACTGGACCGCCTGTTCCTTATGCAGCTTAGAGAAACTGCTTACTGTCCACTCTATACTAGATGTGTAATTTGTAATCATGATCGTGTGTGTTCTTCCAAATGTCCTTCTTTAATAACATTACGTTCTGAACTATACATGGAATTACCGTGTTCATCGTGTAACAGTCCTCCATACAATATATTGTCCCTTCTTCATGTTGAGAATTTACAAACATAGCGATATTTATAGTCTACGTTTATAGAAATACGAGTCAATTCGTACGTACAGCATCACGTTGGTAAAACTGTAAAGCCATCCTCCATTAAAAAAAATATATATATATATGAAAAAAGAAAAACCCGTTAAATGTCGCGTTACATTTACGGTGGTCTGATCGTAACCGTATAATTCTTCGTAAGTCGTCGGGATAGCCTGGTGGCTAGAACACCGATTTCCATACAGAAGGTACCGAGTTCGAATACGATCGACGACGCAAAAATTATTATCAGAAAATTAATAAATAATTCTAATATTATCGCGTGAAGGCAATAGCAAACCACCATGCACAACATTCCATATGCGCGCTAGTAATAGCTAGTACACGATAAAAACAAGGGCTGCATTGTGTCCTGACAACAAAACGATTACAATAATTTATTCACGCCATCTAACGCCATACTATGATTGCCTTGCACACTATTTACACTGTACAGCAAAATATGTATAAAGTAGTCGTTTATCTTCTATACAGAGACGGCAATTAATGATATTGATGATATTCTTCGTACATCAGCGCATACCTCAAATTCTTTTTTATTTTTAACAAAATATAACGATAATATTTAACCTCTTCAACATAGATTGGTAACATGATCTTCATATGACAACGTAATATTTTTACTTGTTTTACAGCTGGCGACTCAAAATTTGGAAGAAGTAACACTTCACAACGCAGATAACGAACAAACAACAACTAATGATAACACGAACGAAATTACAAATCGAAACGATTTAGTATGTGACAATCGTAGCGTTAACGCTGACAAATTTTCTAATTTACGCGAGGTAAGAATGTACTTGAATTTTCGAGTTTCGAGAGAAAGTAATTAATTATGAAACGAGAATAATTGTAATTCCTTCTACAGACGAACACGATGTTTTTCAATATAAAATAGCGGATAAATTTGTATATTGTAAGTTTTACGATAGCTAATAGCAGAAGTAAATCTCCGTATAAAAAATCGCTCGCGATGCCCTTATAGAAAATATGTAAAAATTAAAAGTTACCCACGGCTTCGACTATGTAATTTTATTTCGCCCACGCCCCTAACGCAATAAAACGTGGTTTATATTGCGGGGTTTGATAGTGAAGGTACATTTGAACTCGAAAACGTATTAAATTTTAAACGATTTAACATATCGCTGTCTACTACGTTTTAAAACTTTTAATTAATGTAATTTCTGTCCTACTTGTGATATCAATGTGAAACAAATCTTAGAACGAATCCGATAATATAGGCTATAAGTTGTGCGATTGCTTTAATAGTTTTCGAGTGAAATCGTAACAGACAGACAAAAATTTAAACAAAAAAAAATCGATTTTCTGTTTACGTGTGATAAAAATAGCCCAATGCAGTGATTATAATGAAAATATTAGCAGATCACAGACGAACATTACATATAAACCAAACAAAATATAACACCAATAATCTTTAACCGTTTTTTATTGCGAAGTTTTTCGACGATAATTTTCAAGCACGCACAAATAAATATTACAAAACTCTACAATATATTCAACATTACAGTTTTATATATTTAGTATAGAAAAAAGGCGCTTAAACAAACTTAAGACTATCGTTAATTTCTTTTCGAGTTTATCGTAAGCGGCGGAGATGGAGAAATTAAAGTGAATTCAGACGCAATACCGTAGAAGAGTCCTTAGCGTAAACTGGATAAATATCTAACGTTAAAATTCGAGGCTACAAACGATCGTAAAAGAATTACAAACGATCGTAAAAGAATGAAATATTTAGAACGCTTTCTGCAAAAAGAAAATAGGATAGTGCGTTTGTCGCACGACTCACCGAGGATGATCACACTGTTAGGACTTGTAATAAGTCATCAGAAAAGTTACACACGCAAAAAGCCAAGAGGAAGGCTAAGAATATCTATAATGAATAGTATATAGGCTTACTTGAATATCGGTAAATATCAAGAACTTTGGACACTAGCTACCAACAGAACATAATGGCTGCAGCTACAAGGCATTACCCTTTAGAGAATAAAAAAAGACACAAAACAAACAAAAACCATCCAGTCGTGGATATTGAACATTATTAGAGAGGTTTAGTCTTATCGGCGTAGTCACGATTAAGGTAATTCTTTCTAATTGATCGAGAAAATGAGTAGCAAGAGAGGCTATTATTCATTTTATCTTAATTTTGTTTATTGATGAATTTCGAATAATTACTATTTTCAAGGAAAAAAAAATTAAAAAATTTGTATCATCATCATTATCATATTTTTCGTACAAAATGGGCTAGCGTTATTCAAGGCTAACTCATATGATGTTATATGGCATGAAGTGTTGCGGCCTCTTTGTGCGAATAATCACTATTTCCAAGAAAAAATATTTTATAAAATTTGTATCATTATCATTGTCGTATTGTTTATTGCGGACACTAATTATATGTGATGTAGTTATGAGCGCATATGATGTTGTATGGCCTGAAATGTCGCTGCCACTTTCGTAATAATTAAGTATTTTCATCAACGTCGTATTGTCCGTTGGTGAACGCCGGTGACTAGTCATCGTATGTTTATTTTTACGTACAGAAAGAACTAGCATTAAGGACACTAATTATATAGCAGATGAGCGCGCATATGATGTTATACAGGGTGTGGTGCTACTGTTTTACGATAATGAAAATACGTATAATATGTTTCGACTGTAATATGGAAATTTCTTCGAATTGGGCCAGCATGAAGTGCCACTGCATTTTCGTAATAACTTATAAGATGATAAAATAGACGTATAGTACGTTTCCACATTAATAGGGAAATTTCTTTGAAATAGAATAATTATTGAACTAAATTGGATATCGTCGTTAAAGAATTTGACTTTGACGAAGAAATTTTTACTTTTATAACTTTTGATGACGGTTATGAAGTTAATACGTTCTTTATCCTACTTTAAAAACAACTATTCCAACGTTGGGTTCAATAGTCGTTTCCTTTTAATTCATTTTCTAAAATTTATATTTTATTTTACGACGGATATTCGTTCAGAAAATTTAATACTTAAAGAGGCGCGATATTTTATCGTTGTGTACGAAGTTAATTGAAAGGAAACTTTAAAGTACTTTTATGTTCTATAAATAGAGAAAATGATTAGTAAGCAATATGAATTTTACACATCAATATGACAAAAACCAAAATAAATGGATAAATATATATATCTGTGAATCGTAAATCTCTCGTGGAGATATCGTGATTATGAAAAATCCATCTGCTGTACACGATATCTCCGTGAATCCCTGTTACGAGCCATTTGGACGCATTCTGCAAACCTTCCTCCTACTACCGTCCGAACCATGTCTGATCATCTTGTATGAACGCGACCACGTCTTCTTTTTCCTTATACTCTTCCCTCAATGTGTCATTCTAATCGCACTTTTTTGAATCTCATCACATACAAAAGAGATGTTTTATCTTTTCGGCACAACTTTTTGATCTGTTTGTTTAACAACTTCTTTTTTCCTATATAATTTTCAACGCCGTGACTTAGATTTCTCCATTCTTCTATAACCGGAATTGTTTCATTTGAAAACCATTGTTTTCATTTCTTTATTTTATCGGGCGGTTGTGAATCTTTATATGCGTTTTGAATGTGTTCTTTCAACTGGTTCCAGCTTTGTTTCGATGATGTTCACGTTCTCCTGTGTGTAGTTACCAAGTCTAGTTGTCACGGCTGCTTCAAACCCTTTTGGATTTAACATTTTCATATCTTAAATCTTGTTTTACATTTTTCGGTCGCATATTTTACATTCTGAACCCGAATATCAGAACGTCGGTTACCAACCGGATCGTATGGCATATCGGGCACATATTTCACATTTCGAACCCATTTTTATTGTCGTTGTTTATGATTTTATTCCAACCGTTATCTTAGTTTCCGTGCACGTTAATAATTTATATATTTTTAACAATATAAAATTTAATCATTTTAATTAGCTCCATAAAAACATAATATTTCTACTGTCATATGTTTACGTACAATCAGGTTACAAGTACGAAATCGCTTGTCTGTAATGGTGTACAAAAAATGTGGAAAGAACCTCTTAAAAATGAAGAAGAAGACGTTATTACGAATAACGGTAATCTCCGAGCTAACTCTACGAAAAATTTCGGTAATACAGAAGATATCCAGAAATCGATTCCGTCCGGGGTAATTTTCTTTTCATAATAATACGCTTATTTTTATTCACTCATGACAAAAATCTCATCATAATTTCATAATCATCACTCGTACATTGCAGAATGTGCATTCCTCTTTATCGCGGATTATTAGTTCCCGTAATTCTTTACAACATTCTTGCGCACTCTACAATTATAAATCATACAAATTTCAGATACGCAGATGATACAGTTTTACTGGTACAGAGGCAGGCATGACGGATCTGCTGCAGTTAATCGAAACTGTCAGCAAAGAGGTTGGTCTGAAATTACATAAAAAAAAATGCTCTATCACGGTAGTAGATAGAGCCAAACAGTTACCTACAAACTTAAATTTAATACCGGATCTGGAGTACAAAGACCACGTTGTATACCTTGGAACACATTTGTCCAATAAGACAGGATGCGAAGAAGAAGTAAAACGCCGGATAGAGCCAAAGTAGAAATAAATAAACTAATAAAAATATGGAAAGATAGGTGTGTACAAAATCAAACGAACTATTATACCTAATGAGAACAATAGTATTTTCCATTGCACTGTATGGCTGCGAATCATGGACATTAAATAAATCATATCAAAAGGAGACTCGAAGCAATGGGAATTATAGCATACAGAAGAATGCTAAGAATTCCATGGACTATCCGTAGAACGAATGCAAATAATGCCTATCATTTATAAAAGAATGTTGAAGTTCTTTGGACATATTATTCGAGCTAATAGCATCGAGAAGTCGGTCATTCAGTGAAAAGTACAAGGTAAACGGCAGACAGGTCAACCGCCAGTACGCTTTATCGACCAAATCAAGAAGATAACTGGTATTCAGACGGTCCTAGAAATTATGCGCCAGGTCGAGAACAGAGATATATATGGAGAAAATTTTTTTCAGATTCATAAATTGGGTCACGACACTCGAAATCGAAGACACGGTTGGATGGTGATGATGTTATATATATATATCATCATCATCATCATCATCATCGTGGCTCGTTCCAAGCACGGTGAGACCTTCATGAACAAATGTATTTTGCCGCCATTGGGTCTGATCTAGTGCCAGGTACTACTTCCCGCATTGACTCAGCTCCTGCAATTTTTTTTAACTCTGTCAAGATATCTCGTTTGAAGTTACCAGCGATGGTTATCTTTCCTAGTCTATTTTGTCGTATAATATGTCTGGCGAAGGTTTTTATCCGTTTCTGCATTACGACTTGTAGACTCTGATCTATCTTTACTTCTTGGAGTATGGACGAGTTAGTTATTTTCGAAGTTCACGGTAGTCTTAATATTCGCCACCAGCAGTACATTTCAAGAATCCAACATTTTGATGCGTATAATAAGACAGACAATACCAGTGAATGCATAAGGCACACTTCGTTATTTCATTACTCTTCCATATTTTTGTTAGTTATGATAAATTCTCCGTTTGATTTCCTCTGTTGAACTTCCATCTGTTATAATTAATATATATCACATGTAAGTCATATATACTTTGTGTGCTTTGTGACTGGTTGTTATTATCTAAGCCTTCGTCTTTTTACTTACTACACATGTATATATATATATATATATATATATATATATATATATATATATATATATATATATATATGAAAACACAAGGGAAAACGGTATATAATGTGGAATAAAAAATTTCTCTGAGTAACAAATAAATAACGAAAAAATAAATACTAATAATCAGTCTAAACCAAAAATTATTTTATACTAATAACGTCACATCGATCGTCCGTGTTCTACCGGCACTTTACAAATGTCCTTTTATTATATCGAAATGGTTTACAAATAGCCTATAAGATTAATCGTTGAGAAAAAACCCATAATTTTCAACATTCGATAAAGCGGATTTCGAGGAAACTGTTTAATAAAAATGTTGCTAATGTGCAACTTTATGCATTACAGTATTATATAAATCTAAATTTGTGAGAAAATTTTTATTAAACGCAATCCTAACTATAAGTTCAAATGTAATTCTCTACTTTTAACTTGGTTTAAATACAATCCTGTGCATTTAATTATAAGATTTTTTATTATGATTCACTCAGTAAAATTTGCATTTTTTTTTTTAAATGTTTGTGTATATTTAACGAATAATGTTATTACATATATGTAATAGCATACTTTTCCGGGTCATACTAAGTAATTAGATTGATACGATCGCATAATTTTAGTTTTCAAATTATTGTAGGACGACAATAATTAAAGTAATTTTTTCTAAAAAATAAAAAATTTGTTCACTGGTTGATATATATTTTCGTAATAAGGTGGACAGACAATTGATTGACGTTAAAAGTTTCAACTGTGGAAATATTTATAAAACTTATTAAAAATTATCTATAGTAATCTAGAAAGCGATATTACACGGGAAACATTATATTTTTACTTCTTCCAGTCATTTTCTTAAATTATTTTATAAATCGAAATTTATAATTTCGTGTAAAATAATGTATAATGCGTATAAGGATTAATATGTTTGGAATTTAACTTGTAGAAAAATAAATAAAAGTGAAAAATTGGTAACGGTGTAAAAATTTTAAACGTACGCGAATAAATCGCCAAAGCTTTAAATCGCGATTTTATTTAATATAGAATAAATTAAATTATTTTTTAAATTACATTAACGTCGTAATTAGGCCAAAAGTTTCATAATATTCTTTTCATTTTCACGTTTACTCATAATCGATCGTACACGTATTTCGAAAAGTCCTGCTTATTATTTATATCAGTTCAATTAATTTTTCAGCTTATGCGAGGAGTCCATTTTACCGATTTAATCGCACGACCGAAGAACTTTACTATTACGACGCCAATTTTCAAACCGTTTAATAATAATAATAATAATAAACAGATGACATGTGATCAAGAAATGAATATACCGAAACCGAAATTCGGCTTAGCGACGTATAAATCGACCTCAGTGGACGAGGTTATCAAAAATATAAATTTTCAAAATATATTCTATCCGCGAAGTATTAAGAACGAAAAAGATGTATTGAAACCAATAGTTAACAAGGTACGTACACATTATCGAACGTAAACAAGTTTTTTTCTAAACACAGCTATCTCATTTTCGTGCTAAGATCAGTTTCCGTTCGTCGCTAGTAGTGCTAGTCATTTTCTTAGAGAAATTCCGAATGTATATTATAAAATACCTCGATAAGACGGGGTATACAAACGGGGTACAATTTTAAATTTTAAACACTTTGTACAACCTTAACCCTAGCACAGTGTAAACTAATATACAAGAATGCCAGTGTTATCATGGAAAAATTGGTATCTATCTATTTATCTATTTACATATATACATATATATATATATATATATATGTATATATGTAAATATATATATATATATATATATATATATATATATATATATATATATATATATAATCATTATCAGCGTATCAGCCCGTAGGCTAATTTGCAACATGTATACCAATCGTTTCAACCAAGCCTGTCATAAGTTTTCTTCTTTAATTCCGGATTAGTCGGTATTCCACTTTCTTTTAGCATTATGTCAATGAATGTTGTTCGTGGCTTTTCCAACAATATATTGCCTTCAATACCATCCTTTAGGATATTTTGATCCTGGCGTAATGCATGACCTAGCCAATTAAGTCGTCTGTTGCGGTTATTTTGTAATATATTTAGTTTTCCATTTAATCTTTCTAGTACTAGTTTGTTATTCGTTTTGTCTGCTAAGCTAATTTTCTACAGACGCCGCCAACACCACATTTCAAGAGCTTCCAATCTCGATCTCTTTGTTTCAGTGTCCATGTTTCCGTGCTACATAGCGCCACTGACCGTACCAAAGTTTTAACCAAGTTTTTGCATACGTTATAACGGACATTATTTTCTCTGTAATAAGTGTGTGTATTTATCGTTGAAAGCTTTTTTTCCCATTGCTATACGATTGTGAATATATTGAGTGCGTTATGGTCTGTCCTAAATATTTGAATGTTTTTACCTGTTCTATTATTTCGTTTTACAATTTTATCTTTATTTGCGGACACATCTTGTCAATTGTCACGATATTTGTCTTCTTAGTATTAGTCTATACTTTTTTTATTACTGTATTTAATTTGTTAATCATTGCTGTAACTGTTTTGGGACTGTCTGCTAGTAAAATTTGACCATCGGCGATTTTGATTACATGTATATATAGGGTGATCCACAGAAGATTTGTTTTTTTTTTTTTAATAGTGCAGTTGGTAACACTGCTACAACGCAAACCGCGTGCTCTACGTTTAGTGTACACACGAGAGATTTGTTTTGTCCATTTTCAGTTATCATGGTATTTTATAACGAGACAATGCAAAGAGTGTTTCGAAAAGAACTTAAAGTTACGGGGGTGTAAACCTGTATCATCTCGCAATTCAGCTTTAAGATGATTCAAAACTTTCGAGAGACAGCTTTTTCAACGGATAAAAAATGTACTGGGCAAAAAAAACATCCCGGGCGCCCTGCTCGACTTTATGTTGCTTCTTTAAACCTGCCGAGAGAATCTGTTCTGAAAGACTTGAAATTTCATCCTTATAAACTGGTAATAACTCAGAAATTAAAAAGTACGACCATGCACAACGAATACTTTTGGCTGAAACGATGATGAAAAACATTAAAGACGAAGAGATCGATTTAAACAAGCTTTAAAATATAACGATTTTTCCTAACGTCTTCCAACTATTTTCGTTTTGCGCTCTCCTTAATCAGTTTTTGCCAGCCACCTTCATTATATCATCATACCGTCGCGTCGTATACCTTCTCAGCTTCCTTTTGACTCGTTTCGGATCTTCATTGGCCATCCTCCCGGCTGCATCTTGCAACCGTGTTGTTCTCGTATTTACGTATGTTTGTTTCGATATAATAGCCTTTTAAGTATTACTCTTTCGTTCGCAGTTGGAGCCATTATCATCTTTTTTATGTTTGTTTTTGTACATAACCGTGTTCTCGAAGCGTATGTAGGTACTGCCAGTACGTATTGGTAATTTTCAGATGGATCGGTATTTGCTATTGCGGAATACTACGTTTAGTTTTCCAAGAGCGAACCATGATAGTGATATTTTTCACGTTACCCCCGCCTTCGTCGTCATTTCTCTATTCATTGACATTTTTCCACCATAGTATACGTAACTGTTTACTTGTTATTCTATCAGTTTCGAATTGATTGCTGTTTACACGCCACACCAACACACATCTATATATATAATTTAACGGATAACAGTAATAGCAATAATTATAATAATAATATAAATACTGTACTAAATAGTGTTCCTGGTATCGGACTAATGAAGTGAAACTGCAGAAATCTAAAAAAAGTTGCGAAAAATTAACATTAGGGTGTGTTGCTGAAGAAGACGTTCATTATTCGATTGGAAACAACGGCGGTGATGAATTAATAATAAAAACAGACCCCGTAACGATGTGTGAACAGGTGGCATACAATCAAAACGGCATTAAAAAAGACCACTTGATACAACAGAAAAAGGTAATTTTGTTATATATATATATATATATATATATATATATATATATATATATATATATATATGTATATATATTATTGTTAATATAGCAATTGTTATTATCGTTTGCTAAGTATATGTAGAATTAAATTGATTTTAAAGCTTATTACATTATATATATATATATATATATATATATATATATATATAATTTTTATTCCTGATATTGCTCTAATTACTGATATCATTATCATCACTAAGTACGTTCCAAATTAAGACTCATTTTGTTATACATACATACACACACACACACATATATATATATATATATATATATATATATGTATATGTAATATATATAGTACCTCGACAACTGAGCTTTTGATCGATACTCTTTTTTTAATTAAATATATTTAGATGAAAATCGAATACTATTAAAAACCGTCACATTCCTTTTTATTTCTTTCTTACATATAACTATTTTAATAGTGTAAAATTTCGTTTCCCGGAATTATAACCAAAAAGAAAATACATTTTGTGAAATATCAGAAGGAGACTACTCTTAATGTTTTTTTAAATTGAATTTCGTAATTTTTCGATCGGATTTATTTCTCTGAATAATTCTTTGGTAGAACTAATAATATTTCCGTAAGATTCGATACTTTAAACCGAAACGGTACCCCCAAATATTTTTTTTTTTTTATATTTACTAACGCGTATTAAGACGCAAATTTCTATACTTATAACGTTCGAACGGTTAATGCGATCGAGCTGAATATTTGAACGTACATTTAGATCAGTGTCGAGGAAAAAGTAAAATTTCAACGAATTTGATTGAAAGGGCGTAATCGGGGTTGGGTTTCAAAATTGCAATTTCCAAACAGGTTATTTTTAATTATTTCTAAAATTTGAAAAGTTTAAAATGTGGTGATTTTTTTAAATGAACAACAAAAAGGAGTTAAAATCACTAAATTTTTTTCTTTATGAAAAATCACAAAGCTTCTCGGCTGTTAAACCGTTATCGAGTGAATATAAAAAAATAAATTATATATATATATATATATATATATATAAATGTAAAAAAATATTACATAGGTACACAATTTACGAAAAAAAAATATAGCGATAAAATAGTATTTTTAAATAATCCGATAAAGAATGTGGTAAACAACACAATCAACAACAATCAGCAATATAAAATTTACACACGAACAATAACACAATAGCAAGTAAAAACAAATAAAAGCATCCACAATATATAATTTTTTTTTTTTTACATAAACAAAAACACAATAGCCAGTAATGTACAAATTAATTAAAAAAATAATTGTACAATATAAAAACTAAATTTTTAATATACTTCTTATAATCAATTCTTCGTTAAAATTTATATTTTCAATTACTTCATAAATTACATGTATATATAAAATTTCATCGAAATCAGATTCGTTGTCGTAATGACCGATTATATAAATATTATATATATATATAAATAAATATATATATATATATATATAAAATCTTATTAAATTGATATTATATAGTGTATTAATTGTTAAAATCCTTTAATTTTAGGCGAAGATATATTAATTTATAATGCTTACGTAGGTTGCTTTAAAATTTGCCGCATTTTGAAGTTAAAAACTGTTTTGCAAATTTAAATAAATTAATTTGTTTAATATATTTGTTATCGAAAACAATATACGTATGTTTTATATATATATATATATATATATATATATATAAAATTGCTCGTTTAATAAAATAATGTATATATGTATATATAATATCGATTGCCAAGATAGATTAATTTTCAGCGGAGATATATTAATTTGTTATGTTTACGAAAGAAGCTTTAAAAGTTTCGCCTTACTTTAAAGTTGAAAAGTATTTGCAGTTTTAAAAAATCGAAACCGATAATGAGTTTTGATGAATTAGGTCGGTCGTGAAAGGGAGTAGAATGTCCCGGTAACGTCTAAATATTCAACGTTGAAGTAATCTCGACGAAACTTTACTAACGTTAAATAAATATCACACACGCACACGCAAAAAAAAACAACGGGCAAGTGTTTAACAAAATGTCTGCATAGTGGTTAGCGAGCTCGATATTTATTTTCGTTATAAATTAAAAGTAATAATAATAATAATAATAAACTAAATTTTTTCTTACACGAGACTTTATTCGAACGGAGATTTTTGGTCACATTGCACGAAACTTTTCGATTATTTTCCAATTTAATAACGTACCGACGTTCTCGATCGATTAAATAAGATATCGAAAAAAGCGATTATCGAGGTATTGGAAAAATTAAAAAGTGGCACGTGCAAAAATACGAAAATCTGTCGTAAGAAACAAGAAAGGAGTATCGAAACGTCGATAAATCTTTTACAAAATCTTAGCAGATAGGCTCTTACAAATCGTTCGATATTCTACTTAATACTTATACAGGTATGTATAAATACGAATAAATAAAATGTTCAAACCGATGAGGTATTGTTTAAACATAATCGATAGCTGTTAATTTCATATCCGATTACAAATCAACACTCTACTACGAACATTAATGAGCATTGCGTCAAATAGACATTTGTAACGGCAATTCGTAGTGACGATTATACAATTCGTTGGCCAGTAGCGTATTTTTTTGGTAATTTTTTTTTATTTCACATAAATAATTTAAGTTATCGATATATAGGGCTACCCAGAGAAGACGGATGATGGTTTTGTTTTTTAAATAACTCAAATAGTACCGGACTAAAATTTTAAAATGAAATTTTATTTAAAAATAGGAAAACGAGAGATTAGCTTCTATATTCAATCTTTACAAAATTTTCGAAGATCGAGAATAGGTCGCTGAATTTTTGAAATTTCTTCAGAAATCCGAGCCAGATCCCGTGGACTTGTTTCGTAAACTCGGCTTTTAAGATATCCCCACAAAAAAAAAAATCGCGTAACTTTTAATTTTTCTCGAAACTCTCTTTGCATCGTCCTGATCAAAATCGATGAATGAAAATGAACTTGTAAACAGCGATAAATTTTTATCGTTCGTTAATTCTCTTCTTACATAATCGACGCTTTCCCGTTAGTAGTTACTGAAGAGGTTCCAAATTGAAATTAATCTTTCATCGATAACTTATCGTCATTAATCTTTTTCTATTTGATCATCAAAATAATTCTATTAATTAGAAATTAATAATTCAAAGTATTCGTATAATAGTTGTAGATTTCTGCGTAACTACTTTTGAAGCTCGTTCGAAAGAATCATACCGGTTTTTAACGGAATGGTTTAAATAATATATAGAATGTTTCTTCATTATTAATCAAAGCTAATGTATCTTTTTTTTTTTTTTTCGTTTTTTGCTTAAGCTTATTTATATTCTCTCAGACTCCGCAGTACACGTGTTTATAATGCTAGTAATTCTTGTAATAACCCAAACTTTTCATCTATCGACATACTGCTAATATACATATAACTGCTACAAATAATTACAGAAATGTTACTTTGTTTCAGAAAGTGCTTTGGCTCGAAATCAGAAATTATTCCATCGTAATTAGAAAAACGAATTCAATGTTAAACTTATTTACGTTCAAATTTATTACATTTTTTCAAACATCTCTTATAAATGTTTAATCTAAACGAGATTTGTAATTGTCATCTTTGAAATATTTAGGCTGATTAACAACGCTAATAGACTCGTAATTAAATCGGATTCGAGTAATCGTTACAGCGGGTCGATATTTAAATCATCCTCTTCACCGTAAATATTACCTAACCTACTAAATTATCTGAAACGCTATCTAACTCGGCGCTAAATAATCAAAAATACCTGGTTCGCAAAACCGATACACATCGATTATACTAATTTACTATTTTCAAATTGTAATTATACGTTTACTAATTACAGGATATAAGTGAATATATCCGGTTATGTATATTATTATACACCTTCGTACAGCGTTGATGCGCTTGTAATAAAAATAATAAATATTCGAAATAATATTCTTCGTCTCCATTTATAACAATTATTATATTTACACGTAATACAGTTGACTGTACGTGTAAAATAAACAATAAAAAAAAAAAAAGTAGTTAAAATCACTAAATTTTTATATATAAAAAGACCACAAATCGTTTCGGCTATTAAGCAATTATCAAGTGGACATAAAAAAATAAAATATAAAAATATATAAAATTTATAAAAAAAATAAAATATAAAAATATATACAATTTATAAAAAAAATAAAATATAAAAATATATACAATTTATAAAAAATATAAAAGAAAAAAGAAAATTTAAGGAAATACTTAATTTAGATGCGCAATATAACAGAAAATAGCGAATTGAAAAAACTGTTATTTGTAAAATAATCTGACGGTGGGTATGTGGTCAATATAATCAACAAATCAGCCAAGAACTTTCCATCTATAATAAAAAAAATTAATGAAATTTATAATATACTTTTTAAAAATAATTCTTCGTTAAAATTTATCGTTGAATTTAATAAAATATTTGTATTTATTTCTTTTTTTTTAAAAAAAAACTGGCGATTTTAAGAATTTTTTTGTTGTTTTTTTCTCCCTAAATTATCACAATTTCACACTGTGCAAACTGTACGAAACAATTAATATAATTATATAATGTAACGAGAATTATATGACAAATTCGTACGATTAAAAATTTTAAATTTGCTCATAAAGAATATTGGAATAATATTTTCTCTAATCCTAGCTCCATATTGCAGATCGATTCAACCTCTAATACCCATAATAAAATCGTGGTTCAATGACATACAAATAACATACTTCGATGTTTCATTACTACCTTATGTAGATTACGATTTAGACAAAATCGTCTTTCATCGTCCCTCTATACCGATATAATTTCGTAAATTCTCCATTTCGTCCTTCCGATGACAACGAAATAGCGGATGCGGATCGTGTATTTTTAGCTCTCGACAATCTTAATCAAATTATATCTTTCGAAATTAATCAAATTATATCTCTCGAAATACCATGGCCAATAAATATATCTTATAAACGCATGCACGTATATTTAGCTATTTATAATTACATTGCGTCAGCTAATATTAATATTTAATATATCCGTTTTAATAATTTCATACGAATGTGGGTGAAAAAATTATGTGACCATTACAATAAAATAAAAAAGAATAATAATAATTTTTCACATTTTAAGGTGAAAAAGACTGTTAGAACGACGAATCCTAATCGAGAAATTACGGAAGTTGAAGCTTTGATGAAAAATGGAAATTTCAATAAAATCAATAACGCCTCCATGATTCAATTTCTTCGTTCCAAATCAATATCGTGTCGTGTAAAGGATAGGAAAGATCAACTCGTGCAAAAAATCAAAGAGTATCTGCAAAATGTAGAAAACTCTTAACCGTTCGTAATGGAAGAATTTTTATAATCGACCAATAAGTAAACATACTTAATATCTATTATCGATCGTATTAATGACAAACTTATGTTTTTGTTTCGTTTTTCCTTTTTAAGGAGAATTTATTAAAATATGACACAAATTTCGATAAAAATTTCAGCGAAATAGTATAGAGCAACGCTTGAAAATTTGAAATCGTCGAACATTTCGAAAGCTTTTTTTGAAATAAATGTTACACCAAATATTTCATCTTCAAAATTAATTATTACAAATTCCGTACTCGAATTTGTGGAACCGAATCGCAATATATATATATATACATATATATATATACACACACAGAGAGAGAAATATTCACCAACCGAGTATTTTCCGGTCTATTTCGAAGTGTGAACTTTATAATAAATAATAATAATAACGATAAAAGGTTTGAAAAAAAAAGGAAAACTACTATGCGTTTAAAAATATAATTTTCCACCGAAATAATGGGTTGTTGCGTGGTCATATATATATATATATATATATATATATATATATATATATATATATATATATATATATAATATATATATATATATATACATATATATATACATATATATAATATATATATATATATATAGTGAAGAGAATTCTATTTTATACAGAAAGTACACCCCGCATTGCGACGATAACTACAATAAATTTCCCTTGTTTGGCGCGTGCACTAATAAAAATACATCCCAGTTATCATAAAACGGGTATCAAGAAAAGAAAAATGCGAACAAATTATTACCCGGGTAGTTGCCCAGAAAAAGAGGGTTAAACGATTATTGTACAGGAAAAAAGAAGGTTACCGGCCATAATAAAACACGATGGTTTCAACTTACTCTTCGGATAGGCAAAAACGGTGTCGTGCAGAATATTGTTTACTAACCTACGATCGATACAAACCAAACGAAGTAGAATAGCGGTTGCCACAGTTAGTTCGCACGTATAGCGCTTTCATCCGAAGTTCATCTTGTTTAACATATTACGCCATATATATATAATATGTGCACGAGAATCAGATTTAAGAAGATATTTGTCGATGAACATACCGATAATATGTAACTAACAATTTATTACCATGTTACAATTCACACTGTTAACGACCTCGTAACAATTTCTATAAAATAAAATACTATCCTAGATAATACTGAATTTTAAAGACTTTTTAAATTTTTCATATTAGATAAAAATTTTAATTTTTTCATTATAAAAATTTTGTTAGTACATCTAAAATTACATTTTAAATCTAACGAAAAATATTTACACTGTAGAAACGCAGTCAAATTAATCCGCGAAATCTGAAGGAATCTTTATTTTTCGGTCGCGTTTTAATTTTAGTTGACATGATGTAAAACGTGTATATATATATATATATATATATGTATGTGTGTGTGTGTGCGTGTGTGTGTATTTAACAAACATTAATAATAGAACCACATTTCTAGGATGGTTTAGTAAACTACTGACTCATTTTATGATGAACTTACTATGTAAAAAATTGAATTCAATTTTCACGAATAAATTAGGTTTAAAGGTATAAAAAATGTAAAATTATTTCTTCCTTAACACATAACAGTCACACTTATCTACACACTGATATCTATATTCACACGCACACACCATACACACGTGTAACATATATATATATATATATATATATATATATATATATATATATATATTTATATTTTCTAATAATCCAGACCATGTGCTGCGAGCTATGTTGATCGTCAAACTTCCGGTCGGAGATGGCGTAAAAGAAAAATAATCCGGAATTGATATATATATATATATATGTTAAAATCATCTACTAGAATGTGTGTAAAAAAAAGTAGAGGATAAACTATTATTAGCCGGTCCTCGCGATTAAAATAGAACTAAATAGTTAAGTAAATGAATAATTTGTTAAACCACATCTGCGGTTCTTTTTCGTTTACATATATTCAAGCGGACGGATTCCGTATAACACGCATTTATTTAGATTTCCTTGGATGTTAGTAGCTTCTTTTGTGCACAAAAAAAAAAGGTGTTGCACAATAGGCTAGTCACGGTATTCATAGCGACTGTAAGAAAATGCGAAATAGCAATCAGTTTTTAATTTTAAACAATTCACTCATCAAATATTTTTTTGGGATAGCAACTATTCATATAGATGTTTCTTATTCGATTATTGTACAAGTGCAACTATTACAACTTTTCATTCACTTACCGTATGAGCTTAATCTCGCAGACCAGATATAAACAAAAAAATAACAGTGAAATTAATAGTCGTTAATCGAATTCACATAGAAAAATATATATATATATATATATATATATATAAATTCTATTGTCAATAGAAATTGGCGATCAAAATAATAGTCGTAAAATTTACACGTTATTCGTAAGTATTTAAACAAGAAAAATTAAAAATATGCTTGTATAATCGTGGTAATCTAAACATAGGTAAATATAACTTCGCATTACCTGCTTCAGCTTACGAAGTACCGGATATTATTACAACAGGTTGGTTAGCGAATAAAATAATAATAATAATAATTCAAATTCAAATTTATTTCAACTTTCTGTTTGATTCAAAGTAATTTAAGATGCATAAAATAAAACGCCTATATAATAGGCGAATGGGAAAATAAAATTTTTTATTCACTAAGCACATTACACACATTCACATACATACATACTCGCAAACCTCGTCTATACATAACACAATTTTCGTATACAATGAACACATAAGTACGATACAACTAGTAGTTCATTATTGAAAAAACACGTGTAAACACGAATAAAGCTTATTATATAATGACGACGCAAGTTCGATGAATTCTATAATTCAAATAAAAATTATGCAACAAAATACAGTATAAAAATATTCATATTACGATACATCTTAGACTGATATATACATAAGTATATTCTCCTATGATTTTGTTCAATATTTGAACATTCAATAATACTCTAAAGTAATTATATTAATTAAATATATCTCAGGCTTTCCCAATAGAATATTCCTATACGTATTATTATTTGCTCAATTTATAAGGTTTGGTTCTTTGAAAACGTTTTAATTCGTCCTGCTCGATTGAAAGCTGCTTCGTCTCCGAATTTGTATGATTCTGCAGTCTTAATTCATGCTTTCTTGCTAGTTCCTTTACCACCAATGAGACTTCTGGTACATGGAGATTTCGTTGGATATCATCGTTTCCTTCGTATTGCCTGGCACTAGTGATAATTCTGAGAACTTTGTTTCTAAACGTCTGAACTTTTTTTATGTTAGTTAATTTAGCACAACCTCCATAGCTGACAACCATAACTCCATGTTGGTATAAGTATTTGATTATATACTAATAGCTTATAGCTCAACGAAAAAATACTCTGTCTTCCGAGAAGCCAATTCATCTGCACGATTTTCAACTTTAGTGGTTCTATGTTGTTTTTTTTTTATTAATACGAATTTACCAAAGATGCATACTTAGATTTTTTTACTATTTTTACGAGATACAGTCTTCGAATTAATTATAATTGGATAATTATGGAGTTTCCTGTTAGTAAAATTGATATGCACAGATTTCTTCTCATTTAGTGACGCGTATCCTGTTTCGGTCGCCTATAGAGATTTTCTATATATTTTAATATGTCCTCCGCAGATTCTGTCACAAATTTCGAAATCAAAAGATGATATTTTTTAAACAAAAAATTCAGGAAAACTTAAAAGAAAACGAACGGAATGAATAAGAATTTTACAAAATGACGTCGACCATCGTAGAAGAAACATTTCGTTTAATTAGTTATTCTATACCGATCGTTTTATCTATTCCGACTGTATTATCATTATCATCAACATATATTAACCAGTTATTTTAAAACGTTTATCTGGTATCACTGATATACACGTGTACGTATTACTTAAATACATATCCCACATACATACAATAATTATATATACATACATATATATATATATATTCGCTTAAAACAAAGAGAAAGAAAGAATTAACGCGTATAACACATCGGCAGCATATTCCTAACATGAATACCTGACACTATAACATTTTTCTTAAAACTATCGCTGTATCACAGCGAACAAACATAAAATATAATAAAAATATTCGGTTATGCGCAGGAAAAAGTCGAAAAACCTGCAAGAAAAACAAATTGAATACGATAATGCGACGTAGAGGATAGTTAGATACGTGTGCACATGAACACAAACATACATATCATCGCATTACGTGCACATTACACGCATAATAGGAGTAACTGTCTAGATAAAAGCGATTAAAATAAACGCTAAGTATTAGAACGCTTAATTCTAGTATTATTATATTTAGAATAACTCATGGTGAGACTTAGCACGTCATGGTCACCTATAACATTAATCAATGTTACATGTATCGTAAAACATTTTCGGACATGCATCGTGACTAGTCATTTTACGTACAAAATGGGCTAGCATTCAAGGCACTAGTTATATGAGAAACAGAGATGCGCGCATATGATGTTGTACGGATTTGGAAGCTACTGCCTTCTCCGTGATAATTAAGAATTACGTAATTCTATGTCGCGAATTGGTTTCGAACACTCGAGCGTCAAGTTGACGGTTAAGCACTCTAGCAACTATGTCACCACGACATATAATTTTTACGTTTAATTTATCTAATGCCACACGGTATGTGTCCAATGAAGCTATACATCAGGATTTAAACATAGATACGGTCAAAGGAACTATCTATAATCAAGCTCAGAAGCACTTCAGCCGATTAACTGTCACTTGTACATACGGATGTGAAGTCAATGCGACCAAAAAAAACACAAAGATAAAGGATATAGTTTTATCTGAATGCGCGTCGGCAAGTTTTGTATAACTGCAACGATTTAATATAACTCTGCAACAGTGATTTTTTATCAGTCGTACACTTTTCTTACTAGAAATTGACCACCAAACAGGACAGGCATTAATCTGGGTCAGTAACATTGTGCTTATATCATAATTAAAGGATTTTACATTATTATTTCATACTAATAGTATAGTTTTATTTTTTGTTTTTTAGTCAAGTAACTAATGCTTATTTTGTGAACGGTTGTGTACACATTTGTGCAACACTGAATATTGTTGTTATATGTAAAAGTGCATGTCGATGAAAGTTGTGTTTTCTAATATGACGTGTATATAATATATATTACGTGTTTTACGCCGTGTGTGAGATTATTTAATATAACCGACTAATTAGTACCATCGTTTCTAAAAAAAAACGATTAATTATTCTGATTTTTATCTAGAAGCTTGATTCACACTATAGGTATGATCACGCTCACATGACGTTTACACTTACGGTCAGGCTTCAGTCAAGCGTCAATAATCAAATTCGGTTGTATTCCGCTTTTAATAAAAAATATTTTTATTTGTTCGTATTTAAAATTAATTAAAAAATTCAAAAAATTACATTAATTTCATGTGATACAGTTACCATGTTAAAAAGATTCTGTATAACGACCGATAAATTAAATTAAAAATACAAATTAAATGTTTATATAAATAATAATAATAATAATTATCATTATTATTATTATTATATCATTTAATCGCTAGAAATTAAAAATTATTTACATTTGCATTAATTTCACGTAAAATGCACTTGTCATGTTTAAAAGATTTTAAAACGTATTTGTGCAGCGACGTATAAAAACCAAATAAAATACTTAATAATATTAAATTTATTATATTCATAATAATAATTATTAATTAAAAATGTCGGAAAATAATTTTTTTTAGATTGATCGCGACTAGAGCGAGGCTGGAGCGAAACCTGAGCGTTATCGATAGTGTGTTTCTTATTTAGAAATATTTTACCGGACAGATATTTTAGCCTGACTGTACTTATAGTGTGAATCAAGCCTAATTCTTTATTAGTACAATGTAAACACAGCATGACAAATCGAAATATCATAATACGTTATATAACGAATAACAGATATAAAGTAATCTATAAATGTATTGAAAATAAAGTTAAAAAATATATTTCAATTGTTGAGTAACTAACAGATTAACTAGAATTGTACGAACTTTACGAAGTAAATCACGTAATCATACAGATTTTAGAACTCCATCAATAAATTGCATATATATTTTAATACAACATGAATATATGTAATTGGTGTTTTACAAAATCAATAATTTATTCTAGTAATAATATAACTAAGAATCATTGTTTTCAAAATCCGATTAATTTCCAATCGGTTATAACAAAACCTACTAATATCGATACACATTCGACTACTTTCAATCGATTCTATCAAAATCTACTAATGTCGATGTTTAATATAAGTGTCACATTTTTATAGTCCAATGGAGATTAAAAAAAAATGTAACTAAAACTCATATTTTAACACTTTGATCATTTCTGTAGATATGGTTGATATTTATCGTTTCTTTCTCATAACAAACTTATCTATTGTGAAAGTTAATTCAAAAATTTACTATCGACTGGAAACATTTCAAGAGATTATAAACTTTTATTATTAAATTCGAAGTAAACTTCGACAAATACAGCAAAAAGAGACAAACAATAAAATGTTTCAATCGAAATGTGATTACTTCATTACAATCGAACCAAAATAACCGAATAATAGAACCTACTAAATGATATTAGTCGAAATGCGAATAAATTCAATCGGATTTATATCATCCGATTTAAAAGTAGTCTATTCTAAAGCATATCACACACTTCTTAGCATATGATGTACAAATTAAATAAAACATTAAATTTACTTACGCGGACAAAATAACATCTTTACAGTATTTATAAATATATAAAATAATATTTAATCAATTGCTTATAACAACTGATTTATCCGATTATTTCGAAAAACCGAAAAAACAACAACGTATTAATCATTAGTCATAAGTGGGTTATGCATACCAGTATATGTGTAATATGCACTATTACTGTATATGCATTTGCAGTTTGGAGTAGTGTTTGACTGTGTAGCAAAAACTTCTTTGCAAATGTAATTTATTGAGTTAAAAAGTTATATTAATACACTTTGTATATAAAATGGAAGCAATAAAATTTGATATAATTTGAAATATTAAACGAGAATCTAAATAGCAATGCATATATATCATTTTATGAATTATAAATAAAACAAAATAAAAAGACAATTTAATTTTTTATTCGCACGAAACATTTCGACAATTATGTCATTATCGAGTGTACACAAAAATGTTACATATGAATTAACTCTAATATTTATATAACAACTTATCTATTTGATAAACATTTAACTAACCAGCAGTAATTACTTTTTTTTTTTATTTTTACTTTTATACGCGCAACTGTGTTAAGAAACAATAAATGCATTTGCTGAGTGACCATAACTTATAAATGTAAGAAGAAACGTTCCAATGAACGCACTTCCATAGCGTCGTATAGTTGTTAGCTAGTCATGGGAACTCAGTACATCACGAGGACATCGGCGTTTTAGTCTTCGCGTACGAGGTAATTGATTTTCTGCTAAGACTGATATACTATTGTAGGCCAACTTGTTGTGAAATTTTTTATATCTGGTCTTGACAACCTCTGCGACAAGCGATATGTTTAGATCTCGATGAATTATTTTATTCGAAACGAACCATGGAGCATTAATTATCTTTCTTCATATTTTAGATTGTACACTTTGGATACGATTCGTGTTTGATGATTTACAGCAACCCTATAATTCGGATCCATACAGCCAAATGGGTTTTAGTAAGTTGTTATATAGAAGGACTTTGCTTGTAGCATTTAATTTGGATCGGTGATCAAGTAGCCGCATCAACACGGAGTATCTTTTTCGTAGCTCTTGGTTCTTAACATTTAAATGGTATCTCCAAGTTAAACGGCTATCGAGATAGAAGCCAAGATAGCGGACACGATCGGAGCTAAGAATAATAGCATTATTGATACGTATGGGGTTGCAAGTTCCTCTTCTAAGTGTAAACGTGACGTGATGACATTGACTGACGTTTAGGCGAATACACCATTTCATAAACCATGATTCGAGTAGATCAACATGTTGCTGTAAGGTAGTGGAAGCTTTGACAGGATCTTCATGTCTTGATAGTACAGCAACATCGTCAGTGGGGTACCCCAGCGCAGACACTGTAATGGGCGGAGAAAGCGTAGTCTTCTTTGATGTAGAAATATCGTTGTGACAGGTAAGATTTGAGTAAAAAGTAAAGAACATGGGGTAAGACTGCCTTTAGTTTGAACAGAAGTCCCTCGTGCCACACACGATAAAATGCTTGAGACGCATCCAGAAATACACCAGTACAATACTGTTTTTCTTCAAAGGTTGTTGATATAATATCAACAACACGGTGAACCTGATGAACAGTGGACTGGTTATTTTGAAAACCGAACTGGTGATCAGGAATCACATTATGTTTATGTAATATAGGATAAAGGCGTTTTAATAGTAGTTTTTCTAGTACCTTCCCTAAAATGGGCAGTAAACTAATTGGACGATATGATGATGCATTATGGCGAGGTTTATTTGGTTTAGGTATCATTTTAACCATCGAAAACTTCCACTCAAGTGGGAAGTACATTTCCCTTAACACCGAGTTATATATGTATGTGAGTGGGATGATGAGTCGTTTAGGTAGATTTTTAAGGACTTCGGAGGTTATGCAGTCAAACCCCGGAGCTTTTCTCGTTTGTAAACGCTGTATTATATTCTTTACATCGGCTGGACTAAATGGTGCAATAGGTAGAGATAACTGGAGCGGTACATCTAGTTCTTTTAAAATAAGGACAGAATGTTGATTATCAGTAATATTTGGATGAGGAGTAAGCACATCAGAGAGGTATTTAGCGAAGGTTTCAGATTTTTATTTCTCGGCCTGTTGGCTAAGATCAAAGTGTAGTAATTACTCTTAAATTTATTTTTACAATAACTTTTATTTATAAAATCGATTTTAAAATTAATTCTTCGTCAAAATTGATTGTATTATTTAATAAACGATTACTATTTCTATATTTTATAATTTGTAATTTTTCTAATAAGTTTCTTTTTTTAAATTTATATTCTAGAATAAGAAAAAAAACATAACATAAAAAATATAACAGGTAATATAAAAATTTTACACGTAGTATATAAATTTTAAAAAGAAAATGATTAGAAAAATTATAAATTATAACAAAAAAAACGGAATTAGTAATAATTGACTAAATAATATGATCAATTTTAACGAATAATTAATTTTAAAATCGATTTTATAAATAAAGGTTCTTGTAAAAATAAATCTAAGAGTAAATACAAAAAAAAAAAAAAGTTAAATTAACTAAAAAATTTTCTTAGATTACAATTTACAAAAAACATCAAAATGAAGAACAGTATTAATAAAACGAACTGACAGTGAACAATAACAGTATTAGTAAAACAAACTTTTCTCCCTTATTTATTACTGCAAGCTGACCAACAAGATTATTTAGCAGTATTGAAAAGAGCAGCATTTTGCTTTATTAACACTGTTCTTCATTTTTCTGTTTTTTTTTGTGAATTTTAATCTTAAATTAATATTTTTCATTTTTTATTTTTAAATGTTCACTTGATAATTGCCTAACAGCAGAAAAGATTTGTGATTTTATCGTTTAAAAAAATATTAGTGATTTTAACTTGTTTTTTGTTGTTTATTTTAATAAAAAAAAAACACTACATTCCGCATTCTTAAAAAAATACATAAATTGTTGTTATATAAATATCACAGTTAATTTATATGTAACGTTTTTTGTATACACTTGATAATGACGTAATTGTCGAAAAGCTTCGCGCGAATAAATTTTTTTATAATAATTAAACTGTGTTTTTATCTTTATATATATATATATATATATATATATATATATAGTATGTATTTACAAGTGCATATAATGTATAAAGTTATAAATTACCCAGGGGAAGGATACATAACAAATATGATAAAAAAACGCGCCAATGGGAAAAGAATTATCTGGAAAAACAGTAATTCGGAATTCGAGGAAATAAGTAAATAAAATTAAACATTTTCCATTTTAATATACGATCGCGTCTGTGGTTTGTTACAGTAATTTTAAAGTTTCGATTGGGCGTATGTTTATCATCGGAATTCATCCTTTAAATCAAGCTGCTTCTTATATTAAAACGATGAAATTTTTAAACGCAAAAAAAATTGTATATTTCCCGGTTGACGTAAAATCTCTCGATTATCAAAGAAGATTATGTTGAAAATTAACTATCACTCTATAACACATAACCTTCATATAAAATTGATAATTTTGCGTTAAAGTTCGACAACGCGCGATTGAAACAGTTAAAAAAAAAATGTTTAAATACGCAAAACAATTACAAAATTTAAAAACATATATATATATATATATATATATATATATATATATATATATATATATATATATATATATAAATCAAGAATTTAAATAAAATTTTAAAAATAAATAAATCGGTAATCGTTTAGTTATTTAAATTACGAACGAAAATATATAAATACGGTCAATGACTTCGTAAAACGGGAACAATGAAAATATAAGAATTTTTTAGGAAAAATTGACAACTTTTTTATTATATGACACGAAAAAACGATAACAGAAGTTAAGGATTACGATACGAATCATCAGACACTTGAAAAAAATTTAATAACTAAAAAAAATAAACTTAATCTATACCTTACTAAAAAGTATAAATAATGAAAACAACTAAAAAAATTTTTTTCAACAAAAAGGCTTCCGTTCGAAAAGTTGCAAAGTATTATATATATATATGTATGTATATATGATTTACATAAAAGTTTATAAACTCGTGGCGTAAAAGTTTAAGTTTATAAAGTTGCGATCATTACGTAACTCTCAACCGAACAGATTGCACGCATCTTTAAACTTAAAAAAAAAAAAATTATCACGGAGAAAGTAATCACACCCCACTCCGTATAACATCATATGCGCTGCGTATAATTTTAGTGCTTTGAATGTAGGTAAAAATAAACGTACAATGGCTAGGCACGACTTTCGACAACGAACAATACAACGATGATTACATATATATATATATATATATATATATATTTGTACATACACACATATATATATGTGTGTGTACATACATTAGTCATACCCTGTCAGTTGCGTTTTGCCGATAATTACGTGTTGAATAGTAATAACGCCTGCAAGACATGACAACTGACCTCCATAACTGCTCTAAAGCAGTAGGATTAACGATAAGTATCGGTAAAATATAGGTCATGACGAATATACATAGTCATTTGGCCATATAAAAAAATGGGCGAAAATTAAAACAGGTACAACGGACAAAGAAATCAAAAGACCGAAGCAACTCTCGAGGGTTGGCAAGCTGAGGAATATACTTAAAATAAATACCTGCATAATTGTCACGAAGGGACTAATAAAGAACAATGCTCGGTATTAAGTTTGGAATGGAAGGTACGATAGGACAACACAGTAGACTGACGGGTGTAGCGGAACGATTAACACAAGTGAAATGGAGCTGAGTGGGTCATGTAACAAAAAGAACAGAATGAGTACCGAGAGAAAACCAATCAGATTTTTGAGCACAGCCGTAAACTCGATAAGAGGGACGAAAGTTCACCAGAGTAAAATCTAGAACGAGGTACCGCTTATATCCAGCAGTGAATATATATAATCGCATCGGATACATCAATAGTGTATGGTACTCAATATTCGGACAACGGTTTATATAAAACTGATAAATAAGATGTATGATAAATTACTGTAAACATTTATAGTATACAAAATGACCGAGGGTAACCTAAATGTTCGAATTTTTTACACACACACACGCATATATATATATATATATATATATATATATATATGTATATATGTATATATATAAAATATATTTAAAGGAACAATTCTTGATATACACTATATATATATATATATATATATATATATATATATATGTATATTTATATATTTTGGGGTGGAAATTCAGATTTTTTAATCACCTTTTCTTTATACTTGTCTAAATGGACGTTGAAGATTTCAGCCCGATTGTATTAACCGTTCGAATATTATAAGACTGAGAAATGTGGTATTTTATTGTGTACGCAACATAATTATAATTAAAATTTTATATCTCGAGTATCATTTCGATTTAAGGTATCGGATCTTCCTCCGGAAATTATTTTTTAATCGATGAAAGAATTAATTCAAAGAAAATAATTCTGACAAAAATTCCTAAATTCATTAAAAAAAAAAAAAAAACACGAAAGATGACGAAATTTGGACATTTATGAAACGATATTCTACACGAGTAAAAGTACTTATAATTATGCACGCAGTGATAATAGTATGTAATTCGTATTTAAATATACTCTCCAAAAAAAACACGATTTTACAAAAAATAAAAAGATCAAAGCTCAGTCTCCAACGTTTATATATATATATATGTACACACACATATATATATCCGTGTGTGTGTGTGTGTATGTATGTATGCGGAAGGGAAATTAGGAAAATAACTCATTTTAACGCATAATTCGATGCGTAAAATACGATAGCGCATTATCTAAATGCGTAATTAATGATTTAATTACAAAAAGATCATTTATATATAAATCGAGATTGTACTTTAAAAAAAAAAATGAAAACACCTCTCCGTTATCCATCTTAATTGCGTACATATTAAATGGACGAAAAAAATGTAAACAACTCTTTATCTGTATCATATATACAAAACACATATCTACAATATATATATATATATGTGTGTGTGTATGTATATGTAATATGTATAGAATAATGACCAATGTATATTAAAATATATATCGCATACAACAGATGACACACATCGCATAATTTTAACAGACGATTCGCAAATAAGGTAATCAATACGCATAACGATAAAAATTAAAATCCCGCCGCTGAAGAAAATCAATGGAAATTCTTAAAAGGTAATTTGTTCTTTTTTTTTTTAGTAAAGTAATAATCATAAAAATAAAATACACCAATAATAATCAAACCAAATCAAAATTTATTTCCAATAAATCAATTATAACACGAAAATGACAACGAACACGAATATATTGTAAACAACAGAGTAATCTTACAAATGAACATGTTTTACAAATACATTTTTACCAACAAAAAATTTAAAATCCACCAATGATGGGCGAACAGTATTATACGAATATTATAACATAGAAAAAAGTATATCGATTGCAACGCACACACAAGTCGCATACATACAAACATACACCTACAAGCACGTATAAACGTACAATTAACTCCCCGCGCACATACATAAATCACACAATCAAACACGCATACATCGTATACGTATACAATCAATTATTTACTAACTGTATTACCTATTATACGTCTACATTTTAAATTATTTATAAAACGATAGAGCGAATAGGAATGAGTAACGTCACACAAACCATTGATTATCTCACGTATTTGTTAAATAGGACTAAATATTAATTTAACATTAATTCACGGGGAGCTCTACATTTACCCAAAACATGCATTAATAATAATAATAATATTAATAATAATGAAAAAAATAATAGAAATTGAAATAATTAGCAACGACAGAAGGGTGATATTACCGGGAGCGTGAAAGGGGCATTAAGATATCGCGTGTTATTATAAACTAACATTTTTGTTTTATTTTATTATTCATTCCCGGTATTTTAATTTTCTTTTTATTCATTATTATTATTATTATTTTGCATTCTCGGCCATATAATGAATTTGCATATTGACAAGTTATTTCTTTTTTAAACAACCAGGAGCGTGAACAAAACTCTAGCTACCCGGCAGGCAGGTGAAACGAAGGAAAGGTCATATTAAAATATATGACGTCCAGTTGAAAAACGGATAATGAAGAAGAGGGAATAGGGTACGTATGGATAAATAGGATATGGTGTTCATTGTTTTACCCCTACACACACACACACACACACACATATATATATATATATATATATATATATATATATACATGTATATATATATATGTATGTATGTATATACAGCATCATTCGATAAATGGAACAGGGTCGATACCGAGGACAGTCAACTACATACAAACAATGAGTATTTTTCTTCTGATGATGTAAAATACATATTTTTATTTTATAAAATAAAATAAATTATACATTTATATTTTATATAAAATAATTATCCCTAATCAGCAATCTTAAAAATTATCCATTTTTTCAAACGCAACATATATAACAACATATTATGTAGGCATTACACATTACGTTACGCATATGTAAGTATATTATGGTATGCATGTGTATACAAAATATATATTATATATATATATATTATATATACACACGTAGTATTAATCGTTAAAAACAATTCTTTTCTCGCGGTACGGTTAGCCAATTTATTTAGCGGACAATTTCCGCCTATAATCCAGTTTGTTGATTTTTTATTTTTATCCCAGTGTATGTTGTAATTTTGTTTCATGAAAGTATTCATGTATTTTGCTTCTTTTTACTTGAATTTGCCCTAAACGGTCTGCGACGATGTTAATGCAAATGTGTGTGTTCCGCTTTGAGGACATATTGCGCAATTTAATATTTACGCCTACCTATATATACATATATATTCAAATGTACAAAATAAATATACGCGTTATATATATATATATATATATATATATATTAAATTCTCCCTGGTTCCAAAATTGTCTTGAATTTCGTCGGTTATATCAAACATTTGAATACACGCTTATCCTCCTCTAGCGCGAAACAATTGTACTGTTCATTTTCTGTCATGCTCCATTTTACTAAGCCCGTATCTTCTTATTATTATCGTGTTGACGTAGTTTCTAGAGTGCTCGGCTGGCAACTCGACGGTCGAGCGTTCGAAACTGACTCGCAATATAAAAAGTTTTTCATCATTATATAATGCTTTTAGTTGCGTACCTTGGATGTTAGCTTATTTTGTACCTAAAAATAAACGCACAATGGTTCTATTCACGACGTTCGGCAACGAACAACACGACGACGATGATCTCATTCAAGACATATATACTTTTTTTTAGTGTTGTTCATAAAGTAGAATTCAGACGTGCACTTTTTGGAAATATACTTAAGTTCTTATATGTTCAGTTCTTCACTTTTCGAAATAAACTACAGCGAATCATTCTATTATCTGTAGCCATAGAATAGCGTTTTATTAAAAACAATTAAATTTAAGATATAAAAAAATTAATTAAAAGAACATTTAATAAATAATTTAACTCGTGTCACCTAACAAACTATCGTATTGTTTGAAATAATTATATTACAGAGAAGTTCGTTATTGAATCGGATAAGGGAAATACAATTAATTTAGAAGGGATTACTTCGAAATATTCTGGAAGGTAATATCCGCGGAAGCCCGAGAAACGCATTTATAACAACAACAACAACCCCGTTACAAGATGCTGGTTAAAGAACGAAAAGTGCTGCGGAAGAACGGGAAAGATGGAAGTTTGTCGTCGTGGACCAGCCTTAGGATTGTATTAATGATAATGATATTAAATTATTAATTTCAATCTATTTCTACTCTCTAGTGCTCTATCATTAAATCTCGTTTAACATTAGCCTAGTTAATTAGAATTCGATCCGGTTGAAATTAATTTTTGTATTTATATATATATATATATATATATATATATATATATATATATATATATATATATATATATATATATAAAATCAATCATCATCATTATTGGCACACTCGGTATTGAATATAGGGGCATCGTTTTTCGTGGGTTTGAATAAATCCAATTCCGGTTGTACATCGTTTTCCGCATTCATTGCAGATATACACGTTATCCGCATTATAAATTCCTCCGATACCTTGCAGCCGTTTCTGTTTTTTCTTTTCTGTCGCTACTTCTATTATTTGTTTCGCTGTCAACAAGCCGTCTTCTACCGTACGTTTCCACATAGGTCGATATTGTGCAAGTTCTCGCCAATTGCCAAAATGAATTCCAAATTCGGCGAATATAAGCCATAAGTAGTCTCTGTACCTCCAGCAGGTGCGACCAACATAAAAGCATCTGTTTCGGCAGTCTGGTGTTGCTCATTCTTGCAACACACACACACACACATATATATATAGGGTTGTGATTGTGTTTATGTGTATGTATTTCGAGTAGAAAGTTTATTTGATAATAGATATCCAAATAACTTGGAAAAATAATAATAAAACAATTAAAACACGTAAAAAAATTAATTTAACGTACTGTTTTGCAAATATTATGATTTATTCAGCATAATTATCTATTATAAATAAAAAACAAAATAAAAACACAGTTTAATCACTATTGAAAATTATTTATTTGCCCGAATGTTTTAGACAATTACGTCATTATCGAACGTACATTTTTTTCTCTACGCTTGATAATGACATAATTGTCGAAAAGGTTGGCTCAAATAAAAAAAAAAATTTTTTATAGTTATTAAACTGCGATTTTGTTTCGTTCTATTTATAATTCATAAAATCATTACTCTCCGACGTATCGACATATTATTATTACCTATACTGGCTAGTTATAAACTGAAAGAAAACGGATATAAGAAGGGGTAATCGACAAATCGATCTTGACAAACTAGAAAAATATTGGCTGGCATTTCTGTGTGTTGCAGATATTTACATACAAGCACGCGCGCATACGTGTTTGTAGATACTTGCGTGTTTGTGCAATTACTTGTATAAATTATAATGTAGGAAAGGATTCTTAGTTTTCAAAATTCGGCGAGAACAAACTTTTCGCTTCAAAGGCGAAACTATTTTAAACGAATATTTGTCTAACAATTCTGTTAGGTTTTATGACAGAGTATCATCGTAATTTTGTTGCATGTTCTTAGATGGACGTAGACTGGTTTTTCTGAATCCGGTGTTTTAGATGGTCTATCATTTTTCTTCTCTTGCTCGATTCTTGAGTATATTTCTTCGTACCGCTAGTAGGAATTAGCTTTCTTTTATCGATGCCCTCAACGACAGTTAACTTAACATCAATTGAATATATTTTTGTTAGAAATGAGATTTGTCCATGAAATCGTGAAGAAACATCGATACATCCACATTTTAAAAGCGTCATCTAATCTTCCCTCGCATTTGACATTAATTAACAGCGTAATTGTATAAAATGTAAATGACGTATATATATGTATATGCACGTGTGTTGGTAAAGTAATTTCGAATCTTTTTTTGAGAGGCGTCATTATCCTATAAAACTTCTTGTATGATAGATTCTTTACTTTACTTTACTTACTTATTGTATATATATATATATATTTACAAATCATCAATGATGGAAAATGTCGTAATTGTGCAACTAATGAAATAGAGGATGTCCATCACCAGGGGCGTATTTCAACTTTTGTCGCCCCTACGCCACACAAGTGGTGCCGCCCCATGTAAGGCCATCGATTTTCCAAAATTTTGTTACTCAAATATGTTGGTTGTTATGAATCGAAAATGATTTGAATCGACGAATAAATTTTGAAAATTTGATCGAAGAATTCGCCTTAAGAAAGTCAAGAAAAATTGTACTATAAAATAATTACTTGTATTTTTTGTGATAATATATCTGATTTAAAACTAAAAAAATTAATTTCTTTTGTTAACAAAATTTATTTTTGGTCCTACATGCCTTCCCAAAATTTGCCGCCCTATGCCATGGCATTCTTGGCATTTGGGGTAATACGCCCCTGTCCATCACATAGTATACGCATGTAGTAAATATAACCACTCGAGAAAATTGTATAATATCGATTGCTCTCTTAATCTTAGTGAAATTATTCTATTAGAAAAATTTCCTATTTTTATCTCGGAATTATTTAAGATTAAACATAGATATTGATAGTCACTACCGGTAGCCATAAGCTACTTTCGCGGGCAACTCTATTTTTTTTGTAGGTATATATATATATATAAATGTATTATAAGAAATATACATATATATATATATATATATATATATATATATATATATCGTTATTCGCTTATTTCTATCCATTGCTGGATGGAAGCGTCTCCTTCCTTTCTCATTATACTTGGATAGTGTATACGTCCGACCACGAATTCTATGTCATTCTCTCGGTTTCATATTCATTTTATTATGCAGGCGTCAATACATCAGTTAAAATATGTCAGATGTTCGTTATTGAATTATTTTGTCTGTGCCGTTTTTAACCGCTCTGTAGGTTCGTAAACGAACATTTATGTGATTTTTTAAATCAGTTATGTTATCTTATTTTCGATAACAATATCGGGAGTTATTTCTTATACCTGAATTATATTATTCATTTCTATACCATCTGGACATTTGTATGCATTCTACCGATATATATATATATATATATATACTGCTATAGTTGCGACTAATCAGCATCGAACGATTAATAATGTAGGAAACGTTTCATCGGAATTGTTTATTACCGTCTACAAGTTATTTCGAAATCTATACCGAAAAGTAATTACGAACGAAATAATATCGACACGCTATTTAGGCATCGGTCTTCTTTGAGCTCCGGCCGTGACATCGAATAATTCCGGTTCGTAGAATTTCCCGTCTAAATCTATCAAATAATAAAAGCGTCGATTCTCCATCTTCAACGGTACGTAACCTTTCTTGCATTGACGTCCAACAAGGCAATTCAACTGCGTACGAAAATAATAATAATAATCAAATCAAATTAAACACTTTATTCGGAAAACAACGCGTGTTGAGTACAAAGTGAATACAATACGTAACATTGCGAAAGAAGTACTACTTCCCAATGTCGGCTATTGCGCCAGCACTCGGTTGTTCACTGTGTACACAAATGCATTCCTAAATGTTAACACGATATGGTTGATACTTTCATACGTATTTAATAAAAAAATTTTAAATCATTATAAATTCAGACTATCGGCGAAACATATAAGAAGGTTGTATATATCGATACACTTCGTATCAGCATAAACATAATCAATGTGTTTTACAAAGTCAAATATAAATAAAGTAAAACTTATTATACGTATACTTGATACGAACAATTCCATATATATATATATATATATATATATATATATATATATATATATATATATATATATAAAGTCGTGCTACAACGAATAAATGTACTACCCGCATAAATAGATTTCCTCAATAAACCGTATCATATCAATACACACAAACACCGTACACAAAATAATAAAAAGTAAATAATATTAAAATTGTCAGTTATTTTGTGAACTTTAAGCAGCTCATTGAGAAACTATCTGAACGACCGTATTATAAGTTGGAAAGTCAGAAATGTAACAAATTCAGATACTTAGATCAGGTTATTCAGCAAAATGTGGATTTTAGAGGCGTTAAAAATGACATCAAGCGTTTCAATTAACGCGCAATGCACGCAAAAAACCGATATCTATGAATTCCAGGCTGGGAAATTTCTATTAAACCGGAATGGTTACATGCGGTCGAATAAAATGAAGCGAGGAAAATTGAAATATTGAGAAGTAGAAGGAATGTAAGATTATAAGAAAAATTCTCGACCTAAGAAAAAAGAAAAGATGTTCAGAAACACAGACCTAATAAAGGACTAAACGAGAAAGTAGAACAACTATCTGTGATATCTGACGTTAAATTGCATATTCAGAGAATGAGTAATTTAGAGACTAAGGCTGGATTCTCCATTATAGGCGTGGTCACGCATGACGTTCACACTTACGGTCAAACTTTAATCAGTCTTGAACCGTCAATACTCAAATTCGGTCGTATTCTACTTTTAATAAAAAATAATCTTATTCGATATTTAATTAATTGTTTATATTTTACGTCGAAAAATATTCGATTGATCATGAGTGTGAATCAAGCCTAAGAGAAGTGAATCTTTCAGCATTCCGACAAGTTGTAGTACGAGATGATAGTTGGAATCTCGATGAAATGCAAATAGATAATGCAACGATCGATAATATGAAATTTAGAAATAAAACTAAAAAATTCGACGGATTTAAAACGACCAAAAGTATAATCAGAGAACCACCGGATGAACGGACTATAGGGGGGAAGAAAAAGCATAACTATGAAGAAATACTGTAGGAAGAAAGCAAAAGAAAAAGTTTGTTCTATTCACATAGATGGCGTTAAATTCGAAGGGAGGAAAAAGATTACAACTAAAAAAAAAATTACGAAAAATAAAATACTGTGTTCAGTGATAAAACAGTGTTAGTAAAATATTTAGGAGCCCGGATACGGTATTGATCAAAATAAATCGAAATATTGTAACAGATATCGTCGTGCCAGATAACAGAATATCGGAGATAAAGTATACGGAAATAAAATAAAAAAACCTACGAAAGATATGAAAGGAAAAACAATTCCGATAATAATATGAAATTTTTTTTTTTAAGTGTAGAATGCATGATCTTTTTTTAAAAAAAAAAAAAAAATTAATAAAAAAGTAGTTAAAATTGGAAAAGAATCAGTGATTTCAACTGCTTTTTTGTTGTACCGCTGAGTGTGTAGCTGTATTTCTATCCTTATCATTAGTGATTTCATTCATCATGATGAAACTTGATCATCTGGAAAACTTGAGTATATTTGTTGTCTTTCTTACGAGTACCGAGACATCGAGGAATCCCCGATAATGAAATTGTAGATTCATTAGCTAAAGTTGAGTCCATTTAGCAGTTTCCGTACTTGATATCATAAATTTTATACGGTTATGTCCGGAAACAGATGTAAATTCTCAAGATGAAGTAATTTAATGTACAGTTCAGAGCGGAACGTTATTTAAAAACGACATTCGAAGAACACTTGATCAGGATTGCAAATTGCACGTCCAGCATGTAGAGGGCAGTAGGGAGTTAAGCTGCATAAGGAACAGGCAATGCGGCAACAAGTAATACTCGAACCGCAATCTGCTGATAAGTACAACTCCTCTCCGCTTAATGTTTTTCAAAAAGTACAACCATGGAAATCTATGGAGAGACGGTTGCAGTACCTAGCAGCTTAACTTCCTACTGCCCTCTACATGCTGGACGTGCAATTTGCAATCCTGATCAAGTGTTCTTCGAATGTCGTTTTTAAATAACGTTCCGCTCTGAACTTTAGATTAAATTACTTCATCTTGAGAATTTACATCTGTTTCCAGACATATCGATATTTCTAGAGAAGTTGTCCGAGTTTATAGAAATATGAATTAGTAAGTACAGTATCACGGGGCATCGAGACATCGACGAATCCCCGATAATGAAATTGTAGATTCATTAGCTAAAGTTGGGTCCATTTAGCGGTGTGGTATTCTCTTTAATTTTCGCACTTGATATCATAAATTTTATACGGTCGGAACATAAGAAACTCTGGGAACAGACATATGTGGAGTGTATACAGCAGGTCGCCTCTTACTAGGTACTGCAACCGTCTCTCCATAGATTTCCCATGGTTGTACTTTTTGAAAAACATTAAGCGGAGAGGAGTTGTACTTATCAGCATTATTTACAACGATGACTCTGTTGAACATTCCAAAAAGAGATATACAAAAGCCTTACTATCTCTAAATTGTTCCGTATACCATACGTAAGCTCATCATTTTTAATGAAAATGTACGCCGTATACGAGGCTGTTTCTTTTATTAGATTATATCGGAAAAATAAAATATCCTAATACTCACTGACTCCACGAGTGTTCTATTTTACAACTGTCCACATTCCCGGAATTTTCGATGAATCTATTACAGCTATGCGACAGTGGATTTTGGCAAAACTTCACTAGCGTGGAACAAAGGTGGAGTTTAAGTAGGACCCTGCCCACCGTGGCGCTCGTGGAAATTGAGATATCGGATGCGATTATTCGATCGGATCTAACTTCGGTCATTGAAAAGCACGTTAAACTACAATGGGGACAGTTAATACCAAAGCTTAAGGAAATGTTGTACCGTTCTTCTAAATCATCTTTCGATTCAAAGGACAATCCTAAGAGAGTCCGGGTTTAATTTCTCCATTAAAAAAATTTGCCTCCGTGTTTGTCAGACTAAGGGGTGGTCCTGTACACCTCATAATTTTGTCAAGTTGGGGATCGTCAGAAGTGGAGTCTGTGGGATATGTTATATCGAAGATAGCATCTAACGTCAGATAATACAAAAATAAGGATAGCTTTCTGCCTGAGCTTCTATCGACAAGGAATAATACACTGCCGATACAACTTGAAGAGTTTATTGTGGATCCTACCTCCTTAGATTCGCGTAGATTATATAATTTTATTATGGCTAATAATATAAATTTATAGTCTGAACAGTCCATTTAAACTTGCCAAAGCTGGGCGAAAAAAACCGAACCAAAACAAAAAACAACGATATAAATATGGTGCGATAAGAACGTGATTACAGCGTTGTTTCCGAAAAAAAAACACGAACACGCGATAACGCGTTATCGTGAATTTCCGCAAATAACACGAATATTTTTCTGCCGATCGCTTCATTCTTCCTTGTTCGGACGTTGTGTGCAAAAACTTTCGGATAAATCGAAAAACGCAATGAGCATCGAACGATACTTTTTTATTACAGTTGCGCAACATCGTTGACCTAATTCGGCGACTCTTAAACGCCTTTTTCATTATTCGATGAAATTTTTAGTCGAAATTCATACTCGAAATAAAAATTACGCTACGCGTTAGACAGCAACATTTTCTTAATCATTGATTCGGGAACTATTCGTAATAATTTTTTTTTATATATATATACATAGACGTAAAAAAGAACAGAAAAAACTTTTTCATCCATGTGCTAAGAGTAAATTGCCTAGTGATTAGCTCAAATCTATATTTATTCCAATAAATAAGAAACATAGCTCAAAGAAATGTGAAGACCACAGACTAATTAGTCTTATGATTTGAAAATCATTCATAGACGAATATTCAAAAAATGCAAAGAAAATGTCAGCAGAGAACAATTTCGATTTCAAAATTGAGTTGGAACAAAGGAAGCCGTTCGTACGTCGTATTCAACGTATTGACGCTTATAATATATTGGTAGAAAAATCTGGTTTTATTCGTAGTACGAGAACAATTAACATTTTTAAGGCTATATATATATTTTTTTGTAACTTCATATCATTATCGCGACAAAGTTTAATAAAATTACCCGGATAAAATTATTTATTAAAAATTAAAAATGACCAATAATATTAAAAGTGTTTTGTTCTTTTAACAATTAACAAAAAAAAAAAAAAAAAAAAAAATTAATATAGCTCAAAGTTTATATAAGTGAAAATTGTTTAACACGAAATGGAGAGGGCTGAAATACATTTTCGCGTTTAAAGAATTTCGTGTTAAACGGTATTATAAAAAAACAAAGTATACATATTCAGCAAAATTACTTTTATTTTATATACAATAGATATGTATTAATAAAAACAATATTATTAATAATAACTTAATGAAATTTAATACATACATAATTTTCATTTAATATATATATAAAACGTTTATTGATTTTTTGAAAAATAATCTAATATTTTTGCATTTTTTAACGTCAACATTTTCAACAAATTGTTCGATATCGTCTATTTTATTATTTATTTCACAATTGACAAACAACTGCGCATACTTTTCACGAAGTTGCGCACTTCGGATGTTGCGGGAACAAGAACTGCATTGTTCATTCTAATTCATATCGTCGGAATCTATATCAACGATATATTTTTTAGCTTTGAACAATTTGCAAAATTTCTTTGCCATAAAATTCTTCCGACGATACTGTAGAACAGTTCGATAATATAGAAACTTTCCCAAATATTTCATTAAATATCGGCTCAGTTTCAACATCTTCCTCCTCCATCCCTTTTGGCACCATAGAATCTGCTATCTTTAACAGTGCTGCACGATGAAAGCAATCTTCAAACGTATTTGTAGTCACTGAATTCCATCGCAACGTACGATGTGCGTATTAAATGTTGAGATAGAGAAATATTATTTTGCTTCGATTGCGAGTAAATATTTTGGAAGCAATTGCTTTAGTAAAATTTTAAATTTTGCATAATACCTTGATTACATCGTTGTAAAACCGGTTCTGAGAAGCGAAATATTTTCTTGTTAAGCGTTTTTTTGTTTGTAAGAGATAATTAAAAAAATGTAAGAACACGCGTGGTAATTTGTCGAGACCGTTTCGTTATTTCGTGTACACTGATATTTCGTCTTAACCGTGTGCCCCGATAGGATCAACACAGTCTGCGAAATTTCAAAGTTCCCGTTACTTTTCAAACACTGTATCGTCCTCCTATTGTTCGCCAGCACACATTGTACGTTATTTTCGCGTGTAAAATGATGTAGAATTTAAGGCAATAATTATATCCAACATAGGTGCACGCGCACATATTATACAGCGTGCAGTGCCCACTGATTTTTTTTTCGTCGCAATTTTGAGTTTATACGTTGATGAAAAACTTTTATGCCGCCAGCTGAATCGAACCTTCGACCGTCAGGGGAAATAAATACGTATACAATAATAATTTATATAACGGCTAAAGTAATTAATTAAAATATCGATTTGATACGCGAAATTAGTTTACATTATTATAAAATGATTATTATTAAATTTCTGCACCAAAAACCATTAAGGAATACAAAATGCGCCAGCCGAAAACAAAAGTTAGAAAATTCGAATATGCGAACAAAATTATTCTCGATAAATACGAAAAAGCGAAATTACAATTAGGCCGTACAGGCGAATTACTTTTATTATTATTATTAATTATTATTAATTATTATTAATTATTATTAATTAATTATTATTAATTATTATTAATTATAGACCGATCTGTATACTATCGACTCTCTCAAAAATATTTGAAACGAGTATGAAAAGGCTACTGATAAATTATTTAGGAAAGATAAATTTTCCTACATATATCCTATATTGCTCAATGTCTCGAAGAAGGTAGATCTGTTATCTCGGTTTATTTCGACTTACGTAAAGCTTTTGACATAATTGATCCTAAAATACTTCTAAGGAAATTTTACAATTGTGGGTTTAGAGGATTTATACACAATCGGTTTAAGACTTACTTAGAAAATAGAAAGTATGTTGTCAAAATAAACAATGCGTATAGTGAGTGTGAAGTGCAGACTTCGGGAGTACCACAGGGTAGTGTTTTAGGGCCTACCTTTTCTTAATATATATTAACGATTTTTGCGTAATTTAGACGTCACTGGGAGAATATTTAGTTACGTTGACGATACGGTGCTTGCTCTAGATTCACGATATCCTAACATATTACAGAACTTAATAGAAAACGACGTAGATAAAATTTATGAATGGTTGCATAGGAATCGGTTGGTTATTAATGTTACTAAAACGAAGTATATGATATATAACGTTGTGGAAAGATACGCAAATATCGTTAGGAAAAGACAACAAATTGGTTAGTCGATGATATTAAATACTTAGGGATTAAGCTGGATAGTAAGCTGAATTGGAGTTCACATTCGTTATATTTATCTAAAAAACTGAGAAAACTAAACTACCTACTATATTATTTAAAGCAATACTTTCCTCCCGTACACTTAAGGCGAACTTGCTCTGTACCAGCCAGTTTTAGTATATGGAATACTGCATTGGGGTAAAATGCCAAAGTGTCATATCAAACCTATTGAGCAATTGCAAGTACATGTGTTAAATTGAATAATTTTTAATGAAAATACAAAAACGTTAAAAATAAACTTCTATCTGTACATTCTATATCTGTTGCAATTTGTGGTCAGAAATCATACTAAGTTCAATATATCATTAAATAAAGGAAACACTAGGACGAACGGAGAATATAAAGCGCCAGTTCAATAAAACTAGGATGAGAGACGAAGCAGTTTATGCTAATAGAATTTAATGTACTACCTCGAGAGTTAAAAACAGACCTAATTAATTAATTATAAGCGAAGAAGAAGAAAGTTATTAATTAAATATTTAATGATTATTTCTGCAACTAAATCTTGAAATTCCTAAAATTCCAATTTTTTAAAATATTTTATTTTTCGTTATTAATGTTATTACCATTACTATTGTTGTCGTTATTATTGCAATTATTATTATCATTACTGTTAGTGTTGTTATTAGTATTATTAATTATTATTGGTTAAACTTCATAATTATAGCGTATGCAGAGTCTCATTTACCTCGTTCTTTAAGATTGCATTCGGTGTGCGTAAGACTTTTTAACGTCAAATTGTCTTCATGGGGTACATAAATGTTCGTATATGTTTATGTGTGAGCATATATAAGTATTTTTGCGGTTATTTATGTATCAGAAGAAGATGATCATGTGTATATAATAATATTAACATTTCACACGGTTTATCGTTAGTTTGTGGGTGTATCTATGGTTATTTAAATTTATTTTGTATTTTTTTTTTAATTATTTTTCTTTTATTTTTCGCGCGCATTGTGATTATTTTAATTTGATTTGTATATATTTAAATAATTTATTAAGGATCTTTTTATAATTTGCTTATAATTTTTCACTTATTACTAACACGTTTGTAAATGTTACAATTTTAATTTGTTAGCCGGCGCTCGCGCAGTTTGCGCGTAGTCGGTCTATGTTTTATTTTCATGTATGTAAACTTTTTAATGAAATGTCATAATAAATTGAATTGAATTGAATTTAATTTAATATTATTCATATTATTGTAATTATTATCATCATTGTTGGATTCCTTTTATTATTTCATAATTATCATTGCCATTATTATCCTTTTTGATTTCTTTGTCAATTTTCTTTCACTTAATTAAGGAATTAAGTTATCTTCAATGACAACGTTGAATTTTCTGAGGTTAAATTAAAATCGATTCCCCAAACGTATTATGTTTATGTATATATATTATTTCGTTAATACGCGACGAAAGTAAATAGGGCAGGATACATATTAAAACAAATAATTTTTTATTAACTAATTGTTACTTACCCTTCTGAGTGGAATCGTAGATTCATTATTAGCTTTAAACAGATGCCATGTACACAAACGGACCGATTCTCCTCCGGTTAGTAAAGTTAACCTCTTAACGGATCGTACACCGTAACAATAAGGCAATGTAAATAATATTATTCCTGTAAGAGAAACAAAAATTATATATATACATATATATATATATATATATATATATGTATATATATATGTGTGTGTGTGTAATTTGTGCGGACATAACAACATGAGAGATGTCGGTAGAAAATTCGAACGATTTGTAAATTTTATAATTTTATACATTAAACTGATATCAAAAGTAAATGAGTTATTATTGAAATTTGTTTTTAGTAATATTAATTATTGTTAGCGTTAAAACTAACGAACGAAGTCAACGTATGTTAATATTAAACTTGCCTGTATTAAACTTTTATCACATTATTATTATTAGTTTTATATTGTGCATTACTCCGGTGCTTACATATCACGGAAAAGTCATGTTAGAAATCAAGATGCCAGACAGGAAAGCCCATGCATGTATAAGACAGCCGACTAAACTATTGGATGAAATAGAACATGCAACGCAGATGAAATGGAACTGGGCAAGCCATGTGGTAAAGAGTAATGATGACAGGCGGACGAAACGAATAATGGAATAGCTGCCACAGGAAGGATACATACATAAGTCGTGATCGGCCGAACACAAAATGGCAGGATAATATAAAAAAGGTCAGCGAATGTAAAGTGGATGGAAAAGGCCGGTGTAGATCGAAATAAGCGTATTGTGATCGTGAAATATGGCGTATAAGAAAAAGATTACATAAGGAAGAATTTAAATGTGTCAAGACCGAACTATTAAGAAGATTCAAAATAAACCATACATATACACACATGAATATACTACACTTTTATACATACATATTGTATATATATGTGTGTGTGTGTGTACGTGTCTGCGTACCATTGTGTGTACAGCGTTACAACTAAATATCCACGTACGAGACCCTTATTTTTCAATCAATAAATTACATATTACGCTAAACCTGTTCGATATAAATAGAAGAAATAAATATGCGCTCGGTAATTACTACTAAAAAAAAAATATTTAATGTACAAAATCCTTCATCCATCCCATCAATATTTTTCAGTTAGAACGTGAAGTAATAAAGGTTTACTCCATCAGCATATACTCTAGTACACAGTCAATAAAACACAATAAAGGTCGAAGTTAAAATAAATACCGAAAATGATGATCTGTCCTTTTTCTTAACCTTTTTCACATATTAAAAAAAAAAAATGATCTATTGATGAAATTAATTTATTTTTATTTTCGATTTTCAGTTGTGTACAAGTAGAAAAGTTTGTAAGGTCGTTCTATGCCATATTTTGTGTCTGTGACTAGAATGATGTGAACCGCCATTTTACTTTTACCGTTTCCTTTTATGGTTCATTTCTATTTTCTATATTGTTACTATTAATTTTTGTTACCTGTTTTTTTTTCTCCTAAATAAAGTTGGGTTGTGTTTATATTTTAAATTTTTTTTTTTTTTATTCATTAGATATTTTAATTTTTGTTCATTTTATTTCCTAAGGCAAGTGATGTTTATTTCGTTTTTTTTTCCTCTTAAAATGCTAAAATCGACCTCTTTGTATGTGTATAGTTAATAAATTCGTAATTTCGTATACTGTAGTATTTTACTATCTATACTTACGCTCTCAATACTCATAATTTATGACATAAACAATTTTTTATAGGAAATATAAAACTTTTTTATGAATGCCGAAAATGACTTTCTGAAAGCCGAAAAAAATAGTGCCGAAAAATCTGCAATAAACAGATTTTTTTTTTGAAAACGTAGTTAACTAAATAAAGGCGTATTTTCCTTAGAATATTTCGCATATTCTTTATTTGAGTCTATTTCAAATTTCCTGCATTACAACGCAGTTATAAAATTTAGTTCGGCGCACAACTTTATCGATTGACCAGAGTATACATACATAGTTGGTTTAATTGAAACGACGCGGACTTTAAATTTAAACAGAGGAAAAATTTATTAATAAGGAAATAGAATGAAGTATGGACATAAATAAACGAACACATATCGCAATTAACTTTTACGGTTATTTAATCATTTTTATAATATACAGCATAATAAAAGATACGGTGTAAGTAGCACATAGAACACGTGAAATAATATAAATGTATATACATACACAGATTTGAACATAACACCTAGGACTGGCCATATCTACCAATTCTCGTTTGTGGTGTGCGCACTTCTCGGCTTCTTCTACTGCATTTTATAAAAATTACATTGGCAAACACTGTGCAAGGGAGAATATAATTAACAGCGGCGCTCTTGGCAACAGTGTATACGATGTGTCTTTTCGAAGGGCGTTTTATATATATATATATATATATATATATATATATATATATATAAAATACATAAACATATATATGTACATATATAAATGTGTGTATATAAATAAATATACGTGTTTATAAATACACAATTAATACCACTGGCTATAATTTTGAAACTATACATTATACATCTCATACAATAATATTATTTACTGTATGTAATATACCCTTTGACCATCTCCATTTACTACACGATCAAAGTTTCACTTGTGCCAGTACATATTCCATTATATACACTTTATATACACGTATATATAAATATTTATATATATATATATATATATATATATATATATATATATTTAATGACTTACATCTTTCACTAGGTCGATTGTGGGTGTTTGAAAATACGATTATAAAACTATAATTCGGAAGAACTTATATTTAGACGTAAGCTAATTTCTCGTATTAATAATGATATATACGATGAAAATACGAAATGTAAATAATTCGTTTAAAAGAATCCGTTTAACCATTTCAGTCACGATGTCCAACCAGTGGCAGCTTGTACATACCAACGATCAGAAATATCCGGAACAGCATAAAAATTTATAAAATAAAATAGTTAAAAGTACTAATTATTTTATGGAGATTGAATAAAATAAGTGAATTTTAATTATATTTTTCGTAGAATATATTATAAAATGTAAAAAATCATAAAAAGTGCTTTTAAATGCCTAGTTATAATGGTTGCTTGTTGCATACTTGATGCCACCTGAAGAAGACGTTGGAAAGCCATGTGCAACTTTACTGCTTATTGAAATCGTTTTGCAACCCGAATCCTTGAAGTACACACACTTGACACAGCGGAACATGTTTTTCTCATTGGGTTGTTTGTAACATCTAGGTGTTGAGTGCGCATTCTACCGGTCAACAAATGAACGAGTCTAATTGATGTCTTTTTTGTTCCCGCCTCTTTGCTTACTACCATAACTTTAGTTTTATTGCAGTTTATGAATATACTCATTTAATTAGATTCCGTATTGACCCTTTTTACCATCTTTTGTAACTCATGTTCATTATTTGTAATCAAAATCGCATCATAAGCATATGGGATGTTATTAATAGTGTGGCCGTTTATTTTTATTCTACCTACGTTGTCCGATAATGCTTTCCGGAATATATTATCAGAATACAAATTAAATAACATTGACGAAAGAACACAGCCCTGTCTAACTCCTTTTCTGATCTTAATTTCTTCTGTTTCTGTTTCTTCTGTTCTTACTACGGCTACTTGGTTATAGTACAGATTCTTAATTACTCTTTGTTCTTTCCCATCTATTCCAATATCGCGCAGGCACTCTATTAGTTTCCCATGTTTTACACTATCGAAAGCATTCTCGAAGTCGATGAAACAAATATAAACGTCTTTTTCGTGATCCATCCTTTTTTGTACTAGTAATTGTAAGAACACCAGGGCTTCCCTTGTTCCAACTCAATTTTGAAATCGAAATTGTTCTCTGCTGACATTTTCTTTGCATTTTTTGAATATTCGTCTATGAATGATTTTCAAATTATAAGATAGTCTGTGGTCTTCACATTTCTTTGAGCTATGTTTCTTATTTATTGGAATAAATATAGATTTGAGCCAATCACTAGGCAATTTACCAGAGTTATATATTTTATTGAATAGTTCCGTCAATTTTACAATATTTGATTCGTCTATTAATTTTAATATTTCGGCATTAGTATTATCTGGTCCAGGTGCCTTTCTGCTTTTAGAATTCTTGATTGCGTATTTTACCTCACTTTCGATTATGGTTGTCCCCGAGGTATCATTGTCATCCTCTGATATACTTGTTACATAATTGAAGAGTTCATTGACATAGTTACCCATACTGCTATTCTTCCGGCTTTCTCTGCTATTAAGTTTGTCATTTTTATCCAGTAATTTTGGCACTGAGTAACAGTTACGTTTCCCTGCCAATTCTTTTAATTTTTTACGAAACTCGTCTCATTTTTCACGTAGACATTCGATCTTTTCACATTTTTCGTTCATCCATTTGTCTTTAGCTTCCCTTATCTTATTCCGAATTTTTCTATGTATTCCTATATAGTTGCTTGTTCCTTTGTTTTTTCTACGTAACTCCATTAAGGATAGTATTTCTTCTGTTATCCATTCTTGTTTTTTCACAACCGATTTTTGAGTAAGTTGATCTTGTGTCACTTTGTTCATGTCCATTTTTAAGTCATTCCACGCTTCGTCAACATCTGCTATATTACCGTTGATAGTAAGTCTATGTATTCTTTCATTTAACTGTTCAGCGATTTTTACTTTGACGTCTTTGTTATTTAAGTTTTCTACATTGATTCTACTTTTTTTATTATTCCTTTCCATCACTTTGAATTTTATATGCACGATCATAACTACAGGATTGTGATCTGATACAATATCAGCGCCAGGGTATGTTTTAACAGCCCTAATTCCATTTCGGTGTCGTTTGCCTATTAATAGGTAGTCAATTTGATTTCTGATTATACCATATGGTTTGTCTACCGGGTATTTCCATGTATATAGTCTTCAGGAGGGTTATCAAACCATGTATTCGCTACAAGCAGTTCTTCTTCTTGACATAATTGTATTAAGCTGGATCCCCTGTCATTTTGTATACCGAGCCCATAGTCGCCTACTATATCTTTAACTTTGCCTCTACCCACTTTTGCATTGAAATCGCCGAGTACTATATTTATTTCTTGCTTCTTAGTTATTTTCATCAGTTCTTTCATCTGTTAATATAATAGTTCTACTTCAGCACCAGGTATGCATTTCCCTGTATTCGCCCATCTCATTTCGCTCACTCCTAATATGTCAATGTTGAGTCGCTCCATTTCATTTGTTGTATTTCTTACTTTTCCAGCCATTAACATACTTTTCATATTTCATGTTGCGATTCGGTAAGTGTTTTTCAACACATTTAGATTGTAGTGCTCTCTGTCATTGTAGATAATGTACTCTGAATTTTCCTGTCCCTAACATCCACCGTGCATTTGCTCCGTCCTGCAGAGTGCCACACCAACGAGGGCGTGGAGAAACTCGAGTTATTCCACATCGCTGTGTCTGACCGCCCATTGCCTGATGTAGTATTGCTACGACACCCCATGGGTGCAGCATTCGTATGATTATCTTTATGCGCCATGTTAGTTTGGCAAACGAAATACGGTGGTGGTTTCCCGTTGCCGTCCACCGGATTTTCTTTCGGGGTTTACTCCCTTAGCCTTTGGAAGGCAGCGGGTTTGTTTATTTTCAGGGTTATCTCCCTTAACCTTTGGGTAAAAACCCCAACAGCAAGGCAGCGGTTTGATACTGGGATAGCAGATGAGATTTATTTATTCAGGCGGCCTCATCTCACCACGGGTTAGTAAGCTGTGTTAGGTAGGCAAAGTTTTATAGACAGTTCCCAAACTGCCTCTTTCTCTCCTCATGCCTACTACCCTGTCACTACTGGAATCGTTTGCCTCAGACTTTCCAACAGTAGCCACTCTGGTCGGCGACTGCTTATTTGACTCACGTTTTATTCGCAGCTAACTTACATATCTGCAGGTCACTCCACTATCCGCCACCTGTGGACGAGCCCCGTTCCGGTTAAGCTCTAGTCCAGGAGATACAATGTACCCCCCTGGCAGGGATATATATATATATTAATCAGTACATCAGCCTTGTACTAGTTCTCAATTATCATTCAAGTTCTTTATTTTTTCAATTCTGCTGTCAGCCTTTTTCAATGTAGCTCTAGAAGTGTTCTTGATTGAGTCCATCACTGTCTGCCTCGGGAGTCTTGCATTCTGTCTGCGCGTGGGTATGTTTCCTCCGATAATATCTTTGCATGCGCAATCGAAAACATATACAGAAAACAGGCGTTATGTTACAAACATAAATAATGTACGAAGTGAATGTGGAACACAAACTTTTGGCGTTCCACATGGAAGTGTATTAAGTCCCAATGTGAATGTATATACGTACGTGTACGTATATATAATTTTTCTTTCGCTGGTCAGCCATATTTTGCCCCATTATTGCATAATCAGCATAGTAACTTTCATATGCGAAAAGACCTATCCCTGTCAACTAGGGACGGTCGAGAAAAAAAAAAACTTAATATTATACAGTGGAACTGTCGTAGTGTGAAAAATGCCTTGATAGCTTAATTGATGATTAGGAAGCTGATATAGTGTTACTATCGGAGACATGGCTTGAACCCAGTGAAAAATTCAAGTATAAAAATTTTACCATACACAGAAACGACAGATATCATAGATATGGTGGCGTGGCAAATTTAGTACGGGACCACATTACGTACTTTCCTACTTCCTACAATTTATCACAGTATTTCTTCTTGAATTCCACTATTTTTAATTCATTGAAAACTACATTCTTCATTGGTGGTGACTGGAATGCGAATAATGTAGCCTGGAGTAGTTTTACAAATAATTATTTTGGGGAACGTGTTATACGAAGCCTTTTGGAATGTAGACTGCTGTATTTTAAATGACGGCAGTCCAACTCATTTCGGCAGGCATGGATCTGTTACTAACTCGTTAGATTTGACACTGTGTTCGCCTACATTAGGTTTAATATCTAGCTGAAAAACTATGCCCGACACAACAGGGAGTGACCATTGTCCTATATCGAAATATGTATAAATATGCACAGGATAGTAACAGCATTTTTAACCAGCGTACGAACTGGCAATTGTTCTCTTCGCAGCTTCAGAAGCATGACTTAAATATATACAATGAGACTGACCCTAGCGAGTCCAGTTCCAGTTGTTATATGAAGCTATCAACGAAGCCCTATCATAGTCGACACCAACAATAAATTTTTGCTTAAATTTAATAAAACGCGGAAAAGTAAATCATGCCTTGGGTGGTCAGATTCCTGTCAACAGGATAATAGAAGAAGAGCTTTTCTAGAATATAAGGAAAATAACACTGTTGAAAATTATTTGCACTGGAGAAAAACTAACGCATTAGCTAAACGTGAATTTAAACTAGCAAACAATAAGAAATGGTAACAGTTTTGTATACAATTCAATCGACAAACATCAGGTGTGAGAATTATCTAAAGCTTTCAAATGTTTATCATATAACCAAGTTAGACATTTGTCAGAAGATCATTTTTATTCATTTCTTGAGTCACTGGCTCCACCTCATGTGCCTGAACTAGAGATTATGCAATCTAAAAGTACCTCCTTTGATCACTTTTTTAGATGCTCATTTTACTGAAAATGAGGTAGCCTACATTTTAACAAGGAAAACTCAATAACGCCAATTTATGATGTTTCTTTTGAAGCACTAAAAAAGTTACCGAATAATTTTTTTACTGTCTTCGTTCACGTTTTAAATAAAGTTCGGCAAACTAAACCGATTCCAAATTATTGGATGCTTTTTGTTATCGTCCCTGTGCCTAATAAAAATAGAACATTTAGACTAATTTCATTAGCTTATTGTTTGTGAATCCGTTATAGCTTTGCGTCTTAACTGGTAGTTAGAGCATAACGAAATCCTCCCAAAATAGTATGTATGGTTTTCTAAATAACACGAGTACATTGGACTGCGCGGGTGATTTAGTTGGTTAATATATATATAATAGTCTCGTTAACAAAGAATATAATATTACCGTTTTCCTCGATATAAGCCTTTAATAATGTACATTTGCCCACTTTACAACATAAATTATTGTCCCTAGGCATTCCAGGGTATTGTTACCACTTCATTAGTAGACTATTTTCACAACGCTATATTATAATAAGTACATTTTCGACCAGACCAACGAGTGGTATACAGGGGAATACCTCAGGGTTTTTCTGTTACTCCGATTCTTTTTAATCAACATTTTAGGATGCCGTATGTAACATTAATATTCATCGCCAAACATAACTAATTCAACTTCTTCTTGTTTAGGGATAAATTTTATATAACAGAAGTCCTAGGATGTTTCCCTGAGGAATCCCAGAAGAAATTGGTTAGACTCTTCGATACGAAAGGTGAAAATAGTCGACATTCGCGTCAAATTGTTGTAATCTTCATAAATTATAGTCGTCATTTCTGCTTTTTAATGGCGCGATTTCGGATGATAGTTTTTCGAAATTAGCGTTAATAGACCGTTTAAAATTGAACGTAGCCCGCGGAAAATTATTATAGCGGCGGTCGTTTAAAAATAAAACGCCATTCGATCGTTTATCGTCAATTTATGAATTCGAAGACGAACTACGAAATCAACGCAAATAAACCTAATTTTCGGCAATGTTGAATTCTTCGTCAAAATATGCGTATACACATACGCTTATAAACGACAAATGTCTATGACAGCTGGGTAAATATAAGAAACGACAACAATAATAATAATAATTATTGATAATGACGGAAATAATAATTATAATAATAACAGGACGAATAATAATTATAAACGAAAGTATACATTTTTAAACACACACATATATTATATACACTATATATATATATATATATATATATATATATATATATATATATATATATATACAGTAATAACGAAATGGAGGCGGTAATATCAAAAACAAGAATAATAATAGTAATAATAAAAGTATAAAATTTATATATATTCATATGTATATATATATATATATGTATTCTCAACGAAAGGGGAGGGGGGATTTCGGTGTATACTCGGGTATAATGTATAAAACGCAATGCGAAACGTTCCTTTCCGGTTGAGAAATGTCCCCGTCACGTTGACGCGCAAGTCGCAAATAGGATTGCTACGTGTAACGCAGAACCAAAAGCAATTTAGAATACACACATACACACATCATATATATATATATATACGGATATGTGGATGCGTGTTGTTCGTAACTTTTATTATGAACTTCGAACGTTACACTAAATATACTGGTCCTCGTGTCTCCACGCCTTTCCTACTCGAAGATCGATGAGCCATTTTTTTTTTAAGGCAACATTTCTTTAGCTTTAGCTTCAGCTTCAGCGCGTTCCTAACTACTGTCAGTCGTGCTCGTATTTCGGGGGATATTTTTCCCTATATTTCCAACAACAATATACCGCCCAGTAGTAAATATCCTAATTTTTTCTCTTTCGATTGCTGCATCGTGTACACCATTATGGCGCTGCTCTATTTCTCGGCTTATCATTTAGAACGCAGCCACAACAACAAGTATAAAGACGCCGGAGTTAAAACGGAGACAGAAATTTTACCATCATTTTTTTTCCCCGTTATTTTTTTCTCCCCATTTTTAAAATATAAAAAAAAAACAAAAAACAAACAACGAAAATTTAACACGTAATATCGGTACTACGTTAGCGCTATGGGGACGGCCTTAGTATTAGTACCAACAACAGGGTAGATACGTAGTAATAGTAACAGTAATAATAATCACCATCGGTACGGCAGCAGCATTGGCGCAGCCGTTGTTTTGTTGCCTACTGAAATCTGTATCGGAAGGCGAAATCGATATTAATTGCGACGGCGCAAATGAAAGGGAACACGTGTGGGCGATTTACTCGTTGGTCTACGCCCTACTTTAACCGTCATCATCATCTACATCGCTACTTTCGTAGGGCGTCGTTGTAGTTAGAAAAATCAGAGATATATTATAAATTTTCTCAATTCGGCTGAAATAAAAACATTAAATTAATTACTTGAAACGTAATTATAATTTCTTAATCCATACGTAAACTAGAACGAAAATTATTCGGTAAAATGTTTTCTTTCAATTTCCCAACTAGCCAGAAACGAATGAGCGAAAAATAATCTCGAATAAAATTTACCTCTCACGTTGGAGGTGAATTTCAGGCAGAAAATTGCAAGTTTTATTCTATCTTCATGATGATATCGTCTGTACATTTATCGAATTTAAGTCCAAGACTGACTTTTTGTCCTCTCTATTTATAATTAGAATCAGAAGCTTCAACGTGGTAAATTCGAAACAGTAACTATTCAATAATAATAATAATAATAATAATAATTTGGTATAAATTTCTAAGGCAGCAAGTCTAACAATAAATATATTAACGAGATCAGTATTACGAGTAATATTCCACAACGAACCGGTATAATACTAGAATATCCATTTCATGAATGTCAGCTGGAAGATTCAGCTACATTGTAAGGAATAAACCTACGCTTCCTACAACTAATCGTGTCGGTGCTAATATACGGTGCGAATTTTCAGCAGAACCATACCGAGAAGACTTACCGTGACAGAGCGTACACAAGAACGACCGATATTGGACCTTAAATAAAACGGACCGCATAAATTCGATAACAGACACAAAAGTTTAACGGATTTTATTGTACCAGTCGAGCAGCTCAGGCGATACATATCGTTAAGAGAACGTACAACAGACAGACCAAACGGATTATAACTACTAGAGATAAGAGCGGAAAAACATTCGTAGGCTCTGTACTAGGCGGGAAGACGATATAGTTTAAATAACTGACATCAAGTGACTGAACAAGGCTAACGACCGGTTCGAGGAATTGATGGAGATCGACATAAACAATTAGAATTACGCTAAATATGTGCTAAATTCTAGAAAGGATTCGCTGTGTTTTTGAAATAATTAACCCCTTCCTAGTTACATCATTATTCGTGCAAAAGACGAAAAATTGCGACGATTGCTATTTCTTTCATGATGGCGAGTCAGTTTCATTTTAACCGCGAACAGTGTAAAAATGTTTAATTGAGGTTTCCGCTTTGTACCTATCCTGCGCAGTTTTGATACTTTGATAGGTGGTAATTCGGTTTGATTCCTACCCTCTGAAGACTGTTGCTATCAATTGGCGACAAAAATTATTTCATATGGGCGATATTTATTCGCCTCTTATTTTAAATATCTCCTTAAATTGAACTTACAATTAATAACAATGTTTTTGAATACTTTGAATTTTGCGATTTTTGATTTTTTTTACGTATGTGATTTTTACTTTCTATTATTTCAAATCGAGCTTGTTTGTTTATTCAAAACTACCCTTGCGATAGCAACATTTCTCGCTTTCACTACGGTAAAATTTAAATATGAAATATATACTGTCGTTTATTAGCAATTTAATTTCTTATTATTATATATATATATATATATATATATATATATATATATATATATATATCGGATTATAATTTATTAGATACAGTAAACAAAATCGAATTACGATTAGATTCACCTATAAATACGGGATTATGAAATATATATATATATTTTTTTTTTTACAATGAATACGTCCATTGTACTAGGTAAAGAATTTAAATATCCCGAAAAAATGTGTTCTTTATTTGAAAATTAAATATGTTACAAATTTTTAAGAGTACCTTCCTAACATTGTGAACGGAAATATTTCGTTTCGTACATTCTCGGAAAACTACAATGTAAATCTTTCAACAACGAAATTATTTCAGTAAACATGTTATTTTAATCATATCACCACGGTTTATAACACCCATCAAGGAAGAAACGACCTTGAAGTAAAAATAAAAATGGTTTAATGTAAGTACACGTACGTATAAACGTAGAAGTTAAGGAAAACCCTTCCAAATCGATTGCGGGGAAATGTTTAAAATGTGAACAGGTTATCCCGTTTCTACGGAAGAAAGTAATTTAGAATTAGTGCAAATGATGTACGAAAAAAAAATCTGATAAAACTAATACACAAAAAGAATACATTATACACTTTCACCACTACTAACAATAATTAAAGGCAAATTAGAGGAGAAAAGGAAGCGAACATGAGATGGAGTAATAATGAAAATTCAAACGGCGTATATAGAATAATTAACCCTTTCAGTCGTTATGTACACTATATGGTACATCACGATTATATATGTTCTGGTTGACTATGAAATGTCTTAATTCTAATAATATATTTATGTAAATACATCGAAAATCGTCTACAGACATAGTGATGAGTATAAAACGAAAAACGTCATTATTTGACAAATGTTATATCTTTATCGGTCCTAATACTATTTGAGAATTTCACAAGGGCATCAACAATTGTGTAAATATGTTTTAATATATATATATATATATATATATATATATATATATATATATATATATATATATATGTATGTGTGTGTGTGTGTGTGTCGCAGTGACGTAGTTACTGGAGTGATCGACTATCAATTTAACGGTCAAGGTTTCGAAACCAACACGTGGCATAGAAAGTTGTCATTATTATATAATTCTTCATTATCACGGAGAAGGCAGTGGCACCCCACTCCGTATAACATAATATGCGCCGTATGCGCGCAGATCTGTATCGCACATAAATAATGCCCTGAACGCTAGCTCATTTTATACGTAAAAATAAACATACAATGGCTATATGTATGAAATTCACATTTTGTATCTTCATTAGGTAATTTTCGAGGAAACTTGATAATAGGTTTCTGGAAAAATAACTACCTGGTATGGGGCGAGCAATGGCAAACTCCTCCGTATTGGTCAGTCTAGAATGCGTCGTTTGATCGGTTTTCTATCGATCTTCACGTTCGCTACCAATTTTCTAGTTGATGGAACTTTATTAATACGTAACTCAGATATCTATTTTACAAAGGTGTTGCGCGATTTATTAAAATTTTCATTACAAACAGACCGTAAAACTGGATAACAGTATATAGTTGTCGGGCGAATTATGAAATAATTATTTCATGGTCGATATGAATAAATGATTAAAAAAAATGTTTCGCATACTTTTTCATTTTTTTTTCTTTCCGTATTATTCACTAAAAGCAATGACTTGCTGCTGCATCCATTGCGTTCTGTTGGTACATCCGAAGTTTAAGCGATCGTATGTCTTTATAGATTTTCGCCCCTTGGGTTTTTTATCTGTATACCCTCTATTATATTTTTTAAATAGTTATCACGTCTTATTACATGTCCTAACTGTTTTATTTTTCGCTTTTCTATACGGTTTTTTTAAACTTCTTTTTATATATATATTCCTTCTACGATTTTTTCCCCGATACGTTTTCGTTATTTCGCGTCGGATGCACATCTCTCTATTGGAATCAGTTTAGTGTTAATGTTTATGGATATTTAAAAAGTTCAAGTGAAAATAATTGCAACACGAGACAACGATAAAATCGATAGTCACTCGTTCGATTTCCATTGTTTTCCTCGATCGATATATTTTTGCTCGTGACAATTCGCCATTTTAAATGCACGATAGTTCAATTTAATCAATAATACGCTATACCACGCAACAACTGGTATTAAACAGCGCAATATGAATATTAAAGAAAGCAGCCCTAAACAAAAAAATTGACATAAACAAATATTGTCATAATACACGATAGTTCGATTTCCGTGCAGTTTCTTAACGACTTGTAATAACTATACGAAAAGGTCATGCCAACGATCGGTACATTAGTCAGTTTTTCTTCAATTTCTTATTTTTAGACGATAAATTTGTCAGTGTAAATATTCAACGCAGCGAAGACAAAGGTGAAGGCCGGCCGAAAGGTAAGAATCATTGCTGCGTGTTCTTTGCCAACAGTGTAAGCGGAATTAGACAGAAATAAGTAGCTATATATCGTCGGTAATTAATTCGAAGTTTGGCTTGAGTATTATTTGTTTAATATCGTCGCTTGCGTGAAACATTCACTGTTTCAATATATATATATTATATATATATATATATATATATATATATATATATATATATATATATATATAAATATGTATATAAATGCTTTTATTTATTTTATATATACGTTTTTTTATTCTTAATACATACATGCACACACAAATTTAAAGATCGCTATATATTTTTATATTAGTGTAATAATATCAAAGGAGAAGGAGCGAGTCGACCCGCCATCCTTATTGCCCGTACAATTATTAACTATTGCACGTGATATTGATGGCAAGTCAAAAGCCCAGACGACCGATATAGTAATTGCCACAAGAGTGAGACAGATGAAATTAAAACACCTATATATATATATATATATATATATATATATATATATATATATATATATATATATATATATATATATATATATATATATATATATATATATATATATATATATAGTACACACGTATATAATTACATATACGCTATCTCATACATTCATCCATACATGTATTATTATGTGTTCGCATATAATAATTTTAAAATTCTTCTAAAATTTATAGCAGACATCGCCGATCACTTTGCAACACAATATAACATATCGAAATAAAAAAAGAAAAATTATTTATTTTTACGGCAAGTTGAACGTTCTTTCAAACAATTACTCACATATTCTGGAAAAATGCCAATAACCTAGAAAAATATATATTTCACCGTTATGGATTTAAGCCAACAGTCGCATATAATCCGATTCGCGTACCAATTTGTGTCAAAATAATAACGGTGTGGTACTAACTAATAACGACAACCCCGAATATTGTATGAAATTAGATATTAAATTAAACGCATTGCCAATATATTATTATGTATACTCAAATATAGGCCTGCGATGTTAAATTTTATTTTTAGAACACAAAATTAATGAAGAATAATTATTAATCAGTATTATCATCCCGTGGTCGTCGAGATAGCATTAAAGTGGCTAGAGTACGGACTTCTATACATAAGGTACCGACGACCCAAAAATTATCATCAGAAAATAAAAATATAAATAATCCTAATATTATCGCGTGGAAAACAGTGGCAAACCACCACGCACAACACTATATGCGCTCTAGTACTAATATAGTACACTACAACAACACGCGCGGCATTGAAGCGATTACAATCAGTTCTGCCGGTTGTGTGTGTGTCTATCTACGCTCACGCTATATTATGATTACCCTGTACGCTGCTTACATTGTTCAACAAAATATGTATAGATAAGTAATCGTCTACCTCCGATACGGAGACGGCACTTGATAATGATGATTATCAGTCGACAATTCGTGAAATATATTACTGACAAAATCGGAAAAATTCTAAAGAACCACCGTAAAACGATGTAAAGCATTTAAAATCACATATATATCAGCTTATATATTATGTAGACTTGCAGATTTTTTTATATAGAACAAACACATATTAGATTATACAAAATTACAAACATTTTAGTAATATCCGATCATCGCGTACAAAGCCAGCAATATTGCGTAAAATTTAACGATACTAATACTGAAAATAATAAAATATAGTAAGAACCGAAAAATAAAACGCACATACGACCCAAAGTAATAAACAAAAAAAATAAGCCAGCATGTGTAATGAGATTTTTAGTTGCGTTATTAAATGAGCAAGTTCAGAGGTTTAAATACCTTAGATTATAATGGAACATCTCTATTGCGTTAGTGAAATTAATGATAGAATTGGGCTAGGAAAATGCGCGTACCGTGAAAAACAAGACATATTAAAAGTTAATATTGTGAAAGCTCCGAGAATGAATATTAAAGATATACGTGTGAATAGCTCTTGACGGTGCTGAATCCTGGTCATTAAATAAAGTGAATACGAACAAATTACAAGCGTTCGAAATGCCGGAGCAAAATGGAACGGATAAGCTAGATAAAAAAAATCCAAAATAAACAGGTAGACAAATTGAACAGAAAAAGTCGTTATTAAATTGGACGATTAACTCGGATAGGTTATGCAATTTTCCTTGAAGGTAAAATACGAGGAAAAAGAATCCGCGGAAGCTGAGAAACACATTTATAACAATAACCCTGTTAAAAGACACCGTGTTAAAGAACTACGCTGAATTAAAAAAAGCTGTGCTAAACAGAGAGTTCACTGTCATGGCAATGAACCAGTCTACGGACTGTACTGGTGATGATGATTCTCCTAAAATATGGACAATGAATTTTCATAAATTATTTCTTAATAATGAGGTCTTTCTAATCCCAACCTCAGTAATTGAAGACGAACTAAAGAAACACAACATACCGCTGTCGTCACCTATCACCACCTTGCGAGCAGGCTTCGCACCATCGGCGCTAGCACATATTCTAACAAACAAGAAACAGTTTTATGTCGCGCCAGATTCAACCACCATTATACCTGATACTTTAGTAATCACACATGACAACACCACATACCGAATCTTTTTAGCTGAAGAAGGCTCGATATGCTACCGATGTAAACTCAGAGGTCATATAGCAGCCTAGTGTTCAGATTTATTAACGGCAAATAAGTCTCCTCCAGTTATAGATAATGCTGATGTGCCCACGGTAATGGGTGAACCCTAAGAGGAAGAACTGATGGACTCCCAGATCATCGACAATGGTAAATGTACAGTTCCTGCAATTCCAGCTTTCAAAAGAGCGATCTCTTCTTCCACCTCCGCTTCATCCACTGAAGTGACCTGTGATACAAATGTTGAAAAACATCCACCTAAAACAAAGAAGCTGAAATCAACGGAATTTAAAACCGATCAGCTTTTAGATACGATTAAAGCAGCGAAACAGGAAATGGAACAAAACCCAGACAGGTACGAAGTCACACCAGACCAGTTTGAAGACATAATGTTTGCAATTCTTACAGAAACGAATTACATGGAAGCGGTGAAGCAAATGAACTTTGACCCAATACAGCTTACCAACTCGCTGCCAATCCTGAAAAAGTTTATTGTTGGACAAGGCGTAAAGAACAAATTAACCAGACTGATCAATGCACTTCGTGGCAGTACCACTGATTCTGAAACTGAACTAACGAAGAATGAATAAAATCCTGCAATGGAATATAAATGGTGCATTTTCGCACCTGGCCGAATTAAAATTATTGATAGCACAATACCAACCTCCAGTGATTTGTATTCAGGAATCACATTTGAAGACTAACCAACTGTTCACAATCCATAACTACAGTTCATTTAGGTTCGATGATACCTCACATTTGATTGCAGCTGGAGGGGTATTAACATTAATCCACAACTCGATCCCCCCAAGCAGTGCCTTTATCAATTACATCCGACTTACAAGTAGTTGCAGTCTCAATATTAATCCCAATAATCCACCGTAAACCAACCTCAGTATGCAACATTTATATTCCACCCAACTATCAAACATCAAAGCATGATTTTAATAATATCATAAAACAGCTACCAACACCTTTTATCATACTTGGTGACTTTAATGCACATAGCCATACATGGGGGTCCAGACGTCAAAATTCTAGAGGAAATCAAATCGATCACTTACTTATCAATAACCACAGTATCTCTTTATTAAACAAACGAGATCAACCAACTTACTGTGATCCAAAAACAGGACAATTTTCCTCTATCGACCTCACATTTGTTTCCACTGATCTGATAAATGAATTGGAGTGGCAGACACACATGGACTTATGCGATAGTGACCATTACCCCATCTCTCTCTCGTATAAGTTATCTAACTTTCACCCTTCACAGAGCCAGAAATGGAAAATAAAAGAAGATAACTGGCCCTATTTCAACAACAGCACAATAATTGATTCCTATCACATGGATAATCTGGAAAAGGATGTCGAATTCCTAACTAGTATAATCATACAAGCTGAACTGTTGACAATACCCGTGTCCTCAGCTAACCCCCGCTCAAGAAAACGAGTACCCTGGTGGAACAACAAGATTGCAAAGGCAATCAATATGCAGAAAAAAGCATTAAGGATATTGAAAAAACAAAATTCATTAATTGAGTATCGTAAACGTCGGGCGTACGCGCGCACTCTCATAAGAGCATCTAAAAAAGAATGCTGGCAAGTTTTCACCTCTTCATCAATCAATATGAACCGATTCCAGCAGTGTGGAAGAAAATACAGCTGATCAATGGGAAAAATTGTCAATCAAGTATCTCTGCATTATACAAGAACGGTTCTCTTATTACAAATACCGCTGAGATGGCCGATCTGTTGGCTTCCCACTTTTCTGCTGTATCATATCAAAGGTACGCTTAGGCAACATCTATTCAAAATTGTTTCATATGGAGAATGGTGTACCACAAGGATCCGTCCTTAGTGTAACACTCTTCCTGCTAGTTATTAACGATATAATGCAGGCAATCCGACACCGGTACAATTCAGCCTTTTTGCAGATGATTTAACGATAACGTTCCAATCGTCTTCGCCAACCAGAGCTGGTAAAATCATACAACGTTGCATCAATGAAATAGTCGAATGGGCATCTGCGTGGATTCAATTTTTCAGCAGAAAAAACAACCTGCGTTGACTTCCACCGAAACACCAAGTGTAGTCAACGACCTAAAATCTTCCTGAATAGTTTAGAATTATGTTTCCAGGATGCAGTGCGCTACCTCGGAGTAATTTTTGACAGCAAACTGGTATGGAACGCGCACATTAAAAACCTCAAGAAATCAGCTATAAAAGGTCTAAACATATTGAAGAAAATTAATAATAGACGTATCAGAGGCGATCGAAAAATGTTATTACTGTTATATAAAGCATTAATTCGTTCTAGATTAGAGTACGGTTGCCTAGCATTCGCCTCTGCGGCCCAGGGGTTACTGAGGTCCTTGGATACCATTCAACATTCAGCCGTCCGAATAGCCACTGGAGCTTTTCATATTAGCCCTACAGCTAGTCTTAATAGTGAATCGGGATTACTTCCTTTATGTTACCGAAGGCAAATCCTGACAGGTAACTTCCTCACCTCCACACTTATCTCTCCAAACCTACCGTTCAATGATCTTTTGTACAATATTCCAAGCTACAATGAAATATCCATAAACATCCCTAAATATGCAATTAGCATCAAAAATAAATTCTTATCATTATTTCCTCAATTTAACAAATTCATTCTTAATCCCCCTCTTCTTCCGATATATACTGACCCACCGCCCTGGCTTTTGCAACCACTTCATATAAACTTGAAACTTACCCACCTTTCCAAGCTTTTATGCCCACCCCATATACTTCAAAACTATATTGCTCTTGAAATCTCCAAATATAAGGACGCTATGTGCTGTTTTACTGATGGCTCTAAATCGGGTAGGCGTGTGAGGTCTGCCTTCTCGGTACCCCCTGTCATTCATCGCTTTCGACTTCCTGCTCCATTTTTTCAGCTGAATCCTTTGCTATATTCAAGTGTCTTGAGTTCCTGTCCATGACGCAGTCTTCTTCTAAATTTCTTATTCTTTCTGATTCACTCAATGTTTTAAAGTCTCTCCACAACCTATATACGGATAATGCACTTCTACAACGCATTCTGCTTATCCATGACTTCCTTATTAGATCTCAAGTTTCCACAGCTTTCATTTGGATTCCCAGCCACATCGGTATTCCTGGAAATGAGGCTATTGACCGAGCTGCCAGAGAGGCGTCTTTGCTTCCACACATTTCCGCTCGTCTCTCTCTCTATAGTGACGTTAAAGCTTTCCTGAAATCTCTCGTAACTAAACCTTGGTGTCGCGCATGGAAATCTAATGAACAAAACCACCTCCTTTTAATCAAAACCTAATCCACTATCCCAACTGCCATTTCCTTTCCAAACAAGAAAGAAAAATGTTATCCTTACAAGACTCCGTATATCCCACTCAAACCTTACCCATTCCTATCTTCTTCATGGCACAGACCCGCCACTCTGTCCCTTTTTCCAAATATCTTAACTGCTCATACCCCACATACTAACATCCTGTCATGCTCTCACAACATTAAGAATCCAGCACAGCCTTCCTCCTTCTTTACCTCAACTTTTATCTGAATCTACTGACCATATTCATAATATGTTCCTGTTCCTGGATTCACTGAGCCTCTTAAATCAGATCTAGGACCACAGTAAGCCTGTAGGCGCATATGGCCCGTTAGTGTAGCCGGCGCCCGTATAATAATAATAATAATAATAATAAAATACAAGTTAATAATTACGTATAACTCAAATTTAATGTACCGTATTTCATTTTTTCCTAACGAGTCCGTCCAATGAACACGTCAAAGTCCTAAAATATTGTCTTTTAGAATACGTTCGTTTAACATCTCTCGTTTCTACAAAAAATTAAAATCTATTATTAAATTTAGTTTTTGGCATCCTCCTATCTATCTTACTTTTTGATTTGTGCGTGTGGTAAAAATTCTATTCTTTGACGGAAATACACGGTAAACAAATTCATTTCTCTTTGTTTTACTATTAAAGTTACACGCAGCATGCTTATTGCGGACCTACATCACTTCTTAGTGCATTTCGAAAATTAGAATTTTTTCCTCGATTAATTCTGCTTTTATTTTCGGAATTAACCTACCTAACATCCTGTATACACTGAACGTTTAAGTATTTCATATATTTCCACTAAATTTATAAATTTTCCGATATAATTATTTCTAAGGCGGTACTATTCGCGCTAATATTAACATTTCGTATAAAAAATCAGCACGGATGAAATAAAGGTAATTCTGGTCTGATTAGTCGGGTTTTATGAAAAGACGGGGCACACGGGAGCAGATTCTCAACATAAGATTACTAATAGAAAAAGCACGGGAATATGAAGTATCTGTAATATTGTGCTTTATTGACTACCAAAAGGCCTTTGATAATGTCCAGTGGATAAACTCTGGACAGTGTTAACTGAAATGGGACGCGCCAAAGCACATTGTACACCTTATAAAGAAACTATACGAAAATATTAACGACATTGTGCGTATTTGAAAAATCTGGAGTCTTTAATGTTTGGAAAGGAGTTAGACAAGGCTGCGTTTTGTCATATTTAATCTATATGCTGAACATATAATGCGATTAGTCTTAGAAGTATGGAATGGTGGAATATTGGTGGGGTAACAAACCTTAGATTTGCAGATGATACAACATTAGTAGCTGCAAATATGGATGAAATGGAAAACCCTTCTGAATAAACTGAAAGATATCAACTCAGAATACGGATTAAGTATAAATAAAAATAAAACAAAAATAATTATAATTGACCGAGCAAACGTAAAAATAATAACATACGATAAAAGAAACCGGCTATGAAACTGTTGGAAGCATTGTCTAGGGTCACTTATAGAGAATAAAGGTGGCTCTCAAGCCGAAATAAAACGGGGGATCGAAATTGCCAAAAGTGCCATAATGAAACTGAACAACATCTGGAAGAATAACTCCATTACAAAAAGCGTGAAAATACAGCTTGTCCAAACGCTTATGTTATATGCGGCGCAGACATGGACAATAAAGAATATGGACAGAAGAATTGACAGCTTTGAAACATGGTGCTGGCGAAGACTCCGAATTCCTTGGACGGCAATGCGTACAAACGAATCGGTGTTAAAAGAAATTGGCGTTCCGGTAAGGCTGTCAGCGATTGTCGTAAATAGAGTGCTGAAATTCTTCGATCATTTAATACGTAACCAAGAAGGTATGGGAAGCACCATGATTATGGGAAAAGTTAAGGGAAAGCGACCACGTACACCCATGAGATGGACGGATATTATACTGAAAACGGGTCTGTCTTTCGCCGAATGCGTACACCAACCAGTGGATAGAGATGAGTGGCGGAAAATTACAAAACAAGGGACCGATTATTAATCACGATACCCTATTCAGGGTGACGACTATACATGATGATGATAGTATGATTTAAATATTTAAAATAATTATAACGAAGTATATATCGACTGTAACCTTCTTTTATTTAGTTTTTTTAAATGTATGCGATGTACTCGCTAAATTTTAACCCCGAGAGACAAATTTGAATCCTAATTAATTCACATTGTGATACATGAGCATACGATTCGAATTTTTAACCACTCTGTTCGTGCGAATAAGATTCTATTTTGTTTTCTGAGTTATAAATACGATATTAGAATAAAGATTTTTTTAAAATATTATAGTAAATATGATAAAAATTTTCTCAAAAAACAACAATAAACGATAACGATTAACGAATCAGGATTACGAAGAAAAATATACGGCTACTTATTAGCTATGACGTCATTAAATCAAGGCTTTAGGCGAGTTACGGATCAGAGGTGAATTAATTAACCTTCGTACGGTCCGAGTTATTATAAATTTTTTATTTTTACACGAATAAATTAAAAAATATATTTTTTAATGCACCGTGTTCTCCAACATGGCGTTAAAAATGTCAAAATTGCTGAATTTTTCTGTATGTATAATTAAGAAATAACTTTTGAATTAAATAATAACGACCAATAACGCGGAATAAAAATTTTTAAATTATTTTCCGGGCACTTTCTAGAACGCTAAAACAAGAATTTATTAGCGATCTAAAAAAAACATTTTACATAATTTTCAAAATAAATAAATATATTCATATTTGATACTTTTATTTAAATACACTCGATTTTAGTATTATTATTCCGTTTTCTGCGCATAAAGTAACCTAAAAATATATGACGATTATTTTTATTATATATATATATATTTTATTCGATAATTTAGCAGCGAGGATTCAATAATTTCTTGATGGAGAATTTCATATTTTCGGAAAAGGTGCAATAGAAATATGAGTTAGTTCATACGTATACAGTATCACGTTGAGTAAGCAGGCATCCCATTACAAAAAAAATAAAAAATTAAAATAATTACGTATTGGAATAAAATGTTCAAATCGACAAAGTGTTATATAAAACTGGAAATTTATTCCATTAAGAATTACTCATCTTATCTGAAATCTTGGAAAGTTGTGATTCAATTCAATTTCTTAGTGCGGTAACCATAAAACGTTTCTTATAACTCCGAAACATAACAACAAATTAAAATATATTATATATATACTTCGTATATATTTTTCACTCCCTGTATATATATATATATATATATATATATATATATAATATATATATAAATCGATGATCGTCGCACGTGTATTGCACTTATATAAATTGACTTATTAGAAAAATATTAATTCAGAGTTTTTATACGATAATTAATCATTAAAGCTTTAATTTTATTATAAAACGTTTGGAAAGCTATGTGAACGTTGTGTATTATAAGGGATATATGTATGTGTTATAGATCACGCATCATTAAAGACAAACAGAGTGATCTGTTCTATCCACGCCATTTTTAAATCTCATTTAAATATCAATAGTAAACTAATAATCTACAAGTCGATCATTAGGCCTATTTTGTTTTCGATTGGGAGTGACCGGTGTTCGTGCTTGTACGTTGCGTATTGTTGTTTATTCCTCGTGTTCGTTTTCAATTTAATTTATTCGGTCGTTGCGGCGTCAAGTGTAGGTAAAAACAGATATTTGTGTGTAACAGAACTTATCGACTACATAATATATATAGTCGATAAATGTTAAAAGCGGTTATAGCGCGTAAGGGAGATTCGTCCACTGCGAACCAGGTAAGCCGCAGCGGTCATGATGGTGATGGTGCTACACACCGGAATAATAATGTTAAAAGTGGTGGTAGTAACAACAATAATATTATCTATAATAATAATAATGAAAATAATATCAATAATAATAATAGTAATAATAAAATTAATTGTAATTATAGCAACGATGATAGTAGTAATGATAGCGATGGTTAATAATAAGTATAATAATCGTAGTAATATTAGCGATAAGCAATCTAATCTGAAATTGTTACAGATATGTTTAATACGGAATATAAGAAATCCCAAGTGCAAACCACTTTATGCCCTCAAACAGTTTTTATTTTTCCGAACGATTTTCAAGGACCAATTATAGTTCTGATAGAAGGAAAAAATAATAATATAGGTAATCTTCATCCTATGTCATTGGTCAAGTTATTTCGTAATAAAGTTAAGGGCCTAAAGTGTGTAATAAGGAGTGGTCATAACCAAGTCAGACTAGTTTTCAATTCCATAGTTGAAGCTAGTATGTTTCTCCTGGCAGAAGGTATTCATAAAGAGCTTAATATACATTGTTTTGTACCGCAAACGTTTTTTTGGTGTTGTAAGGAACACTTACTCCCTGTACGGCAAGTGTTAAAATAACCAACATATGTAGACTTAATAAATGAAATCAAGATAGTTCTTTTTCATCAATTCCACTTATTGAAATAAAGTTCTTTGGCAATTTATTGCCCGATTCTGTTTGTTTCTTTATTACTCATGTAAAATATTGAACCTACCATTAGGAGACCGAAAATGATGTATTGAGAGTAGTGATTTTATGAATTAGCAAAATAAAATCGAAGTTAATCACTAATTTTTTTAAAAAATAGAAATAGGAAAAATAATAGGAGTATGGTCAATAGAAGTCAACTTGCGGTAATCAGTACTATTCTAATTTTAAACGTTAAATCAAGATCAGTGTCCCCACCAGACGGAGATGACAATGTTTAACTCATTATCCGATCCTATCAATAATAATATATTCTTTGTTTTCAATCTATTGAAAACCAAAATAAGTTATCATCTTACGTTCAAAAACCATCCTCCCTCTGATCTTTTAGTGCTCGCACTTTTGTCCGCGCTACAACAATTTCAGATACCACATTTGGGGAATAAGCTCGAATCCATAATTCAAATGTCCTGTTATTCGTAGACATATGTGTAAGTATGTATGTACGTGTGTGTGTGTGTACAGATGTGTGAATATATATACGTACAAGCATGTATGTATAATCTATCTTTCACTGGTCAGCCATATTTTGTTCCGATATTGTCATAATCTGCATAGCAACTTTCATATGCAAAAGACCTACCCCCCGACAACTATAGTGAAACTGTCGCAGTGTGAAAAATTACTGTGACAGCCTTGATAGATTAATCGATGAATACGAAGTGTTATAATTGGAGACATGGCTTGAACCCAGTGAACAGTTAAAGTATAAAAATTTTACCATACACAGAAACGACAGATATCATAGATATGGTGTCGTGGCAAATTTAGTACGGGATCACATTACGTACTTTCCTACTTCCCACAATTTATCATAATATTGCTACTTGAATTCCACTATTTTTAATTAATTGAAAACTACGTTCATCATTGGTGGTGACAGGAATGCGAATAATGTAGCCTGGGGTAGTTTTACAAATAATTATTTGGGGAACGTGTTATACGAATCCTTGGAATGTAGACTGCTGTATCTTGAATGACGGCAGTCCAACTCACTTCGGTAGGCCTGGATCTGTTGCTAACTCGTTAGATTTGACACTGTGTTCGCCTACATCAGGTTCAAAAGCTAGCTGAAAAACTATGCCCGATACTACAGGGAGTGACCATTGTCCTATATTCATCGATCGAAATATGTATAAATATGCACAGGATAGTAACAGCATTTTCGGCCAGTCTTAAAAAAAAAAAAAGATATAATTACAAGCATACGAACTGGCAATTGTTCTATATACAATGAGACTGACCCTAGCGGGTCCAGTTCTAGTTGTTATATGAAGCTATCAACGAAGCCCTATCATAGTCGGCACCAACAATAAATTTGCGTAAATTTAATAAAACGCGGAAAAGTAAATCATGCCTTTGGTGGTCAGATTCCTGTCAACGCGATAATAGAAGAAGAGCTTTTCTAGAATATAAGGAAAATAACACTGTTGAAAATTATTTGCACCGGAGAAAAACGAACACATTAGCTAAGAGTGAATTTAAACTAGTAAAAATGAAGGAGTGGCAACAGTTTTCTAATTAATCTCTAAGATGTGGGAATTGTCTAAAGCATCCAGAAGTTCATCATATAACCAAGTTAGACACTTGTCAGAAGATAAGGTTATGCAATCTGAAAGCAGCCCCTCTTATCCCTTTTTAGATTCTCCTTTTACTGAAGATGAGGTAGCCTACATTTTATTAAGGAAAAACTTAACAAGGCCAGGTTATGATATGGCGTTTCATTTGAATCACTAAAAAAAAGTTACCGGAAAATTTTTTTACTGTCCTCATTCGTGTTTTAAATAAAGGTCATAGATTCCAAATTATTGGATGCTTTTTTTTATCGTCCATGTACCTAAGAAAATAGATCATTCGGACCAATTTCATTAGCATCTTGCTTTACAAAAAATTGTGAATCCGTTATAGGTTTGCGGCTGAACTGGTGGTTAGAACATATGAAATCCTCTCAACTAATATGTATGGCTTTCGAAATAACATGAACACATTGGATTACGCCGGTGGTTTAGTTGGTTATATATATAATAGCCTCATTAACAAATAATATAGTATTACTGTTTTCCTCGATATAAAGAACGCCTATAATTATCTACATTTGCCCACTTTACAATATGAATTATTTCATTCCAGAGAACAATACGTGTAGATATTACATCGGAATGTACTAATTATTTCGTCTACATTTAAATAAAAATATTCAGTTAAAGATACGACAATGATATGATTAAATATCGGCTAAAGAAAAAACATGCTTATAGAACACGAAGAACATTGTGAGGCACCGAAAACATGTGATTAAAATATCAATCATAAATGGAAGAAAGACAGGGTGTAAATAACTTACTACATATAATAATACAGACTGTTTCTAGAATGCAACAGGCATACCATTTTTCAGGTAAAAAAAAAAACAAATTAATTAATTAACATTCATATTTTATTTAAACGACCAAAATTCTAAAATAGATTAAACGGGTTGACCAAATTTACAATATAGACAATATACATTTTTATTACGTAACTTTTGAAAAACATGAAATGAAAACTGTAACTATTTTTGAAACGTTACGTAATACAAAAAAATCGACGTCACGGTTTACACCGAAAAAAATCGTGAATATATATAAATAACAACCGAAAAAGTTGAAAAATGTATTAGACAACTTTAAAAAAAATATTAAAACAGCCACTAAGCCGCACTGACATTCATATTGATCGACTGAATTGGAGCAATGTGTGCATATTGTTATTAGCATTAATTTAAAATTTCGTTATGAATTATATCCTAGGAAACCTTAGGGGACAATCATTTCTGTCCTCTATATAGTTTGAAAAAAATCTTCAGACTACTTGGAAAAAAATAATAACTAATATAACTTTGTAATCTGAATTGTTTATAGACATTATATACATTCAAGAATAAATTCCGATCAGCGTATTATTTTAAAACATATTTAATTATTATTACTAGAACGATAGAGAAAATGAGATAACAGGAACAAAAACACGTCCATTTTGCGAAATATTGTTGACAGAATAAAAATTAGGAACTTAAATATCAAATTATACAGAAATCGTGCCAGATATCACAGTAAATTTGCAACCTATTTATATTACTTTTACCTTATGAATACTTCTAATTCTATATGTTATATACATAATCGAATAGATGACCTAGCACACTTTATATTTGAACGTCTAGACGTGCTAAATTTAAGACCGATAAGATGGATTTTTTTCACTGGAATAATAGAAACAAAAAAAAAAACCTACCTTAAGTTCTATGAGAATATGGGAATGCAATAATGCGTAATATTTTTATTACGAATTAAATTTTTTTATTTAACCCCGTATTAGGAAATTTGACTTAAAACCATAAATCCATTACATTGACAAAAACTTTTTTTTCCGCACGTATTCATTTACACACACACACACACACACACATACATATATATAATAAAATATATATTCATCACCCTTAATTATAAATACACTTTGCCGTGGTGTCTTGCACATAAATATCTATATATTATACCCATATTAAATTATCATTATTAATGTATGTATATACATATACATTTATCTATGCTGGATTAGGAAACCCAATAAATAAATAAATAAATAAATAAATATATATATATATGTAATAATTTATAAAAATTTATTTAATAATAATATATATTTATTTATTAAAATTAGGATAACTCCGCAATAATACCGTTCATTATTAAAATTGAAATTAAAAGAATGTAACTCACTATTTATTCCTTATTAAACTCGTCCTTTATTACGTGAATCAAGGCTCTTTATTAACGTTTTATCAACCTACGTTCGTGTACTTCGCAGCATTTTTTCATCTTCGTTAATAAATTCCGAAGTTATTTAATTCATTATTGGAAACGAATTTTCTTGGAGATTAACGTACTGAGGAATTTCGATATTATCATCGTCCAGGCGACGCTTTATACAAGACTGTGATGATAGATTTCGTATCACTTTAAAATCAACTAAAATAACGCGTATATAATAACACAATTTTAAAAAAAAATTACGCACATTCGAATTATTATTTTTTTTAATACTTAACGAATAAACGTACACAAGCGAATTTATGAAAAGAAAATAAAAGAATATTCTTAAAACGAAAAACGAAGAATAAAAAGCGATAACAGAATTATCGATTAATTAAAAAATAATAATAATTAAACAACAGAAATTAAATACAATTGAAAATATATAATTAGGTGTTGCGCTATTAAAATAAGTACATTTAATTAATAATTTGTATTTTTTTTTAATTAAAATTTAAACAGATAATTTTTGATTAATATTCGTCTAATAGAAAAAAATGACGTTAACGCGTGTGAGATGAAATCGATTGAGAAAAAAATTACAAACAGTGAAATAGCAACGAAAATATAATTTAAAAAAAAATAACACAATATAAATAAGAAAAAATTAATATATATTATATATATATATATATATATAGATGTGAGTGTATGCGTGTGAAACTGAATATAAAAATATAATTTATTAGACGGGAAAGTAGTCGGGATATTAACTTCATTTTTCGAACTTTATAATAAACTTTATAATGACGAAAACAAGGAGTAATAAACAATCAAAAACAAACAAAAAAAAAACTATATCACTTTAGGATTTTACAGGCTTTGATCGCGTTTTTTTTCCGGCAACTATATATATACACACAGTAAAAAAGCTCGACTATCCGAGCTAATGTGTGACCAAGTCGAATAATTGAAAACCCAGATACAACAGGCATTCTGTATAGGGAAACGTGGGTAATGATAGGATGATAACTTTTCATTAGAAATGATTAGCTCCCTAATTACGTAGCCTTGCTGTAGGTTCATCTTCTTATCCGTCCTTAAACTTTTCGTGGACTTCAACAGCTTTTACCTGTATCTCCTCTTGCTCAAGATCTGTGATGTAAACCACGTAAACAATTCAGTTGAAGTTTTTTCATACTCTCCTGTTTTCATAGTTTTTCATTGTCCGTTACTGTCGTTTCTGATTTTTTTTTTGTGAACAGCATTTTTCAATTTCGCACCGGTTTTTTCTTTTAGTCTCCTACATGGTTACGTTTCCCACGCCTAAATTTCTATCCACTTTTTTAATGATCTGCTCCTTTATCGAATCCGTCGATGACTTGTTAATTTAGTCTCCGGAGACGGAACGGTTAGTTTGCGTTTAGCACTCATCACGCAAACAGTACAATACAGTACAGATAAAAATAAACAAACTCTGAGCTTATTTATTCACTTGCAACATGAAGAAACAATGGACATCTGTATTAGTACACGGACCATCTATCGAGTCGACCTCTCCATATTTCAATACGCAATTTCTATTTTCACACTATATACATTATATTTTCTTTTTTCCCTTTTTACAGTACCTAATTTAATCCGCAACTTGGTAAACCAGGGCTCAGATAATCGAAATTCTGCTGCATAAAATAAAAATATAAACGTATAATATCGTAATTTTTCGACACGCGTCTAATTATTTGTATTAAAAATAAATACGTTCAAAAATAAAATAGCAATATTGAGTTATATTAATAGAAAATATGAAGATTTAAGAAATCTAAAAATAAATATGATCACCATTAGTGTATGATGGAATTATAACTATTTAATACTAACACATTCAAAAATAAAATGAATAATATTAATTACGATCCATATTATCGTATCGGACACATACAGCTTTCGTTGTTGTACATTTCAAATAAATAAATCATTATTAAAATATCTTTCAATTATTATTTTACCTATATTATTATTATTATTATTATTATTATTATTAGTGTTTAAACGACATATAGTGTTATTAAGGGTTAGATTATAATATAAATAACCATACTACGAGAAATTCTATATTAATTTAAAATATATCTTAGAGAACAACTTGAAAACGTCGTGGTTTATAGACGAAGGAATAAACAAATCGAAACCGGAACAAAATTAAGAAAATAACTGAGATGTGAAGATTCGAAGATACGAAAAGTGGAATTACGACAGAACCTCGGAAATAATAAATATTCGAGTTAACATCTTATACATACATATGTGATAAGCCTTTGTCGATTCACTCCTGGATGAAGGCTTTACTCAACGTCTTCCAACCACTTCTGTCCTGCACTTTCCTCGACAAATTTTTCTCAGCTACCTTTGCTATATCATTCTGACACCGCGTCATTGGCCTCTTTTTCTTTCCATCGGCCACCACTGTAAGATCCGCTTTTATCTTCTCTTCGATCCACGTAGCCAGCCCAACTCCATATTGTTATAGCCATCCGCTCCACTGCATATCCACCCATGTTATGTGTATATATATATAAATATATATATATATGTATACAGATCCGTTGTTAGTAGTTAAGGACTATACTATATTACCGGGTAGAAAATTTTGTTATTATTATTTAATTTTATTAACGTCAACTAGTTAAGTTATTTATATAACTCACAATGGAAAAGAAAAACACCGTGCAATTAGAGATGAAAAGAAAAATATATTTTGGAAAGTTAAAGTTTTCAGAAATAAAAGTGTAGCCGTGAAACACGGAATTTTACTTAACGGGTAGATTCTTTATTTTTATTTTTAAATCGTCTAGGATTTATCCCTTTTCATAAATTTCTCCTATTAAACTATATAAATGAATTACATCTAGATTTACTCATAATTCACTCGTAATAATAAGCGTTATTAACGTAGTGAATTATTAATATTATTCGTAAAAAAATAAAATAAAAAACCGGTTCCTACACGAGAGTAGTATAGTTGATTTTAAATAATTTAAAACGACGGCGGTGAACGAATTAAAGGAAAAAATTAAAAATATACAAAAAAAAACCTACAAATAAATAAAACGATTTAAATTCTCGAATAACAAAAATTGTAAGTAATAATTGCAAAAAGCTAATTTTTGTGTTTCAAAAAATCGTTTAGAGCGATAATAAATTAATTATTTAAAGAAAAAAAATACCAAATTAAATTAACAAATTATAATTATAAATTATTTTTGAAAAATATATATATATATATATATATATCCGACGCTAAAGACGAAAATGTACCAAAAACCAACGTAATCGTACTTTATTTTTTCTAACAATTTTCTTTTTTGTATTTTGTAGCAATATGTTTCTTTCATATTTTTCTAACGTATAATCGAGAAGGTTGTTATTGCTTCCACGCCGCCAAATCAAAATCGTTTAAATTTTTACAAAATGAATTTTTTTATTATTTTATTAAATAAAATTTCTTAAAAATTTCTTAATTTTATTTATTTATTTTTTTTTTTTTAAATAAAATTCGTTATTTTTGTATATGTTTATAAATTTACAGACCACGCGAATCAATAAATACTTCATCGAATCTTTCTAAATTCTAGTAATTAACTCTACCGTTGCCAAATTGCGCATTCAAAAACAAAAATTACATTATCGCGCATTATTCGACATTGCGAATTACGTTTTCATTTTTTAAAAATTATTTTTATACGTACGTATTTAGAATAATTATATTACGGATCGCGAATTACACAAAACAATTCTTTCTAATATCTTACGTGTTTTATATAAAATATTTTGAAACGACAACGCCATTAATAAATAAATAAATAAAATTTCCTATATCATACGATAATTAAAAATAGAATTTATCGATTTTGTTACTATCGTTAATGTGAATAATAACGATGATAACAACGATAATAGTAAATAATGTACGAAATTAATATGACATTTACAGTGTTTTCAACGTCTGGACAAATGCCGCGTATTCATATACTCACCACTAACATCGCACGCACGCACGCGCACAATATATTTATTAAGGCCTAAACACATTAATTAACGATATAACCCTCTAAGTAGTTTAATTAGCGAACGTTTTAGTAACTGCGCGCTTAATTTTAATTAAGCAGTAAACATATTTCAAGTAAAACCGTAAATTTCGTAGCAGGTTAAGTATAAATAGGTTATATAAATACTACCGGGACTTCATAAGGACATTTTTCCCTTCAGAGAAAGAAAGTTTAGTATCATGAACATAATAGAATAAGAAAATAACCGAATAAATTAATTGAAATAAATAAACTTGAGCACTGAGGCCGCCATAATTAAAAAAAAAAAACTCGTGATACAATAAGCAATGTTATGTAATAAAAGATGATAATAATAAACTAATAATTTCCTATTATTAATCCTCTAAAAAAAAGAAACACTAATAAAAGAGAAAGAAATAAGAAAAAGAGGTAACAAAAAAGAGAAAAGAACAGTGAAAATACTTTGACTTCTGAAAATTAAATAAGAAATATGTATATATATTTTACATACGAAACAAAATTAAAATAAGAAAACAGAAACAACAGACCGAGGACGGTGAAAAAAGAAATCTATCAATCAGACGCCGCGACCTTCGCTATTGTTATTGCTGCTGTTTGTCTTTTGCAATCGACGCGGCAGACTGATCACCGCTCGTCGAAGCAGCAGCAGTAGTAGCCATCGAAGAAGTAGATTCTTGAGCTGGCGAGGCCATGCCGGAATCTCGACGCGGAGGCATACGTTCGTTAATGGCGTCTAAACCTTTAGCCTCGTCGAAAGTAGAAATCTTGTGTGGCGTAATTGACGAGCCGCCGGATGTAGGCGACGTCGGCGAATTTGAACCGGAACCGGTACTGACGCCCTGAAAAGCGCTGAATAAGGAAGAACGTCCGCTGGAAAGCGCCCCTAACGGTAACGAACCGGACGGAGTGAGTCCTTTTAATTCCAATACGACTTCACTTTCTTCGCGCAATACGGTAAAGACGCGAGCCATTTTACCGATAGCGCGTATTTTGTTCTTAATGACTTCCTTACGTAGATTACCGGCCGTACCTTCGACTTCGTCGCCGTCCGACATTAGTTCGTCGTCCGAGCAAATGTTCAACAGATTTACCAACATTTCGGTGACTTTTTCACCGATAAACGGCAACGACCAAGTGAATACGTCCATAAAATTCGGCAACCAATACGGATGTGGCGAACAGTTAAACTGACGAATGTTCATTACGTTATTTTCGTACTTCAATACGGCCGCTTTATTATTGTACACGTCCAAATAGTTCGGAGCCGAAAAGATAGTAATCAACGACGGGAAACCGGTTATCTGACTTTTTCGATACATACGATAACCGGCGTCCTGCGCTTCGTGCGCTCGTATAATCGATAACAAATTGTTACTCTGCAGAAATTCGCAACAAGCGGCGTAACTGTAAAAATAGGAACAACCGCGTACGCTATTATGACTGAAAGGATCGGTAGTTTTTTCACTACCGAAATCTTCGAACGGATCTGACCAAAGTAGATCGCACATCGGACCGAATGCTGGCGGTTCTTTAAAACGATCTAATTTTTGAATATCGTCCAAACTATGCACTTCCGGCGATAGACCGCCGTGCACGCATAGAAACTGCGAATTCATCAAAGCGGCTAACGGTAAACAATCGAACGCTTCCATGCAAGCGTCGTAAACTGCTTCCGAATATTTGATTTTGCATTCGTGTTTAAACGTGAAATACTCGGTCAAATGACGACATTCGTGATTGCCGCGCAATAGAAACAACGTTTTCGGGAAGTTAATTTTCAACGACCAAAGATACAGCACGCATTCGATGCTGAAATAACCGCGATCGACGTAATCGCCTAGAAACAGATATTTAGTAGTGGACGGAGGTCCGCCTACTTCGAACAATTTCATCAGATCGTAAAACTGACCGTGTATATCGCCGCATACGGTAACCGGCGCTTCGATATCGATCATCGTTTTCTCGCTGCGCAATATAGCGGCGCCGTCTGCGATTATTTTCAAGGCGGCCGCTTCTTCGATACGTCCTTCTAGTATCATTTGCTGTTTCAAAACGTCCGGTTTCGGTTTACCGGTTTTAACGTCGAACACTTCGGCCATCGTTAATTTATGACTAGGCGGATACGGAATCGAATCGATCACACGATCGGTCGTCGACTTGGACGATTTGTCCGCCATTGTCGACGACGGTTGCGTCGTATTATTCGACGTTTGATTAGAACTCGTCGCCGAACCTACGCTCGCGTTATTCGAAGAAGACGCTGACGCAATACCGGCAGCCGTATTAGCAGTAGCAGCAGCGACAGCAGCCACGGTGGTGTGATTGGAATTTTCCATTTCGAGATTTTTACAAAGAATTAAGATAAACTTCCGGAGGGTTATCCGAAAAAACGAAGGGATGTTTTATTTATTACTATTATTATTTTGAACACGCGGGACTATATCGCAAAGAATCTATTTACAAACTGAACAGAAGTTCACACTAAAATACAAACCTATCCTGCAACAGAAAAAAAAAAAACAGAAAAGATAAAAAAAAACAACTTGATTATAACGAAGGTACCGTTTTTTTTTTTTTGGACGCACATCGACCGCACGCGCACACGTACGTATTGACTAAAACTAACTAAAGGATTAATGCGACTTCTTGTAGAATTAACTCGACTTCCTAACAGATCAACACGGACGTGATAATGCTCGATTGGCGAAACTTTAAAACGGCCCGCGGATCTATTTCAAAATAAGACCCTCATCGTTCCTCGCGGCAATTATTTCCTTAATTAGATTTTAAATGTTTCCAGAATTCTTCCAAGGAGTATCTCATATATCATATATATATATATATACACATTGCTTCGTCAAAAGAAAAAATGATCCATCTATTTCAAGGGCTGGATAGTATAAGCAAAGAAGCATGTTTATTAATCAATATAGATAAAACTAAATGAATGATCGTCGATGGTAAAAGCAAAACAGATAATCCACAAAGCATAGGGGGCCTGCTGATAAATTTGTTTACCCGGGGTTACTTATCAGAAAAAAAAAAATGGCGGTTCAACAGGTGAAGTTAAAAGGTGAATAATGAGAGCGAAGGTGCGTTAACATAATTAATAAGGATCTCGAAAAGCCACGTAATAACGATGACCATCAAAATGCGTCTAATGAAAACGTTAGTGTTCTCCGTATATGCATCTGAGTGCTGGACTTGATCGATCCTTTCGAAATGTATTGCTGACGCCGAATGCTGAGAGTGCCGTAGATAGTGAAGAGGACAAACGTGTCAATACTGGAATAAGTTAATCCGGATGCTCGATTACGAGGCATCGTTCGAAAACGTGTATTAATTTTTTTTTTTTATCAAATCATACGACGGAACAATCTAGAAAAATTGATATTAGGTAGGTTGAAGGGCGCAGGCGAAGAGGAAGGCCATCATATGTCAAAATGATAACTGGCGTCAGTTCACTACAGCAAATGGTCAGTAGATGCGCCCAGAATAAATCATATCACACGACTATGATAATGATGATTTTATATATATGGAAGAACAAATATTGTAAATCAAGTTATTCGACTAACGTATACACAGCAACTGCGTCAACGTCTTCTCCATTCGCGCGTATTATAATTAATAAATAATTTATTTAGAGCGAATCGAATTAAAATGCTTCCGTTTGAACAATGTGAAATGAGCGCAACATAATAACTTGTATATATAAATATATTGCTGCATAAATTAAAAATATACGCAACATACAAGCACACACATACCTACGTACAGCGTGATAGAAGTAAGATCATACAGGATTATAGACAAATCGAATATTATTGGAATAATTTTATGAAATTAAAAATAATTCGGGCAAGCTGGCAAAAAAGGAAACAATCGTCGAAAATCATTCGCGTCGGGCATAGTTGAAAATCGAAAGAAACGAAGAAGATGAGAGATTCGAAAATGTCCATCTGCCGTTTTATTGTGGACGTACTTGTCAACCACGTATTGAACTGACTTCACACAGTGGTACACAAATTGGATTTCTTTCCTACTTCTTTTACTCAAAACTTATACGTAGACGACTTTACCAGGACATAAAGTTTCCATCATTATTTAATTCTTAATTATCACGGAAAGGGCAGTGGCACCCCACTCCGTATAACATCATATACATGCGCATCTGCGTTGCATATAAACGGTGCCTTGAATGCTAGCTAACGTTCGGCAATGAATAATACGACGATGATATATATATATATATGTCTATATAACGATGAACATAGATTACAAACAATTAAACGCAATTATCAAATTAATCGCATTATTGTTAAATTTTAATAATCGCATTATTTTCATTTTCGTTACACTGTTGAAAGTAAAAACTGGTGAACAAATACTGACTTATTAATCCTTTACGACCGAACAATTTATTTATGCAATGAACCGTAAAATGGGAAAAAGTTTTATAAATGACGTATACGAATGGTTTAATAATAAAATCGGAAAATACGTTTATAGGTATATAGCATGCAGTAAAACAAAGTTCAATACGTATAAATCGTAAACTAGTTTTATCTTGAATGAATTAATAATTTTTTTAACCGGAAGTGGAATTCTAACATGTCGCGGAATTTAATTGGACTGTAACACGATTATGCCTAGTATAATTTTTATATACGTAGTGCATAACACACACACTAATAAAAAACGCGTCACCGTATGTGTTATCTAATGAGATATCATAAAATTTAACGCAAATAATTTAATTTTAATCGCCCCGTAAACGTGTTCCATTCTCTACAACTAATATAACTCGTTCTAAAATGTACCTACGAATATTATAAATTAACCTCATATATCTTCCGGTTTCCCACTCGTCTAATCACTATTTACACGCGTTGTTCCACGGACATCGTTAAATACACGAAATATACAACTTAATTTTTCTACCTTCATGTTACATATTCGTCACTACCTGTGCGATGTTCCCTTCAAGTTTTAACTAGTCAGTAAGGATAGTTCGGAGTGTCATCTCAATGGATCGTGATTACAAATTCGACAATACTTTTATTACAATCGCTTACTGTCCATCCAGGAAAGACTAGATTGCATTTATAACATTAAAAAATATATATTCGTCCCTTATCATTTGTACTAAATGTCCTTATTTTTATTTTGACAATTTTCTACATTTGTTCTAAACTTTTCTCGTCACAAGTAAAAATAATTTTTTTTTTTAATTTGATCCCCTATATATATATGTATGTATAACACACAAAAAAGTTAAAATTACTAAAATGTTTTATCTTTATGAAAAATCACAAAGCTTTTCGACTGTTAAGCAATTATCGGGCGTATATAAAAATATAAATTATAGTTTAAAACAGTATTAGATGATTACTATATAAAACAGATATCAAGCATTATTGGATGAATATAACGGTAAAACTATCTTTTCCAACTATAGATAACCGACTAAACAACGTGATATTTGCGCCCAATTATTTTAATGTACAGTTCATCAGCGGACACGGATTAATTAAAGATTACTTATATAAGTATAGAATACTTACTCGAACAGATGTGTAATATGCAATGCAACTGATAACGTAAAACATATTCTGACAAGATGCATTCGTAGCAGCATTGAATTTACAAACATCAGCGGTACCCTATATTTATGATTCAATTTATTTACACACTCTAAGAGACCATCATCTTTTTCGGTAATTGTATCTTCGTGCTCACATTTTAATAGTTTGTACCGAGCTTTATCCAACATCCTTATTTCAATCAAATCACACTCGTCTACAATCATGTAACAACATTCTTTTAAATTCATTTGCTCGAAAAAGGACAAAACGTCATCTACGTTATCTTCGTCAACAGATAACAAACTGCGTAAATTTTTTTTTTTATTATAAAGACATTTTAATGTTTCAATAACGTTTTGATCCATTGGTTGTAGTAAGAATTACATTAGGAGGTAAAAATTTCACTTTAAATATTTCATTCACCCTTGTTAACATTTCAGCTCCCCCCCCAAAAAAAAATCGCAAATCCGTATAACTGATGTCAATCGCGTCTCTATTATATATATATATATCATATTTAGCTTTATAATAATCGGTAGCTTCACAATAGTTTTGAATTTCTTCGAAATCGTTCGTTAATTGTATAAAAAAGGTTCAATCGTCCATAATGGATACTTAGTGTCCATTTTATACATTTGCCGCTACGGCTGGAGAGATTTTACACCTTCCTAATAAGCTTCGTATAAATTACAAAGATAAAACAAGCGGTACGTGGTAAAAATATACCGCGAGGTTAGTTAATTGAAATTCGGAACGCGAAAAATGCGCCGCTTACCGAATACTATTAAAATATAAATCATCATCATCTTTATCGTATTGTTGAACGTCTTGACCATTGTACGTTTATTTTTACGTACAAAATGGGCTAGCGTTCACGCCATAATTATATGTAGCGCAGATACACGCTCATGCGATGATGTTATACGGAGTGGTGCCTTTCTCCGTGGAAATTAAAAGTTACGAAATGTTAGAAAATTTTATAAACCTTTTTTTTCTTTTACGTCGCGAGTTATAAAAATACCGAATGAAATTCAATCATGTACTATTCGCAAGAAATATATTCACGGTACTACTTCTACATTATACGGGGGAAACGATTTCCTCACCCGGTCGTAATAAATAAATATATAAATTAAATAATTTTTAAACGAATTTATATACGCAAGTGCGTAATAAAAAATGACGACGGTTAAATAATTATTTATACATAAAACAAAGCCGCGGTAAATTTACTAGTAAAAATTGCTAATTGTTAAATAATTGCCAGAATTTCGATTGTTGTTACGCCATTTTGAAGTTATAAATAACGTTTAACTAATAGTAGCAATATAGGATAATAAAATAAATTATTAATAATAACAAACATCCGGAACTGAATGTGGCTAGTACAATCGACAGAATTAGTATACTCATTATAGATATATTTTTGACTATTATTATAATTTATTCTACTGTTGTTTATCTATTACGTAATTTATTTTACATATTTGGCGACGCATGCTGAAAATAAAATGGACGGATAAAATACCGAACCGCGAAGTACTGTCCAGAATTAATGAAAAAAGAGAACTACTAAAGACAATAGAAAGAAGAAGAAATTCCACAATTGGACATATTATACGTCATTCAACATGGATTACCGACGTATTAGAAGGAAAAACAAACATCCAAAGAGGAAGACCTCGAAGGAGGTTCATGGATGAAATCAAGGGAAGAAGGCTGTATGCGGAAATTAAAGAACTAGCCAGAGCACGAAAAGATCTTGCACGCTGTCATGTTACCCACTAACCCTCGGGTTGAGCAGAAGAACAAGAAGAAGATCTTACATATTTAAACGAGCTACCATCTTGGAAACGGCTGTTTGTAATACACGCGAGTGAAATTTTGGTTCCTGACTTCAACTACATCCCCATAAAATTTTGATTCTTATTCTCGATACTTGTCTAAATTTACGTTGAAAATCCGTTCGAATATTAAAAATTTAGAAATTTCACCGCGTACGCGTTGGTAAATAAAAATAAAATTTTATATCTCGGATACTGTTTCGACGATTTAAGGTTTCGGATATTCTTGAAATTCTAGGCGAAAGAATTATTTTAAGGAAAAAATCACATCGAAAAATTACAAAATTCATTTCCAATCAAAAATAATAATAATAATAAAAAAAGACCCTACTCCTGATATTTTTGGTTATAACTGAGGAAATTCAGGAAACAAAATTCTACACGACCAAGGTAGTTATAGTTAGGTATGTAACGATTTTTAATAGTATACGATTCGTATGTAAATATATTTTCCTAAGAGAAAAATATACTTAAAAATAAAGCGTAAATGATTCAAATCTTTCGTTATAATTATTTGCTGCATTTAAAAAAAAAAAAAAAAAAAAAAAAAAAAAACACAATCAATACACAAGTAAGCGGATAATTTGCAAATCTATTACCGATGTTACTGTACGGATCAGATTAGGCTTTATAAAAACGCTCGGTTGAAGCATTTCATAAGCGTGGGACGAACAGATCCCAAGAAGTGTGAGAAACTATGCATAGATCAAAAAGGATAGCATGCGGTTGTAAATGGCCTAAAATATTCGGACTGAAAAGTTCTAGCCAGGGTATAAACGAAAAAACGTAACCGCCACTATTTAGGACAGGAGCTAACTTCGGTAATCGCCTTTAAATGTGGCATTCTCAGTGGAGAATGTGCTGTTAGAATCGGGCTATAATACGTCATCTAAGGAAGTAACAATAATGGACAATACTACACACTACAATTAGTGTATAAATAATTATATATATATATATATATATATATATATATAATAGTGTAAGAAATCATTTATATTAATATAAACAATAATTAAGTATATAAATGAATAATTTTAAGCGGGTATATATACATATATAAAGTAATTTATATTAATATAAATAAATGGATATTTTTAAACGAATTTATTTTCACATTCCGCGATAAAAACGAATATTTAAACAGTGCGTGGTAATTTGTATTAATAAGAGATGACGCGTCCGTTATTATCGTCGATTATAAATTATTTTTGTATATATTTTATTTCTAATAACATAGTTCCAATTAGGAAGGTGTAATCATTTAGATCGCACGTAGTGCGATACAGACGTATAGTCATCGTTTTATTTAGTTTATTATCTATATTTTCTTATGAAGTACTATCTAATCAATCGTATGAACGTTTATCGGGTCAACTGATATCAAATTAGGTTAATGTTAATAATGATAAAGTTTAGTTTATGTATACCCTACATCGCATCAATTCGGTACAATTTTCAATTTTATTAATGATTTAAAAAATGAAATCACATTCGAGATTGAATTTAACATATTTCGGTCGAAAGTGATATAATATATATGTAACACATTTTCAGACATTTTTATTCGTGAACGTCAGCCGAATTTTGTTAAAAAAAAAAAAAAAACACTAGTTAATTATTTAAGATGGAAGTCATCTCGTAGGTATATCATTCGGGTATCCCGTCCTTCGAGCGTCACATTTCCATAATATTTCTAAATATCCTCGAGTGTCTCGCTTTTAATGTTACACTTTAAAAAATTATTTTTAAAGTTTATACCCGATTATACGCGGAAAGGTCTGAGGTGAGGTGTCAACTGAACGGAGTAGCTGTAACACTAGAATATATCGATAAAACGGTTGAATTCTAAGAAACTACTAGAACGTTACTTAAGTCGAGGTCATCGCGCAGGCATCAATTGGGTGCCCGACCCTTCAAGCGTCGTATTCCTAAACGATCTTGACGATCGGCTTTTAATATTGATAGATAATTTTAAAGTTTACGCTCGGATATACTTAGAAAGTAATAGTGTAAGACTACTTCTTCTTCTAATTCCGTACACTATGTCAATGCCGCAACATATTCCCATAAATTTCTCTCACTTGCTGATTTAGTCTACCGATATCAGTCATGTTATTCTATTCCTTGATGTTTTTTACCCATGAATTTTGTTCTTCTACAAACTGGTCTTTTACTATGAATTATTCCTTGAAGAGGCGCAAAATGTCATACTTTTCTCCTATTAGGATACGGCCTTACTACATATCAATAATAAGGTTGAATTGTAAGAAACCGCTAGTACTTTCAAGATCAAATCCACTGCATTGATATGATTTGGGAACTTTATAATCCACGTATTTTCAACATACTTTTAATCAACCTTAATTATAGTATTTCATTTAAATAATTAAAATTTACTAAACCTTAAAATACACCCTTAGAATTATATAAAACAAGAGAAATATTCCAAACGTGAATGATTAGAATAAATTACTTTTTAAATTACGAACATTAAGTTACAATAAATAACAAGATACGCATAAAAAAAACAACAACATTATGAAGAGTGAATACAATTTACTTTTTTTTTTTTTTTTTAATGAAACTGTCACACTAACATCACTCTGAATTAAAATAAATTTTATCCGCAATCGTTAACCTTTCCAAAACGGGACTTTCTACATTTTTTTAAACTAAACTTTCATCGTAGGATGTATCCAAAATGTTCTAAAGAAGTTGTCGAAACAAGCTGAGGTGCTCCATTCTGAAAAGGAAACTGATGCCGCACTGACAGTGAATAACACATTTAAATAAATTTTATCCGTGATCGTTAACCTTTCCAAAACGAGCCCCAGCGAGTTTTTTTTTACTAAAATTTTATCGTAGGATGTACAAAATTTTCTTATCATTGCCACATAACTAATCAAGATGTTCTGAACAAGTAGTCGAAACAAAACAAAGTGCTCCATCCTGAAAAAGAAACTGAAATACTACACATACATCTTGAAACGTATCGTTTCTTCCATCTTGCGCAATATGGATAAATAACTAAGCACAGAGAGCCTAGGGGTAAACTTTACTGAGGAACAATCATGAAAAAATAGTTACGAAATTTTAAACATATTCACTAGTAAAGAATCAATAATTATAATGATCGACGACCTTTGATTCGACATGGTGTAACGAGGAAACTATTCATTACATTCGGTGAAGCGGACAGACGAATAATAAACGTTATGTTGTAAAATAACGGCGCAATAAACGTAAATTACAATGGCACTGCGCATTTTTCGACTTCACCGTTTTAATATCGAAAGTTTAAAAATCACTAAGTTAACATTGAACGTTGACGCTTTATTTAAAACCGTGTACGCTAAAAATATATTTATCGTTTATTTTAATGTCCGGTTTAAGTAATAACTATCTATATATAAGGATACATATTAATTGATCGAGTTGTTAATAAATAAATGTTTAATTATTAATTAAATTATGCGATAAGAAAATACAAGTGTATATTTTATGTGTTGTGACGTATGGGACAGAAATTGTCGAGGGTTGTCTGTCTTCACCATTTTGATGATCGCATGTTCCATCTCCCCGATGTTGAACAGAGTTTCGAGAACAGTAACAATGTCAATAATTTTAATTTTTTTCTGCGAGAGCGTTCTATTATCATTATATCCTTCATCGTTGCGGTAGTGACTCGTCAACTAAATGTTTATATATATATATATATATATATATATATATATATATATAATTGACATTGTTACTGTTCTCCGAAACTCTGTTCAACATCGGGGAGATGGAACATGCGATCATCAAAATGGTGAAGACAGACAACCCTCGACAATTTCTGTCCCATACGTCACAACACATAAAATATACACTTGTATTTTCTTATCGCATAATTTAATTAATAATTAAACATTTATTTATTAACAACTCGATCAATTAATATGTATCCTCATTGAAAAACTGCATACGTAATTTATTTATAATACCTTTTTTTTTTAAAAAAAATTAAATTATATGGCAAATCATTTTTTCATGTCCAATCTCTTAATTGCAACAATAGGATAATTGAAACATAACCACTTTTTTTCAAATCATCTTACAATTTCAATGTTTCACACTGACAATGTCCCTACGATTTCCTTTCCCGTTCTTTACTAATGCTTCGACGCTTCTTACCAATTATATAGTGTCTAAATTTTAGATTTCCTTTGATTATATACGTTTTAAATTTTTTTTGTATGTTTAACTTTATTATCGTTTTTTCTTTATTATTATTTTAAACATAAGGTCCTTTCTACTAAAAATAGTTCCATGTGTAAATTTAGCAGCATGCTTCGGAAACTATAAATAGAGCCGTTAAAATGAAATTTAGCAAAAAACAATTTCGAATGTAATTCTCCAATAATTTCGAACGAATTTTCGTTGAAAATTTCAGCGCGCAACACTTACCACGTGTTAATCTCCACACAGGTTATTTGTGTGATCGATTTTCTCTCCTAATTTCACAAATATAAATAATCACTTTCTAATTTCGACTATTTATATCAATAATAATAAAAAATAAAAGTATTTTCAGGTAGAAAACTTTATTCATAAACAAACTTAAATTGACATTTTTCTTTTTCTTCTTTCAATTAAAAAAAAAAAAACAACAAAAAAAGAAACCAACTACAAATATTGTTTCACTCATACACAACCATCACATATTTAACATATATATATATATATATATAAAAATTAATAACCTGGTCAAAAACTTACCTGAAGAACAGTACACAAAAGATTTCTTCGAGCAAACTGAAAACGTGGAAGTTTCATCCAAACATGCGGGACAAAATGAAGAGAAAAAATACACAGTAGGTTATAATCGAACACACCACGCGTACAATGAAAATCAACTCCCCCCTTATTATTAACAAAAACACACATATACTATTTTCTTCTACACTTAGACCACTCTACAATGGAAAAGTTCAACTCAGTTTTTGGGAAAATTTAACTCGGTTTATGCGCAGGCGTATAAAGGAAACTGCAACAGGAGATTGTCGGCAAAACGCGAGGCCCCGTGTTTCGTTTTAACTGACGCATTTGAACTCAATAACGCACTACCACCGATATTATTACAATATCGTACAGAGGGTCCAATAAAACTTTACCCTTAACGCTTTCATGCATCTTCGTTTCATTCTTCGAACTGTACTATTCCATCTCTCGCTCTATTATACTTTCTACCCTCATCAAGCACGCGTCCACATATACATATAAACGACACACATGCGCACATATGTGTTTATTTGTAACAGTTGAAGATATATCACAGGGAGTTAGTGTTACCAATGAAATTTTCTGGAACCCAAAAGCAAATATACACGCGCCAGTTTATGACGGCTCTTTCGTCTTAATACTAAACACAAACCAACGCGTACAACATGGCTTTCAATATATAAATAGCTAACAAAAGGAAATGTGAGCAAATCTTCATTCGCCTGCGACTACATGTTAATAAACAATTCCTTTCTTTTTCGATAAAACAACGGTACGCCCGTTAATCTACATTTTTTGTCGACCGTTTAAAATTTTGCATGAAAGCTTTAGTATGTTCATTAGACAACCCGTATGTTAGAGGTTTGAATTAAATTAAGTAACCAAATATTATGAAGAAAGTCGAATTTTTCTAGCTCAGTATTTTTATTTATCTTTATTTCGTTGATTTACTCTAATCGTTACCACCATTTATGAAAATGATTACTTAATAAATGAAAATAATAATAATAATAATAAAACTCCGTTTATAAAACTTAATTTTATGCTTTACCTAAATAGAGTCCGAGAATATCTATTAGTATCACAACGACACAAAATTCCATAAAAACTAATACTAACCATCTCACACATCGATTATGCATTTCAGTAAGCGATTAAAAACAAAACTGTATTAATGATTCAATTAATAACTGAAGAAACTACGTAATCAGTTATTGAGTATGTTTAAAATACGTCAATAAATAATATTTGACTAATCCGAGAAAAACAACTGATAAAAAGCAAAAGGATATTATAAACCAAATAAATAAAATTTTTAAAATAAAATAATCAAAAAATCGAAGGAAGCCGTTCGAGATTTGAAAAAGAAATCCTTTTAAAATATATCGTCAATTTAAATTCAACAACGGACGGTGATTATTTGTCACGGAAACGCGTAAGGTACGGAAATATGATAACCGATAAATGAAAATATATGTAACGTGTGAAAATATTGTTTTTAAACTCTCGTCGTATAATAACAACTATATTTAAAAAAAAAAGACTTAATAATCGCAAACACATTTACTACATATTTATCAACAGTGATTAGTGTATAGGGATCCAACGGCATTATGTGATAAAACCCCAGGAAAAATTAACATTATTAGGCCTCTTTGGAAAACATATTTCAAAACGAAAGAAAAAAATGAAACGGTATTTACAGTTTAATTTCGAAAAATTGTAAGTTCATCAGAGATAGCCGATATAATTATTTTGAAAACAAGAAAAATGTGCCATTGTTTTTCTACAATATACGTCATATCAGCCAATCGTATAAAATCATGTTATAATTACAAACGCACCACGTATAATTATCACTAAGAGCTACAAATTCTATTATACCAGAACGTAGTGCGTTTCATATATCGCGTGTACACATACGAGATAAGACGATATTATCGACTAATAATGAGCACGCCGAGACTGAAACTTCTATTTCTATAATATATATAAACTATATTTCGATAATCAATAAAGTATAATTTAACTTGTATGCCGATGATACCGCTCCACTTTTAAGTAGCAGAATATCTACTACAATTATCAAAATATCCAAATTCTGTAATACATGGAAAATCGAAACATAAATAATAGCAAAACAGAAGCAATAATATTTAAGAGACAAAAAACTGTAAAATTATGACTAGTATTCGAATACCCGAACTACATAGCGAGTCATGTGAAGGAATGTATATTCAAAGTGCGATGTTTTCTATATTTAACATAAAATATACGTTATTCGATCAACTTTTAATTTACAGACAACTTGATTTACCTAAAACATTATACGTTAACCCTTCATTTAACACCAGCATAAATAGCATTAAAAAAACTGCAAGTTTACGAAACCGTTGTCTCAAAATGGTTTAAACAAATCCGAATATACGCCCAATAAAATTGCGCGACATTTTAAACTATCATTACATACAAGAAGTAATAATGAATCGAACATTAAAATTCTTTACAATTAGGAAACAGGTAATTATTATATAAAAAATATGAACACAGACCAATAAAACATATTTTACTTCGGAGGAATGTTAATCCGGCATTTTTACTATATTTCACATCGTGAAGTTATCAAATATATTTGATTATCAGTTAGAAAACATTATTCTTAGAACGGGAAAATCGAATTTTCGTATAACTCTATACTTTATGGAAATATATATTTTTTATTCTTTTTCATTGAATAAAATCGATTTACGCAAAAAAAGAAAACAAAAAACAAGCTAAAGCGAATTAAATTATGCAAAATTACAGTTGAGTCAAAATCGAATTGTATCCAACATCCAAATTTTGAAAACACATCGATATGAATGGAAACTTAACATCGTTAAACTACTTTAATTTATATTTAAATGAACGATTAACACCAATAGTCAATTAAGTGTGTACGATATATATATATATATATATATATATATATACACGTCACTTTCAAATACTTAAAAGAATCATAAAAAAATATTAACAGTTACACGCTAAGCTGAATATATTTTATGTGAATGTATAATTAGAATTTGTTGCATACACCCAAATATTTAGAACATGTTATATATATTTAATTTCAATGACAAAAAAATAAAAAAGCTACATCAAACAAACATACAAGTAACAAAACAATTGCTCTTAAGGAATTGATCACACATGTTTGAAAATTGTTTGGTAATTATAAACACAGAACATCTAACAACAAATAAAAGATGATCATGATAAAGTAAAAAACAAAAAAAAAATTGATAACACAAAACAACCTTAATTCAGAAATTAAAATACTTTGGTAGGTGACGAAAATAACTCACATCTCTAATTAAACACGCATGTATCAATAAAAAGGGGAAATATGTCGAAATACAATTGATTTTCAACGAATAAACTTCATTTTAATAATATTCGATAAATCTACAATTTTTGACTTTTTACATTGATATATGGCGTGTAATTTCAAAATATGCGAGCGTAGAAGCAAAGTAAACAAATTAGATTGTAAATATACAAATAATCATTTCTATTCACTTTAATTGGGAAATAAATAAGAACGATGGTGACAAATCAGAAATTGTTCAGTAGTCAGGAACGTAATATTAAGTTTATATACGAATTATAAATTAAATCATTTAAGTTGCATAAAATTTTAAAAACGTTTTTGTCGTAATATTTCAATTTAAATACTACTATTCGTTTTAAGATTCATTTTATCGAAAAAGAAACATTTTAAGTTCACATACATAACTACAAATTAATACAAAAATATCTTAGAAATCGATACAAAATATGTTATTAAAATCATACACAAAATAACTTGATATGGACATAAATAACAAAATAATCCCATAGTGTTGAAATTAATTTAACGGGTACAAGTCCAGTATATATTATAGTCTTTAATAAATTGCATATCATGCTTTTTTTCGGTTTAAAATACTTACTATATCGTGTATATAGAAAAAAAATTAACGAAACTAAAACAAAATTTACGAAAATTTTACTTTACTAGAACCATTTAATTAAAAAAAAAAAAAGTAATATTTGAACCGTTAAACACATCAAATTTCACTTAACTTGAAGAAATTAAACACAGAAATTAATATGAACGAAAACGTTTTCAATAATAAAATATCTATACTATTTCAACTAAATTAAAAAAATACTAACTGACGCAATTTACAAATGTTATTATCGTATTAATTTACAAATATTTTAAAACCAGCACGCATTATCACGACTTCAAAAGGATATAAAAAATCGCCCATAGAAACAATGTACGCATTAAAACCGGTTTGAGATGAATATTTTAATTTATAAACATAATCAAGTTAGTATACTCTGTAATTAATAATCGCAGACACAGGCAGTACAAGCATAAATCTAAAATTATACATTCATACTAAATACATAAGTACACAAAACACGTCAAAATCTATGCACTAATGTGTAAATTTTAAAATTACTATAGAAGAAAAAATTTTCACGTCAACATTTACGACTCATAAGTTGATAAATTGAAAACAGCCAAAATATTATATTTAATTTTCGAAGTATAAAAACGGTTTTGAAAATCATCACCATCAAATTATTCACATATTTTGCATATAAAAACTTATTTCTAAATAATCCAAATTAAAATGTGTATATACTCAGGAACTGTACGATACAGTTGTCAACTGAAATTAAATCAGATTTTATTTCCAACGCACAACTGAAATACTAATTGACGTATTCTTAATTAATTAATATTAGTAACATTTTTACGCTTTCCAGTATAGGTATATTCCTTAATATTTTAAATGACACAAGGCTAATTGATTTTGCATATATATAAATGTAACAAGGCTTAAATTACTTGCAAAATAACTTATAACAAAACCAAACATATGGAGAAAACTGAACTCCACTATTATAATAGTGTAAAACAATAAAAACTGTTTCGCTTCACAAAATTTTTAAACTACTCTTACTTACCGACTTTCTACCAAATATCGATTAATCTTCGAATACGCGTTATTTTTGGTTGCATAAATGCGAGACAAACATAAAATATATTACTTATAATGTTAACGAAGATATATTATACAACATCACTTACCGGTTAAAATAAATGCAGTTGGAATTCCATAATACCACTTTGGTTGATTAATATTTACGCGAAATACCACAATTTCTTCTCCCTTTCTATGACGAATACTTTGGAAACAATAATACGCAGCAAAAAACCAAAATACAAGTTGCAGCACAACAAAATATTTTAACACTTCGAAGGTTACAGAATTATTCTCATATAATAATGTGTCCTTTTTTACATTAGTATCTATTTCAAAAATAGATTTGTATGAATTATTGATAACCGAAATACGTACAGAAATATTGCGATTACAATTATTAAAAATTTTTTGATAAACTATCGGATTTCCACATACCTGTTTACTACTAACAGAAATATAACAATTTTCGTTTAGTATGCAACGCGAAATACAAAACCGATTGTTAAGCGCGAAGAAAACACTACGACGAACTAAACAGTTCATTTTTCAATTATACAACACACGGCTATAATACGGGTTCGTGTTTGTCATTCGTTTTTACTTTATAACCTGTATTCCAAGAAATTCAGCTATATAGAGGAGGTTTAAAATAATATCTAAACAATAATTTTAAAATATACATATATTAATCAAACACTAATTTTTAAAGTAGATTTTAAAAAAAGAATAACTGTAAAAAGCAACACCAATATCATCTATCATCTAAAAGTCGCCATATGCTACCGTAGATTATAAAACTAAATTCTACTATCTAAATTTACAAAATTTATCCAGAATTCATTTTGGTAAATTAATTTTTCGTGTACTTAATGTATGTAATTTACTTCGTAAATTAATGATAATAATTTAAAATCTAACAATTTTTTAAATAATAAATATACAAAAAATTTAGTATTCGAACTGCCTACACAACCGTGTTTTCCTCTGTGGATACCTTAAAAAAAAAATACCGGTGGTCCTGATTATAATAATTTAATAAGTCTGTGTCCCGTTATTTTTAAATTTTTCAAGTTGTAAGTTCAATGAAGTTATCTTAAATTTTTATAATTCATTTAATGAATTTAAACTAAACAAAGAATGGACATAAGTGCCTTATTAGTTGCTTCAAGTCAGTCTGCTTCCCTTGTTACAATTGAAGCAACGGTATGTTCAGGATTCGAACAAGAAGCTTTATCAGAATGTTTAGATAAATTTGGTAATGATTTGAATATTTGCAAAAGTAGAGGCCGCATATGCTTTAATGTTAATGTTGATGAATATTCACTTGTAAGTAATGGACAAGCTCTCGACAATTTTTAAGTTTAGAACATTTATGTACGTATGTATGTTTAGTAATTATAATCATTTTTTTATAATAGGTAAAAGAACTAAGATCTGTTGACAATTTATCACTCATATTGCATCAGTTTTATATAACACTTTCGGAGGATTCCAAAAATAAAGTACAAGTCTTTTCTTCTTTTTTTTTCTTGGATGTACTTTTAAATTTATATATACTTATACGTTTGCGCATTATGACTATTTTATATATAATGTGTTTATATTCTATTATATCTTTCAGGAATCTGATTTGGATATAGTGAAGCAATTAGTTAATGAAATCAAATGGGAAAAATATGTCGCTATATGGGCAAATATGTTGTGTTATCAGGGTATTATCTTTCCAACGCGTGATCAATATTTAATCGCAATCAAAGATTTAAAACCGAACAAAAATCTATCTGTACTAAATGAAAATGAAAGTTTAGAACATTGTAACGAGGGTGAAATTGTAGATAGACATATAACAAATATCGCTGATACTCCAAACTCTATTAAAGAACAAAATAAAAACAACTTCTCGGAAACTGACAAACTTTTAAAATATAGGGTTACTTGTTATCGTAGTGGGAACCATTCATTCTCGTCGCAAGAAGCAGCATATCATTTTGGCGGTTTATTGCAAGATCGTTATAATTGGATTGTTAATTTGGATGACTACAATATGGAAGTTGTTCTTAAAATTACTGATAGTAAGCTTCTAACATTATTTGTTCACAATAAAAATATGTAAAACATTTATCATTTCATTAGGTTCATTTTTAAAGTTTTTATTTTAAACTTATACGAGAGAGATTTGTAATAATACGAAACCATAAATTTATTAAGCTACGAAAAATCAAATAAAATGATTAAAATTAAACATATTTTCAGACTTTAATGTTTTATTGCCAATATTTTTCGGTAAAAATATCATATCAATTTTTTCACTTCGTGACATTTCGGAAATAATTACAATTTCCATCCTCAAAATCAGCATTCGAGTTGCAATTTCTTTCTATAACACATGTTCGAGATGGAAAGAACGTTATGAAGTGACAAATCTGTAATGGTTTCTATCGAAAACACCATATGAGATAGATTGTTTATTAAACGATTTAATGCTACGATTTAAAATCGTATCAAACGTATTATTAAAAAGATTATAAAATATTTGTTAAGTATCTACAAAATGACGAGTTATAAATAACAGTTATACATTCTATAAATCAGTATTAAATTTCATAATAGTTATAATATTAAACAATAATGTAAAAATGTATCACAACCGTATAACATTAAAATATATAGAAGTGTTTAATTTTTATTTAATTTACGAAAACACATAACTTCTTTTTAAAACAGATTCTGTCATCATTTTACTATCGCTAACCGAATCATCTCTTCACAGAAGAAATATAACTCATTTCGGTCTTACAACCTTAAGAGCGACTTTATCCTACAATATGTTGAGATTAGCAGAAATTTCTTTTGGTGATGTGGTAGTCGACCCATTATGCGGTAGCGGTTCAATATCTATTGAGGTTAGTTTTGCGATGAAAACATTTATATAAATAATATTGAATTCGCACGTATTTTTTTTTTTAAAGAAAATGTGACGAACTTGAATAGGAATAGCTTACTTATTACTTATATTCGTCTATCTATCAATAATATTTTAATATATTATTTTTGATCAAGCACGTAGATTTTATGATCATTCCTCAGTTGTAGTTTGCATTATTTAATTTAAATTTTATATATATATATATAAAATATATATATTTAAATAATATATATATATATATATTTTTTTTTTATATTTATTTTACATAATTACAACTAGTCCATTTGGACTATTCAGTAATTCTGATATAGGAAAGAAAATTAACGTGAAGAGGTTATCCGTCCAGTGACAGGAGTCTCAGAAGAATATGAATAAAATTTGTTTAAACAATATCATAAGGCTTATTCCGTTTCAGCCTTCTTGTGTTATTTAGGTTATCTAATGTAATAATTGCTTCCGTATTTAGATGCCAATGTAATCTGTCTTCATGTTGAAGTGCATACCGTCTAATTTATGTAATTACAGTAGGAACATTTAGGTCTCTATGCAAGTCATCGTTTCTTATGAACCAGGGCGCATTCGTTATCATACGAAGTATTTTGTTTTGGCATCTTTGGATTATTTTGATGTGAGTGGTTTTTGCACAACCCCACAATTGGGCGCCATACTCCAAGTTGGTTTAATAATCGCTTTGTAGATTAACAATTTATTGTCAATCGTTAACGTCGAGTTTCTTCCAATAAGCCAATACATGGAAGCTATTAAACGGTTAATCTGTTTCTTTTTAGACATGATGTGTTGTTTCCACGTAAGTTTCTGATCGAGTCGCATACCTAAATATTTGGTCTCATCTAGTATTGGTATTTGATTATTGTTTATTGTAACTGGAGCATTATTTGTTCTTCTGTTTGTGAATATTACATGAGCCGATTTGTTTTCATTTATACTTATTTTCCACGTTTTTGTCCACTTGCATATTTGATCTAAGGGATTCTGCAGGTTACTAGCGGCAACGTTTTCGAGGGTATCGGAAGCTAACACAGCAGTATCATCTGCAAAAGTAGCAGTTAGTGTGCTATTTGAAGCCGGAAGGTCAGCTGTATAAAGTATGTAGAACAGTGGCCCTAAAACACTGCCCTGCGGGACACCAACGCGTATCGGGTATAGTTTAGATTCTTCTTCCTGAACTTTTACTTTGAAAAATCGTTCGTTTAGGTAAGAAGAAATTAGTTTTGTACATACTATAGGGTACAATTTTTTTGATTTTATAAAGCAGTCCTTCATGCCAGACCTTGTCGAAGGCTTGAGAAATATCTAAGAATACTGCTGAACAAATTCGTTTCTCTTCGAAGTCATTTTCAATTTTATTGACGATTCTGCGAACTTGATCATGGGTAGAGTGTTTGGTTCTGAAACCAAATTGGTGATCTGGTATTGGTTTCTTTTGATCAATAATCATCATTATCCTTTTCATAAATAACTTTTCGAAGACTTTAGATAACACAGGCATAAGCGATATTGGTCTATAGGATGAGACGACGTTTGGATGCTTGCCAGGTTTAAGCACCATAATTATTTGAGCCATTTTCCATTGGATTGGCACATGCTTGAGTCGAAATATAGCATTGAAGATGTAAGTAATGAGCAATATTCCTTTTCTCGGTAGCTCTTTTAAGATATTAGCTGTTATTAAGTCATGACTGGAGCTTTGTTTCTTTTTAAAGCTATAATTTCATGCCACACTTCTTTTGGGGATACAGGTTTAATGCGTTGTTGATCATCAGGAATATATTCCAAGAACTCTGAGATCTGTTGCTCGTCATTACTTCTAGGTTCAGACGGATGTGGTTGGAATACGTCTGCTAGGTGTTGAGCAAAGATATTAGCTTTTTCAGTATCGCTTCTTGCCCATTGGCCTGTTGCATTTTTAACAGGTGGGCTGTGTTGTTTTACCTGTTTAATTTTTTTAGTTACTTTCCAAAGGGAGTAATTCCTGTCGTGGGAAGCACTGAGGCTTTGCAAGAAACTTTGTAAACTTTTATTTTTTCATTTTGCAAAAGCCTTCTTAATTGCCCAGTTATTCGATTGTATAAAGTTTTGTCACACGAATGCCTGGTGTTGTGCCATTTTCTACGAGCTCTGCGTTTTCAGCTAATTTTTCCTTGATTACCATGGGATAGCTGATATTAACGTCAGTATTCAAAGATTCAGTTGGCGTGGAATTTCATGCTGCATTTTGAATGGTTTTGGTGAGAGAATCGACAGTTTCTTCCAGCTCTTGAATAGTTTTAAGCTGAATTTCTAGATTTATATTGTTTGCAATTTGCCTCCGAAAATTTTCCCAACACGTTTGCTTATTTGTAAGGAATGGCGGCTTTTCTTTCCTTATAATATTTGTACTTATTGTTAGAATAACTGGTGAGTGGTCGGACGCTATATCAACACTTTCTTCAACTTCAGTGTAGTGTAGCGATATCCCCTTGACGACAAAAAAGTCTAGTAAACCAGGTATTCTAATAGGATCAGTCGGCCAGTAGGTTGGCTTACCAGATGAGAGATGGTGAAGTTGCAGGGAATCAATAGCTTTTTTTAACTCGCGTCCTCTTGGCGTAGTTAATCTGGATCCCCATAAAGTATGTTGTTTAGCGTTATAATCACCGCCAGCAATAAATCTTTTTCCCAGATATTGGAAACAATCAGCAAACAAGTCGTTTTTTATTGCATATCGGGGCGGACAATACACCGCTGCCAATACAAGAGATGAGTTGAGTTCTTTCACAACAACGCTTGTAATTTGGGCATAATCTTGTTGGTAAGAATTATACTGATAATGTTGAATACCGTTTCGTATTAATATAGCACTCCCTCCGCGAGCAGTTCCATCGGGATGCTGAGTATGGTATAAACTGTAACCAGTTATGTAAAAAAAAAAAAAAAAAAAAGTTTTGTTAGTAAAATGCGTTTCTGCCACAAGGAGCACATCAATTTTCAGTAACCGAAGGAACGATTCTGTTTCTAGACGCCACTGCGCTAGACCATTGGCATTCCAGAGTGCAATTCGGAGCGATTTCATTATTACGGAAGAATTTTCGTGATGAGCTTAGTTAGAAGCTCCATCATTATCTGATTTTGCTTGTTCATTTGTTCAAGCAATGATTCAAAGCGAGTTAAGATAGTCATTAGGCAAACTTGATCAGAATTAATTGGTTGCTGCTGTACAGCTGTTGAGGGATGTCCCCTCAAAGCATGAGAGTAAGATATGTCTTGAGGTTTCGGCTGCTGCGTGAGTGACTGAACCTTTATTGCAGGACTATTTGTAGTCGTTCCGTCTATTGTTTGATTAAAAATCGAAATATTAGGTTCATCACATTTCTTAGTCGTATCGCTTAATTTTGGATGTGAGCTATTAAAGCGCTTAGTACGCATTTTCTGTAGTTCCTTATAAACTGTACAACCCTTATAATTCGCAGGGTGATTTCCTCCGCACAGTGCACATTCGGGAAGAGTTTCTTTACTTTTTGAGCATTTATTTGTAGGGTGAGTAGCTGCGCATTTAACACACTTAAATGCCCGATTACAGAAGTGTTGCGTATGCCCATATTGTTGACAACGTTTACATTGAGGTATTTCAAAATTTTTACGTGGAGGCTCAACTTTGATTTTAGCATTGAGTAAATATTTAATTTGATAAATATCTTTATTAAGCTCATTTGGTTCGAGGTCAATAAAAAAATAATGCAAAGGTTGTTTAGTGAGATGGTATCGAATACTTGACGCACTTGGAAGCCTTTTTCGTTTAAAGCGGCCATAATATCAGTTGTATCAACTGATGGATGTAAATGTCTGAGTACAACTCTGTACGATCTTTCACTTTTTATTTGATAAGTATAGAAACTAATCTTCTGGCTAGTGAAATACCTTGTTAAATTACGATAAGCAGAAGCTTCGTTCACGTTTACTTTTACTCTGTTATTTGCCGGGGTACGGCAAACGTAGCCGTCATTTTTTATCGTTTTTTCGATGGCATTTTTCATTCGTTTAAAATCTGTAACATTGTCTATGAATATTGGCGGTGGTCTTTCTGTTCTGTTATTAACAGATTTGCTTGCCTGATTGTCATTGTTTGTTTCTTTATTTACATTACCCATCTGTAGTGCGGAAAAGCGATTTTTGGTCTTGATTGCATGGGCTGCAATTTGATCAGCATGCTTCACTCTCTTGGCACCCTTCGAAACGTGCTGCCACGCATTATCGTTGCCTTCTTCTCTATGTTTGATATAACTTTCATCATCGCTATTGCTAGTTTTCGAAAGTTGTCGTTTAATGCTAAAGGAATTTCCAGATTTTTGTAGCACTAGTGGGGCTACAGAAGAATCAGTAATATTAGCGTCGACGACTGTTTCGACATTAGTTGCTTCAATATTATTTAATTGATTTTGACACGCGTTTTTATTGTTACGCGTTAATGGCGACGTTGGCCTAGACGACGCAGGAGTACGTAACATGTTAGGTTAGCAGCCCGTGCTTATGTGCAGGCACATACACGCGCGCTGTCGCATAAGAACAGCGTAAAATAGAATAAAATGAAAATAAAAAATAAATAAAATAAAATTATAAAAATTATTTCCACCACCGATGGTTAGACAAATTAAAGTAAGGAATAATCTCACCGGGGTTTCTATGTGTAGATATGTTATAGATAAAGACAGCGGTCGGTCTGATTATATATATATATATATATATATATATATATATATATATATATATATATATATATACATATACTTTTCATTATTTATGGTAGATAATAATATTTGCTGTTGTTTCGCAAGGATAATAATACAAACATCGCGAAAATAACAATAATTTTTATTCGATTAAATAATATATAAATAAATATAATTATATAATCACCGTAAACTTAAATCAGTACTTCTGAGTCACATTAAATAATGTATACATACTAAACATATTTTTCTAATACCGTAAAAGAACAATAAGAAAAAAAGGAATTAAAAAAAATGCGTTGTATAGACGGTTAAGTAAGTGTACCTCCACAATCATACTTCGGTCATAAGCTGCTTGTTTGCAGCGTGACTTGAAATAAATTTTATACGAAATACGACTAAACGCTCGAGCTTCGTATAGCAATAGTAACCTAATATTATTAGAATTAACATAATAAAAAATGACTAACGTGTTAGTTTATACCTCTCTGATATCAGACTGTAAGAATGAAATCATCCGTTAAAATAGTACGGAATAAATCTATGAATATATATTAAAATTAGAAGGGTTCCCACAATTTGTTGAAGAAAAAAATTAGTTAATCATTAAAACGTAAAAAAATTCTTTCGACAATTTAAAAAAATTTATATTTATTCGTTTGCCATTGATCTTCCAGTTTTCCAGTTAGCGCTTCTTTCATCATTTTAACATTAAATATCCCTGACGAGAGAGGGCATTTGCCTGACAACTTTCTTTAATTTTTGGAAATTTTGTGCAAATAAACCATGCATGATGTATTACTCCGACTGGGGCAGATTCTTTCGAATTACAAAATGTTTCTTCGATTGTCTCTTCTCATCTTAATCAAGATCAGAAAATGAAAAATTTCAGATATCTTGGGGCGATTATAAACAACGATGGTCGAGAAAAAAAATAAAATTAAAAGAAAAGTATTCCATAACCTACGTAAAGTGCTTTGAAATCAAAATATAAAAATAAACCTACGTAAAAGAACAATGAGATGCTGCATTCGATTTCTTTTTTAACCGTCGATGCTTTCAGATCGTTATGTATTTCGTCATTGCGCACGTACTATGGTGCGCCGACTATCGATCGTAGTATTTTTGATTGGGCTCTTTGGATGATTGCTATATGAGATTTTCTTGCGATTCCCCAGAGTGAGATTCCATAGGACCATATAGGCTTCAACATTGCCTTATAAAGTAGCACCTAAACTTTACTACTGGATAACTGCCCACTTTCTTCAGAGTAAATATAATTTGTGTACACTTCGATTCGTTAATTTCAATCCTCCAAGATTTATACCATTTTTCCAGGTCATCTAAGTGATCCTGTAAGTTTTTCATGGCTGTTGACACATCACGATGAGTGGATAATATCGCAGTATCGTCTGCAAACATTATCATTGTTGTGTATGAATTGAGCGGAAAGTCGTAAGTGTATATCTGATATAGCACAGGTCCAAGCACACTGTCTTGTGGAACTCCTAAGTTGATAGAATGAATGCTGGAGTATGAACCATTAAAATTTACCTGAAAAAATCTTTCTTCGAGGTAATATTTAATTAACAGGTAATACTGGTAGGGTAATATGTGCTTTATTTTGAATAGTAACCCATTGTGCCACACTTTATTAAACGCCTTTTTGATGTCTAAAAATATTACTGTACAAAATGTTTTTCCTTCAAAACTTTGATTTATTACATCAACTGCTCTATGTATTTGTTCCACGGTGCTATGTTGCTCCCTGAATCCAAATTGATAATCCGGTATAACTTTATTTTCGATTAGCGGAGGTTTTATTCTTTTCAATAATAAATTTTCAAATATCTTCGAGAAACTGAAAGAAAACTTATTGGCCTGTATGACGCGATATCTTCAGAAGGCTTTCCCGGTTTTTGTATTGGTATTATAATGGCGAATTTCCATTGAATCGTAAAGTAACCGATTCTGATAATTGCGTTATATATAAACGATAATAATAGCTTTTTTTTTTTTGGTAATTTCTTAATTATTTTTGATGGGACTTTTTTTGGCTTTAAGTGTTTCTGTATATATTTGTTTACTTCCATAGGTGATACTGATTTTATCAGAAGTGATATTTGGTATGGTGCCTGGAGGTAACTATCTACTTCTGCATTTATTGTTCTATTAGTACTGATTTCATTAGGATGAAAAATCTGTGATAAATATTCAGCAAATGTTTCAGCCTTTTCCTCGTCGCTTCTTACCCGTTGATTGTTTTTCTTTATAGGTAGTCGTTGTATTTGATTAACTCTTTTTACGGTTTTTGCAGCCTTCCATAAGGAGTAATCAGTAGTTTCATTAGGTGTTAATGTAAAGACGACATTTTTCATTTCAATAATCATACTTTTAAGTTCTTTGTTTGCTTTGTTGAATTTCGTTTTATCGTTGGATTTCCTCGAATTCTGCCATATGCGTCTTAATCGCTTTTTTCTTGAACCATATCCTTATTATTTTTGGGTAACTTTGGATGTTATGATTGCCTTTACTAGTATAATTTTCTTTTGGCGTCGCTAAATGTGCCGCTTCTTGAATGTATTTGGTCAGGTTTTCTATACTGATTTCTATATCCTCCGTGGTTTTTAACGGAATGTTCGAATATATCTTATTTTCAATTAATTGTTGGAAGAGTACCCAGTTGGTTTTATTGTTATACAGTGTGGGTTTTTATTTGAATACATGATTGAACTACTGATGTTCAGAATTACTGGTGAGTGATCTGAGGTACCATCCATTGATGTTTCGACAGACATTTGATTGGTACTAATTCCATTGCAAATAAATAAGTCTAACAAATCGGGTATTTTTCCCATGTCGGTTGGCCATTATGTCGGTTCGCCACTAGATATACTATTATAACACTCTTTTTGAATATAGTTGTATAACTGGTCCTCACGCGGAGTTATTAATCGTGAACCCCAAGAGGTATGTTTCGCGTTGAAGTCGCCACCGGAAATAAATGTATTATCCAGAGAATTAAAATATTCATGAAAATGTGATGTTTCACGGATTTTCTTATGACAATAGCTGCCTCTCCATGTGCTCTGTCATCGGGATGGTTTGTATGATAGACATTATAATTAGGAATCTTAATAAAGCTATTGCTAGTGAAGTGGGTTTCCGAAACCATCAGTATATATATTTTATTGTTCGTTAGGAATAATTCAATTTCATGGCGATATTGGGCCATTGGTATTCCATGTTACAATTCGTAGCAGCTGATTCATTTGAAAAATAGCATGTTAATGATCATATTGTTTTGTTCAATTAATTGTTTAAACATATTTTTGAATTCAGAAATAAATTCAGTAAACTGTTTATTATTATTATTATTATTAAAAATTAGTGCTAATTCAGGATTTGCTGCTCTTGAGATTTTATTACGGAGTGCTGCTGAATAGTTATATTTTCTATCGGTCGCAGTTTATGTAAAGTGCTCTTTATTTAACTGCTGAGGGAAGTTTTCGATAGACAGATCGATTTTTTGTTTAGCATTGCTAATTGCTCGTGGTTTATTATTTTGTTTACTATTTCGCGTTTTAAGTAGTTCCTTATATATGTTACATTTGTAGTTGGCGGGGTGGTTGCCCTCACAATGTGCGCACTTAGAATAAATGGTAGAGTACAGTATGATCTACTATGTCCAAAAGCTTTGCACCTCATACATTGAATTATTCCCTTATTTTTGTATGGCGGTTCGATTTTAACTTTCATATTCAGTAAATATTCTACATTATATATTTCCTTAATGTTAGTTCGTGGATCTTAGTCGACGAAGAACATAGGAAGTCGTTTAGTTTTTTAATGTCTCATATTTATTACGTTTCTCGCTTTAAATCCTATCAGATTCAAGGCGTTTTTAATATCCTCAGGTGATACTGTGTGATGAATATTTTTAATTACAATTCTATGAGCTCGTTCTTCTTTGAGTTGGTACGTGTGGTATATCACTTTATTTTCTCTTAGGGCTTTAATTATTTTCCTATAATTTTTAGCATCGATGGTTCTTAATTTTACTTTTTCCTCATTTAACGATTGACAAATAAATTTTTCTTTTTTTAATACCGAACAGATGAAGTTTTCCATTTCTTTGTAGTTGGTAACTCCATAAATGATTATAGGCGGTGGCTTTGGATACGATTTTTTTTTTTTTTTTGGTTTAACGTACTGGTATCAGGAGAAGTACTTTCTGAGCCATTCTTTTGTTCAATATTTAATTGTTGAGTGTCGGAATCTGGATGTTTTAGAAGCGGCCAAAAACGATTTTCACTTTTGTTTACTGATTCAGGGTTGAGTGAATTTATACGTTTCCTCTTACCTTAGAGGGATTACTTGCCAATGATTAGGTGTTTTACTGATAATTTGTATTGCTGGTATAGTTTTATTTGTTGTATCCTCGGAAGATTTCATATCTACGTCAGCATCCGAGTTTGATTCGTCATTAGCATTATTTTTTTTTTGTTGAATTGATGTTGTCTTTTTATCTTTTTTTTTTAAAATTTTGCATTGCTACTTTGACTCGTAGCTACCGGGCTTAATATGCCCAGTCGTTAATTTTACTAGTGCGTATGTGTGCGACAACTGTAATAGTAACGACGATAAATAATGGAAAATCTAGAGTGTTCGTTGCGTAGATAAGAGCGAATTAACAATAATAATAGCCACGCTACGACTATAGTATATTATTACTATCATTATTAGTACTGTTATCGATAACGAGCGAAAATATAAAATGGAAAGATCTCACCTGCGGCGATAAATTGTTCTTTCCAAGTATTATGTAGGTAGGATATATATTATTTCGTTAATATATCAAACTTACGTACATATCGGAATGACGACAACATATGTTCGGTAACGAATGACACTGTTATGATGATGATGAAGATATTTTAAAATTTTATAAATAAAACTAATTTTTTTAATGAAAAGTGATTTCGTATAAATTTCAAATTCCATCTATTTTATTCCAGGAAATGTTAAAATATTAAGTTCCGTTCCATTTTCACTAGACGGTATTGAGAAAATTAAATCGCTGTTATTTTAATAAATTTACTCTCGTATTGTAAGAAACACGAATATTTATAATTGTTACGTATTCTTCAGTAGGGTTCGTTGTCCTACCCTAATGCAATTCATATTTGCGGTGATATTCATAGAAAAGCGGTAAAATTGACACGGATGAACATAAATTGTTTAAACAACGCATCGCCACCGATATGTTTGGAACTATTCAAGTGGAATGCGTCGCTTTTGCCTCTTAAAAACGAATCCGTCGACGTTGTTGTAACCGATTTGGTAAGTATCGTATTTACGCCACTAGTACCTTCTTCCGACAGATTTTCTTTTTTCTCTATCTAATAATGATAATTTTAATAAAAAAACAAAAAAAAAAGTGGTTAAATCGCTAAATTTGTATATATAAAAATACCACAAAACTTTTCGGCTATTTATCAAGTGGGCATAAAAAAAATAAAAGTATTATACAATTTATAAAAAATATAAATCTAAAAAACAAAAAATGAAATAAAATGTAAGAAAATACTAAACTTAGGTGTACAGTATTACAACAATAATAGTCGGAAAGATTTGCGGTCTTTTTATATATAAAAATTTTGTAATTTTAACTACTCTTTTGTTGTTTATTTTTTTAAGATCACTACATTCCTCACTGTTCAAACATAAAACGGTAATTTTTTTTATTATTGCTTGTTTATTGTCAAAATTATTATAACAAATTTACAGAGATTATATTAGAAATACCATTGTATTTCATCGCAAAATTTAGACCTGATCAATTTATATATTATTTTACCTTACTGTAATCTACATGAATATATATATATATATATATATATATATATATATATATATATATATATATATATAATTATTAGATAGATAGATAAAAGTGTATTTACAAAATATAACGTATTTCGAACACACTGCTTACTACGTATATTAATTTAAAAGTATGACCTGTTGCTCATTTAACTAAAGATAAAAATACAGGAAAACCACCAACAAAACCTGCATACTGATCATAAAGATACCTATATATCAATTTATAAATATTTACGTTAATAGGGTAAACAGTAATTTTTATGTGTATTATACAAGAAAAAAAAATGGACAAAAAATAATGCCAGCTGTACATCATAAAAGCGTGTGTTTAATTATTTTGTGTTTGTAGCATTTATATTTTAGTTGCAAACTTGTACGTGTATAATACCCTATGTCGTTTATAAATGATTACTGATGCAGGCACAGCTATCAAAAAAAAAATTTGTTTTTTGTTCGACAACCTCGTTTATATATGGTAAATTCAATACCTCGTGAATATGTTCAATCTTTACATAGACTGGAAGATTCAGAATTATTCTGCAGCACAACTTCGCTAACAGCTAGTATATGACCATATGGGACAAGCATAAAGCATAATTGTCTTAATTTATTTGCCGAGCTGACGTAACATCGTTTATTAAATTTTGGATATAGCTTAAACAGAAATGCCTGAGTTTTTTGCAGGCATATTCAGCATGTTTAGTAAATGTGAGACCTTGATCCAGTATTACACCTAAATATTTAATATCGCTACAGGTGGTAAAACAGCGGGTCTTCTTTTTGTGAATGGAATAGATTGAGTTTTATCGAAATTTATTTTGATTCTCTATTTATTAAAATATGAATTTAACTTAATAAAATCCTGAGTTAGTCTTCTTTTTGTATATTGTCAATCGGTACGATATGCCGTATATAGGGTAGCGTATAATACTATTTGTGTTTAATTTTGGGAATATCATTAATAAAGAGAAGGAATAAGTAAGGTCCCAGTATGCTCCCCGGGGTACTCCCGCTAATGCATTTTTCATGTAGGAATTATCATTGTTAACTTTAACTATAAAATTTCGGTTACTTAAATAATTTTGAATAAGCCGAACTAAGTAATTAGAGAATTTAAGTTGAATAATTTTATATATTAAACTAAGTTGCCAAGTGGTGTCAAAGGCTTTTATTTTTATTATATCCATCAGTTATGGTTTCACTAATTCTTGATAATTGCATGATAGTAGATAAATTGCTCCTAAATCCAAATTGTTGTTCTATAAGTCTATCATTACTGATACCCAGTGGCTTACAAGCTTTATGCAACAATTCCAAAGCCCAGTCGACCCTTGTAATGGAGCAGGCCTGATGGACGAACGGAGTATATCTAGTCCTTTTTTTGAAAACTCTATCTCAAAAGAGGAATTATTTCGTAGTCTAGATCATAATAAAGATACAATGGTAGGAGTGGATAATATATCATACCAAATGATACAAAAGCTACCGGAGGAAGCTAAAAATATGTTGTTAGTTTTTTATAATAAATCGATAAATACAGGATACATTCCCCCTCTGTAGAAGGAACACTATGTTTGCCCCATACTCAAACCGGGGAAAAATCCTGATGTCCATAAATCATACAGGCCTATTTCATTATTGTCTTGTATGGGGAAAACGTTAGAAAATATTCTGAAGTTCAGGTTAGAATGCTGGGGCCTATAACTTCAAACAAATTTCGACAACCCAATATGGTTTCAGAAAAGGATTTAGTTCTACTGATGCATTAAGTTCTTTTACATTATATATTCAGAATCATCTGGCCTATAAACGGAGTGTCGTATCTGTTTTTATTGATATTCAGTCGGCTTATGATAATGTCAATCTGTCCACATTATACAAACAGTTAATAACACGTGGGGTTAACCAAAAATTTGTACATGGATATTTAACTATTTTTATGGTAGAAAGTTAACAGTAAAATATAAAGGAATGCAATATGCCTCGGTTTATTCTGGCAAAGGTTTAGCACAAGGGAGCCTCCTCAGTCCGTTATTATACACAATTTATACGAAATCTATAGAACAAATTCAGAATAAATCGATAGTGATATTTCAGTATGCAGATGATCTGGTGATAAGTGGAGCAGCAACTTCATTAGACTTAGCAATTCAAAAATTACAGATAGCGCTAAATAAATTGCAAAGTCTTCTAGTTATTTTACAATTGAATATTAATGTGGATAAGACTCGTGATATCCTGTTCACAAGAAAATTCTTCCGTACATCACCACTACTACGCATTAATAAAAAGTCTATTGTCTTTGAGCAGTCCGTCAAATATCTGTGGGTAATGTTTGACTCTAAAATGTCATGGAATGAAGAGACCAGATTTTTGTTACAAAAGTGTAACAAAGGACTTAATATATTACGAGCCATTACCGGAATGAAGTAGGGTGCCCATCCAGTAGTAGGTCTTCAGATCTATAAATCACTCATCAGATCCCATATAGATTATATTGCGCCGTTCATTACTTTTAATAAAACACAGTTTAAAAAATTACAGTTGATACAGAATGTTGCCCTTCGCTTATGCCTGGGCGCCATGTGCTCCACTCCCATTAATATCTTATAGGCAGAAGCTGCGGAGCCTCCTTTTTCGCTAAGACAGAAATTTATATCCGACAAATTTTACCTTAGAGTCAGGCAGCGTTTCCCTCACATAATCAACAAACAACTTACTCGTATGTACAAAGCACGTAATAATAAATATTGGCTTGGTAAAAATTTACCTTCACTCGTTCATAGTCGTAACAAACTACACGAGATAAGTTTAGTACAGACGTCTTTAGATCCCTTCTATAAGACTTCCTTCCAGATACTACAGTCTAGATTAATTGTAGATATTAGTTTTTTCAATACATCGAACAGTCTCCCAAACGACGTTAACAATTCCATCATCGAGTCAGTATTGGAGGAGTACAACGCTTATGAAATTATTTACATCGATGGCTCTATTGAACATACTAAAAAGAGATATACAGCCGCTTTTTTTACCGCAGTAGAAACATCATACCATATGCACGCTCATCATTTTTTATGGAAATGTATGCCATATACGAGGCTGTTTCTTTTATTAGATTATATAAAAAAATATATATTAATACTTACTGACTCCATGAGTGTTCTTTTACAACTATCTAGACTTCCGGAATTTTCAATGAGTATATTAGAGATATCAATAAGACAGTGGGTTTGGCAACTTCACAAGCGTGGAACTAAGGTGAAGTTTAATTGGGTCCCTGCCCACTGTGGTGTCCGTGGAAATGAGGTAGCGGATGCGATTACTCGATCAGATCTAATTCCAGCTATTGAGAAGCACGTTAAACTACAATGGAGACAATTAATACCGAAGCTTAAGGAAATATTTTACCTTTCTTTTCAATCGTATTTTGAATTTCAAAGCTTGTTAAAAGGTAAAAGATACGCCACTATCCGAAAGACAATTCCAAAAGAGCCCTGGTTTAAACATGGGGATCTTCTCCATAAAGATTTTGTATCTGTGTTTGTCAGACTAAGGAGTGGTCATAACTGTTCACCTAGTAGTCATCTTGCCAAATTGGGGATCATCAGAATGGGAGTTTGTGAGATATGTAATATCGAAGATAGCATTGAACATCAGATCTGGTCCTGCCTGAAATACAAAAATAGAAACAGCTTTATTTGTGAACTTTTATCGACAAGGAATATACTTCCAATACAACTTGAAAAAATTATGGTGGATCCTATCTCCTTGGATGCGCGTAGATTATATAGTTTTATTAAGGCCAATAGTATAAGTTTATAGTCCGAACACAGTTCACCTAAACTGGCCAAATGGTGAAAACTTGGCCAAAAAAAAAAATATTTGTGAATTTTTTTAGTCTATCCAAAATAATTGTTTCTGCTATTTTACTAAAATTATTAATTAACGACACGGGCCGCAGATTTCTGGGATCAGAGTTGTCTTTACCTGAATTAGGATATAAGAATAATTTTCGACACTTTCCAGCAGTTGGGAAAATAAGAGAGTATTATTATTTCACCGATAAGTATGAGGATAGTTTCAAAAGGGAAAATTAATTACGCATTTTTTAACACCATGTTGCCGTTTCTGTGTGAGACAGTCGTTACAGCGGCGAGAAAAATGAAGACGACTAGACTGCTTCAGCACTCTTTGGCAAAGAAAAACAAGATAGTGAGAGATTAAATTATATGGAAAAAAAATTAAATCTGTTAAAGTGAGGGAAAAAATGTAAAAGAAGGAAAACTACTGTTAGCTCGGACGACGTCCTAGCCTTTAGGTAAAATTACTAACCGCAAGAAAACGGATCGCTACTGAGGAGGTGCGGTATATGATTTTAACAGCTACCAAACCTCGCTGAAGTGAGATGATCACCAAATGTTTCGGACTTTTGATAGACAGTTCCCCAAGCTACTTATCCGCATTCTTTTGAGTCATTGCCCTGTAACCACTGGAACCGTCTTCACTTTCAATTATCCAATCAATACTACATTTAATATGATCAAATTTGTATAGATATAAAATGCGAAATAACCCGATTGTTTGCGTAGTAACTATGTACAACAATGTGATTTTTAAATTGTAAACAATAATGCCCTTCTTGTTCTAGAGTTACATACGTCAGTTATCTTGAATGCGCTAAATAAAAATTCTTGCAAATTATTGGAAGTATGATTATTTTTGAGTTAAAATTATTATTGAACATCACAAGATCAAATACAAGTAAATTAGTCATAATAATATTTTACTTTTATGTAGTTCACACATTCATGTCTTAACGAAAATGTCTCAAAACTGGACTTCAAACTCATCTAAATAGTCAACATATTATAATGAAACACTTGTTAAAATATAAATAAATGAATATTTATTTTGAAAATAGAACATTTTTCTCTACAAATTTTGATCAATTTAAACTTTATCCGGTATAATATGCAATTTAATCATATATTAATCCGATAGTTTGTTATTGTTTTATTTTTGATAGCCCTTTGGAAAACGAATCGGATCTAAATCGAAAAACAGAACCTTATATTTTGATGTGTTAAAGGAACTTTCAAGAGTAGTGAAATCGCAAACAGGTCGTGCGGTTTTCCTTACAACAAATCGTAATACATTCACCTCAGTTAGTACAGAAATATATATATATATATATATATATATATATATATATATATATATATATATGTATTGTGTGTGTGTGTATGCGTATGTGTGGTATACATGTATATAAATACATAGATATTCAAAAAGACATCAGTAATATGTTTTCAATATTACACGAACAAACATTTTTTTTATTATTACATGCAATGTTCTTTCGAAAACATCGTGTACTACTAATTTTTACACAATTGAACATTTCAGACACGTACAAATTTGGAGCTGCATGTTTCTGACTAACGATCTAGTTATATTCCTAAACAAGAACAGTGTATTGTGTCTGAAAGGTTAACATAGTTCACATGACTTCAAATAAAAAGATACTTAATTTCGGCCTGTAAAATAGGAAGGTTTTTCATTTTTAAGTGGTGTGATTTTAGCCCGCATGCACTATAAAACATGTACACCTGTTACAGCCATCATCCGAGGTGTGGCAATGTAGAAAATAATGTCAGTAAAAAGAAGTTCTTTTGTGACCATTCTTTTTTTTTTTCTTCAGCTAATTGCTCGGAGCTGCGATTTCAATGTAGCCTTTAGTATTAAATTGTACTTTTAAAATTATCACACGCTAATATAATATAAGCGCTGTGTTCCTTACCCTGTTTGTTGCTGCTGAATGATGTTAAGGTCGTGTATCACATCTTTCATTTCTGTCCATTTTTCTCAGTCGTGCGGTAAATCAAACTTTACAATTTGATGTTATAATGCCCTTTTTATTGTTCGATCTCTATATAATTTTTTTATTGATGATGTTATTCTTAAGTTCAGGTTTAGTAATTATATTTTTGTATTAAGTCTTTTAGGCGTTATTTTCTTTGAACTTTTAGTTTGTGATAATTATCCTGCTGCAACGAATTTCATCATATCTAAATATGTCAGATATTTTAGTCGGTATTTGTTCCTTAGTTTAATCTTTTATTATTTATCAACGATCATCGTTAAATGCTGTTTCGGAAAATTTTTCATCGACAGGATTACTCATGAACGTTCGCAATATATTAAATTGTATTGATTTCTTGTTATACTGTGTACTATTTTTATTTTATCAAATTACAGATAAATGAAATATTTTACTAATCGAGAGATATATTGACGTGATTTTTGAAATGCAGGTTGTTTATAGTAAGGCGAAAATTATAAAACGTTTTCGTTTAAAACATACGAATTTAGTAATAATAAAATTGTGTTTATTACATGCATAAACATACACACGAACACACACGCATACATATATATATATATATATATATATGGGCATAACCGACTTATGACTAAAGACTACTCCGATTTTTTAAGTTTTTCCAAAATAACCGAATAAATCAGTTGTTTTTTGAATTTATTTTGTTTAAAATGTTTATTAATTTAAACCATTGATTAAATATTCTTTTTTCTTTATATACGATGTTTATATATATTTATAAATCCTGTAAATAGGTTTTTTCGTATAAGTAAATTTAATGTTTTATTTAATTTGTACATCATACGCTAAGTAGGTTGATATGCTTTAGAATTAAATCGAATGACGTAAATCAGATTGAATTTAGTTGCATTTCGACTAATATCTGTTAGTAGGTTCTATTATTCGCTTGTTTTGGTTCGATTGAAATGAAATAATCATATTCATATATATATATATATATATATATATATATATATATATATATATATATATATATATATATATATATATATATAATTATCCGATAACAAACTCAAATATTAAATATAGACATCGTCAAAAAAAAAAATTAGTTGAATCAAACAAAAAAAAAACAGTGATTGTACTATATAGAGTATTATCTTGTTACCTGGTACTATTTAAAAATTCTGACAGGGATCATAAATGATGTGCATACTATGTTTGAATATTTTGGTTTAAAGTAAATAATAAATTAGTAATGCAAAAAAAATTTTAAAACGCAAAAAACAATTTATTTAACTAATGATGTTGTTAATTTACTAAATACGTGAACTTTTTTCATTAACTTTGCTATAATTATTTATTTCTTGATTTTAAAAAATGTACACTACGCTGGAAAGTATCATAACTTACTTTATCGCAAAGTAAAATATTTTAACTAATTGTTTTTCATATGTTATACGTATATAAGTATATATATTTATGTATAATTTTATTATTATTGCATCATTGTAAATGAATAAAAAGGAAAATTATATTACTAGCAATATGTTCTAGGTGATATGTCGAAATAAGGAGTATTGGAAACAGAAAAAAATGTTAGTTATCAATATTGGTGGATTACGAGGTTTCGTTTATTTACTTTTAAGAACAGCTAATAAAGTGAAATAAAGACGAACGTTTCTATTTGGTGGAACTGTTATTTCTTCTTGTACATGGTGGCGATGACGAAGCGAATAATCATTGGAATTCTATTTGAACAAGTAGAATTCTATCGACTGTTATAAATTACATTGGTATTTTTTACTGTATTATTATTTTTATTTCATTTTTTTGTTATTTGACAAATGCTGATTTAAGAATATTATAATAGAAATATGCATTCGTTTTATTAAAATTATTAAACCCGTTTTCTTTTATTTACTCCATCAGAATTTTTTTTAAATATATGTAATTATTTTATACTAATAGAAAAATGGGATAAATAAAACGAGCACTTTTCATTATGAATTTCATATACATTTTCGTTAAAAACTATTCGAGTAAAAAGCTGTGTTCTAAATTATTGAAATATATTTTTGATTAGAAATAGAGGTAGCCTGAAATATATATATATAATTTTTTTTTTACTTAGAATTGAATAAGCTGATTCTCTTAGAACAATTTTCTACCTATATTATATGTAGATATTAAATCTAACCTTTATAGATTAATTATTTTTGCCGCCACAGAAATAATTATAATAAAAAGCGTCGGAGCATTTTGATTTCAAATTTTCGGTCATAATTTACGTTAAAAAAATGTCCTTCTGCACTAAGGATTTTAAAGATACGCGTCTTATAGTCGATGCATGAGTGACAATTTATCATGCAACATGATAAATTAAAGCGCTCTTCGAAAAAGTAATGATTCTAATTTCCTTAAACTGTTCACAAAATTTGACGCGTTAAAAATGTTCAAGGCATTTTGATTTTTGTATTCTAAGATAAATTTAAAGATAAACCTCCTGCACATAAAGTGCAAGCAGGCAAATTTTTCGCAGATGCTGCTAAAGCTTCCTCCCAGCCAAAGAAGCAACCAACTGGGATGCCAAATCCCTTTCAACAGCAGAGTAAGGAAAAACCTACACTGGCTGATGTCATGGAACTGCTTCAGGGAATCAATGCAAGACTCGTTAAGGTGGAAACTCAACAGTCTTGAAAGTAACTAGCCCAAACAGGTGCAACCACGGTTCAAGAATAAGAAATGACTGACTCTGCATTTCGAATTGCAGCATGGAATGCCAATGGACTTCTCGCACGATGCAAGGAGCTAGAAGTTTTCCTACATCATAATAAAATTGACATTGCACTGATATCTGAAACGCATTTTACAACAAAAAATGTTGTTAAGATATATGGATATCAAATCTACCACACTCCACATCTTAGTGGACGTGCTCACGCTGGTGTAGCAATAATAGTGAAGAACAGCATTTCTCACTGCCTACAAGATCACATTGCCGAAGAATACTTCCAAAGCACTGTGATAACCGTAACACATGGGAACACTGAGCTCACCATAGCGTCAGCTTACTGCCCACCTAAACATTCGATTCAGCAAGGGCAATTTGAATCAATATTTAACAAATTTGGTCCAAGGTTTATCGTCGGAGATTTCAATGCCGAGCACACAGCTTGGGGATCAAGATGTATAACACCCAAAGGAAGACAGCTTATCCAGGCTCGCAACAGCCTACATTGCAGTTTTCTATCCGCTCAGAAGCCTACCTACTGGCCTACAAATAGCAGGAAAGTACCTGACCTTATCGATTTCTTTATCACTAAAGGAATAGGAGCGAGTTTCATGGACATTGTAAACATTGTTACCTGACGTCAGATCATACACTCATATTGCTGACGATCAGCGATACAGTCAAGAAGCAGAAAAGGAAAATGCTGACCACTACAAAGACAGACTGGGATCTATTTAGGAACAAATTAGATCTAAACATTAATTTCAAAATCAGATTTAAAAAAAAAAAAAAAAAAACAGAGCTGGATGCACAGGCCGAAAAATTTATTGAAGTAATTAAAAAAGCAGCAGCCACCACTCCGTTCTCTACCTCAACCCACGAAGTAGGAAAGAGCTACCCACTCGAAGTTCGTGAACTTATCGCGGAACGCCGAAAAACTCGACGCACGTGGCATAGAACCAGAAATCCACTGGATAAAACCACTTTCAACCGAACTAGTCGTCGATTAAATCAACTAATTAAAGAAATAGCAAGAAAAACATTTGAAAATCACCTACAGAACCTTTCTCCTGAAGCGGATAAAGATTACTCTTTATGGAAAGCTACTCGACGATTGAAACGCCCCCTTGTCCACGTCCCACCACTAAAGGACGAGCATAGAAAATGGATACGAAAAGATGCTGATAAGGCAGAATTATTTGCTAAACATCTTTATCAGACATTTCAGCCGCATGACATCCAATCTAATATAAACACTTATGCTAGATATAAGGACAACGATGACTTCAAATTTGTCACTCCACTCGAAGTAGTCAAAGAAATTGAAAATAATATTAATCCGAAAAAAGCGCCTGGAATTGATGAAATCTCTCCTGGGATATTAAAGGAATTATCAAAGAAAGGAATAGTCATACTAACATACCTATTCAACGCCTGTCTGCATCTTGAGTACGTACCTCAGTGCTTCAAAATCGCTCAGATAATCATGCTCAAAAAACCAGACAAACCAAGCAGTGAAGTAGCGTCATACCGACCAATATCACTACTCCCAGCAATATCAAAATTATTTGACAAACTGCTCCTTAACCGTCTCAAACCATTAACAGGCATTCCATACCATCAATTTGATTTCAGGAATAATCACTCAACAATCGATCAAGTACATCGAATTACATCAATTATTGAGAAAGCGCTGGAAGAAAGGAAATACTGCTCTGCAGCCTTCCTCGATGTATCACAAGCCTTCGACAGAGTATGGTATCAGGGGCTAATCTTCAATTTAAAGAGACTACTTCCTGGTAACTACTGTCGGCTACTTGAGTCATACCTTGCTAACAGAAAATTCAGAGTTAGTACATGAAGAAACTTACTGAAACTTCTACGATATACGAGCAGGAGTACCACAGGGCAGTGTACTCGGACCCCTTCTGTACGTGATGTATACACCTTTGACTAGACACTACCACAGCTACATTTGCCGACGATACGGTCATATTAGCAGTAAGTGGCTCACAGGTCGAAGCTACTGAGAACCTGCAAAAAGCTCTCGATAAAGTCACCAAATGGACCTGTGACTGGAAAATTAAACTAAATGAACTTAAATCAGTACACGTCACATACGCTCTCAAACAAATAGACAGCCAGCATTGTGTAAGTCTCAATGGTACCCAGATCCCGCAGAGCTCATCTGCAAAATACTTAGTTATGCACCTGGACTCGAGGCTCACCTACAGAACACATGTTAAAAAGAAGGCAAATCAGATCAAACTCAAGATGAGGCAGTTATATTGGCTGATCGGTAGACGATCCACCTTGGATATCTACTGTAAGCGACTCTTGTATCAACAAATTATCAAGCCTATCTGGCCTATGGCATACAAATCTGGAGATGTGCCAAAAAAGTAATAGGTATATGATTCAAGCACGTCAAAACATCATCCTTCGAGCTGTCGTTGATGCTTATCGCTACTCAATGAATGATGACATTCATAGAGACCTCAACATGAAGATGGTCGACGAAGTCATCAAAGACTTTGCCATAACTCATGAGAAGCGGCTACACCAACACGTAAACGTGGAGGCAATACAACTTCTCGACACTGAGCTAGACATCAGAAGGCTTAAACGCTTCAAACCACAGGATTTGGCCATGTAAAAAGTATATATGTGTATATATAGTTTTGGACTACAGTCAATTGTAGTTCCACTCATGTTTCTACTTGCTCGTTAAGTAACTTTTGTTAATGTTAATAATTATTTAACCTAGTGTTAAGATTGTATTACTCAATTATATAAAAAAAAAAAAAGATAAATTTGTTGTCGTTAATTACAAAAAAAAAAGTCTGCCGCAACTTTATAAAATAAAAAATGTGTAATCTAGCTAAAGTGATTCTCCCATCATAAGTTGAATGTAAACAACAAAAACCACGTCGTAATCAAATTTTCGAATTAAGTAACGAAACATCTGCACAAGTATTTTGTCGTGAATACTTAAAACAACGTTAGTAAATTCGCAACAACAATACGAAGTATCTTCAAATTACTTATTGATAATTATAATTATTAATAAACATCGCAATAACACTATTCTCCAATCAACCGTCTGTACTGCAGAAACGCTGTCTTTACTATCGTAGATATATATCTTAAGTGCTCTGTGAACTAACCTTCGATCTGGGTTTATACAGCGATTAGTCTTTCAGCAAATAAGTGCCCTTTCAGAGCTACATAATAAGTCTTCCCCGGATTGAACACCACTTTTCATACATTTATATCCAACAGAACCAACATAACTACTACTAACACCTTCAGCTATTTACAACTGTTATCTGCCATCAGTACCGAAATATCGGTAATGTATGATTTTATTTTCATAGCGTTGTGCCATCGTACTTTTACGATATGTTTTTATAAAAATCGTGTATATTTTCTTCAACATAAATTATTTTGCCAGCTTACAACGTTTCCGTTTGTGTCTGTTTAAGTTCGTTTATATTTTCAACTAGTCAAAAACAGGATACATCGAGGAAGATACAAAGAATTTCTATATGCATAACATCGTCGTAACAGGTTTGAGCGAAGTATTCCCACGTACAAGTATATAAAAGTAAACTGCTCGCACTATAATATGGGTAAAAATGAACAAATGTTTAAATTTATAAGCAATTAAAAGATCAAAAGATGAATTAAAAACATATATAAACTAGATGATGCGTGTAAAAACAAAATTAACTTCAGCTCCCAAACTTGGAGAATAGTGACACAAGGATGTCGAATATCCGCAATGATTATATATAATTGGTATAAATGAGATCATATCACAGTCGGTTGAAAAGTTTATATATTTAGTAATCGCTATAAACAATATGCGCCGAAGAAATAAAAATGCGAATATTAATTTAGCTAAAATAGCTTTTTATGAAAAACATATATAGAAATAATATAAATAAGGAAACCCCCAAAAAAGAAACTAATAAAATTACACATAATTAGAACGTAGTGCTACATGGAAGAAAGTATTTACTTAAAGAAATCATGGAAGAAAAACAAGAAAGAAGTTGTAGAAGAATGAAATTAATCGATGTTCTAAATACAAAACAAAAAAAAAAATCTCCAGCAGAAGGGTGCAAATAGCAGAAGAAAAAATTCTAGCAGGCAGCGATGAAAATTGAGGAAGACATTTGTAAGCATTTGTTGTAAGCATTTGTTGTAATCTATTTTCTTATTGTTAATAAATACAATACAATTATGTACCTTTATTCATTTATAGTATTCTATATATTTTACTTTACCACAAAACAAACATGCTTTAAAACTATAAAGTAAAGTCCCTCCTACACTAACATGACATCAATTAGAAATTATAATAATTATAACATTACATCATTTCGCGTAAAAAGTTAAAAACTTGTGGACAGAATACCTTATGGTCTTAATGATACGACTCGTACTTGTATAACTTAAATTAATCTACACGTAGGTACTTTATTTCTAAATGTATACATATATATATATATATATATTCAGAATTCAATTAATTTATACGTAGGTACTTTATTTCTAAATGTATTATATATTCAGAATTCAATTAATTTATACCCATTGATTCTACACTTCTACTCCGATGCCTTAACGCCGCACTAGAAAAATTGTAATTAAAAAGTTAAATATCAACCGCTACTACGTCTACTTCTACCAGATGATTTTAATTAACGATGGGGAAAACTGGTTATTTCCAAAACCGAATAATCCATCACTGGATTATGCAAAAAAACATGTATACAGTATCGTGTGTTTGGTAAACGTGTTTTAAAATTTTATTACTGTTGTATTTACATTCAATAATTTATTATTTTTGGTTTATTGTATTTTATATTTCATTACATAGCTGTTTAAGAAATATAGTTTATCATATTTTTTATTTTATATTTCAATTTCATAATATTTTATATAACTGTTTAGATTAAGGGTGTTTTTTTTTTCATTTTTTAGAATTTAGTTTTTAATTTCTGCAACTATAACATGGGAGGAATTAAACAATCTCCCGTATGGAACTTTTTGAAAGAAAATTGATATTTCAGCGGTTTGTAAATTTGTAATCAAATTTTAAAATGGCGAAGAAGTATTACAAATTTGAAGTAACATTTGATGCGTATTCATCCAGTAGAATATACATGTGAAGGCACAAATTTTATGGCTATAGATTTGAACAACCAAACACCAGGATCATCAGCTGGCATTATTAACGTGAGTGAAGAAACATGTAACATTAGAAAAGAAGATATGATATCGAAAGCAAAGCGATTAAAATTATTTTGAGTAAAAGAAGAACATGAACTTTCTGAAAGGGTAATTTATGCAACAGTAAAATCATTAGTAAAAATGATCGTAAAAGATATACAGCCTCTTTCAATCGTAGAAAATGAAGCCTTCTTGAAATATTCTAAAAATTTACAACCATTATATATATAACAGAAAAGAGTTGAGAGATGATATAATACCGAAATTTTATGTCAAAATATCTAAAACGCAAATAAAATAAAATCAAGTATTTATCTATTACAAACGATATTTGGACTTCAGGTAGTAAATCAGGCATATCTTTGTATTTTATTTATAATGATATTTTAACAACTAAAATTCATAGAAGTGAAAATATTGCGTATGTATTGGAAAACACTTTAAATGAATGAAACATAAATGAAAAAGTAGTCACTATTATCTGATAATGGTTCGAATATGAAGTGTGCGATAATTCAGAATTTAAAAAACACCATTATCCATGCATTGTGCACATAATAAATCTTACGATAATTGAATCCATAAATTACAATAATAGTGTCTCCATTAAAAAAAAAATAGAGCATTAATAAAACATTTGCTGTTACTGAAATACTGAAGTCAGCTCAGAAACAAACGGATTTCCCTATACTGGAACCAAAACAAGATTGTCTAACTAGGTGTAATTCTCGTTTTACAATGTTAGAAAGATTGATAAAAATCAAAGATCCACTTTGCTTGACAATTACAAAATTGACAAATTGTCCAGAATGTATTAATTTCAAATTATAGAAAATTGTACAAATATTTTACAACCAACAAATGACATAACGACTATAGTATCCAACAATGTAATACCGTTAATTAGTGGACTTCAAAGTGCTGTAAAATCTATTAAGGCAACCACTGAAGTGGGTGAAAAAACTTCAAAATACTATTTTAAACCGAGTTTCAAGAAGATTAGTGTCATTTGAAACTGGTAAAACAGTAGCAAGAGTTACATTTCTTAATCTTTGATTTAAAAAGATTGCATTTTGATTGCATAAATATGCAAGTAATGCAGAAAAGTGGGTGACGAAAGAAGAAAAATATTTATCTACTCTAAATAATACAAATGTAGAAAATCGTTTAAATGAAGCTGAAAATATTAATCCTTCAACTGTTTGGTCGTTTTTTGATTAAAAAGCCGCCGACGTTAAAAATCTTTTGATGGCTGCTAACACGGTTACATTAGCAATTAGACAATATATTGAAATGCCCTATTTGTTGCCTGACCGTCTTTTCCGTATGCAGCTTAGAGAAAGTCCGTTCTGTCCCCTCCATTCTGAACAGGTAGTCTGCAGCCCCGATCATGTCTTTTTTGAATGTTCTGCTGTAGCACCGTTTCGTTCGGAGCTTTAACTTATCTTGTTGCGTTCTTCGAGTATTACACCTCCGTATAATGTATCGTCCCTTTTACATCTGGATAACCTACAATTGTTCCCCCATATAGCGACCTTTTTAGAGAAGTCAGCATGCTTGATTAAGATGTAGATAGTCCCCACAGTATCACGTTGGGTAGGCTGTAAAGGCACCCCCATTAAAAAAAAAAAAAATAGAACAGAAAATTCATAACTATTTTGGTCTAAATATAAACAATCACTTCCCGAATTGCACGAATTGGTTATGAAATACTTCAGTGTACCGGCTACCTGTTTCATCAGAGCGATTTTTTTCCTAAAACTGAGCAAATTATTAATTTATTAAGAAACATACTAGATGAAATTCTGTTTTAATGCATTATAAAGTATTTGGCCTATTTATAGTTATTTTTTGTTTTAAATAATAGTAGTATTTTAAAATGTATTTCTGCAGGTGTTTTGAAAAATAAATATATATGTATAAACTATTAAACTTTGTAAATATATATTAAAATTTAAAAATTCAAAATTTTATTTTAGATATTTTTATGTATCTAAAACTTTCATGCTCACAAAATTTTTTAAATGAGTAGGTATTCCAAATGTGAAGTAGATTTCAATCGTACATGTATATATATATTAGTTAATTTGTAACTTCGATAATGAATCATCCGAATAAAATCATTCAAAATAATTATAATATATTCATGAATTATATACTTGCGGTTAAATTAAGTGTATACTGTAAGTAGTAACAATAAAAAAAAAAAAAAAAAAAAACAGAAAAAGAAAGACGGATGAAAGTAATTATAAGATAAGTAAAGAGAACACCAGTTTCAGATAACTAAATTCGATAGTTATCATCTGTAGTTTATTAGTCGCAATCGTTATTCATTATGTTTACAAAAACCGGACACTGATAGTTTTTTCAAAAACCGAATAATCGGTTATTTTTTATTCAAACGATCCCATCACTAATTTTAATGATTCGGGTGATTTCTTACATATTTCAACGGAGGTTGGGCCGTCATATGTTATACGGCAAACAAAAAGTTGATTGACACTATTATGTATTTCAATCGAAGTTAACATTTACGTGTCCAGTTTGGGTTCCAATCTCCGACAGTACTTACAGAAGCAAGTGGTACAAAACTTGTGGACTATAGCAAATTTGTTACACGTGTATCATTAAGAAGTGGCACAAAGATATTTTGTGATGTTTAATAATTCCATATACGAATCACGATAACGTGGATTGTTTGATGTTAACGCATGTGCTACGTTTCGTAAAGCGATTTTCTTTTCTAATTATTATTACTGCAAAAGATAATTATAAAATAACGTATTAATTAAGAAAAATTAGCATTTATCTATTATGTTGTTAACATTCATAGCTTAGTATCGATAAAGCTACAAAGTTAACACATAATTATAAAATATATTAAAATATTTTTTCTCAGCAGTTAAAATGACCGAAAAAACTTGCATCATACAATGAAGGATGTCGTAAAATCTCTCTAATGATAGTACTAAATAACAATTTATAATACGACGTAAATTAAACAATAACAATTTAAAGTAAATATTTAAGACGGCAATGTTTGTAATGCGTATGACGAATTCTGAGGTTAGACATATCTCATCAATTATAATCATTATCGTGAAATTTACAATTATAATGAAATTTTACTGAAACATTTTTTTTTAATGAATGAGCGACATCTGGAAGGTTTAATTGTCTATGCATCTGTTAAATTTTTATGCACCAAAGAGCATTCGATATAATCCCGCAACGGTTGGATTCTAGATTCTGGTTTATTCAAAAAAATTATATCTTATTTTTATATAACTAACATAAACTTATATATAAGTAAATTTACTCACCGATATACGCAAATAATTCTCACTTTATTTAAAAAATAACTTTAAAATTAATTACAAACTTTTAATATTTTAGTCATTTCTATGTTTACAAACATGAAATAGAGAGAAATTTCGGCATTGTAGCGGTAGTATGGCGGTTAACTTCCGACTTTTTCGGTTATATCGATAGTGTCGATTACTTAATATTTTACTTGATAATTTTTTTTTATTTTAAACATCGTTTAAAAATTATTTAAAACTATTTTATTAAAATAAAACAATATTATTAATTTTAAAGGTTATTATTAATAAACCTTTAAATTTTATTATTTTATTTTTTAAATTAATCCTAAAGGTAGACTTCCGAGCAACGCGACAGAGACAGGCGACAGCGACCGAGACATATGTCGCTTAAAGTAGACTTCCGAACACCGCGACAGGGACAGGCGACACTATCTCGGTCGCAGCATGCAATCAGAGTTGATAAGAATAGTTCGAAGTTATTAAATTTGTTTTTTACTAAAATTGAATTTATAACTTATAATGTCAAAATCACAAATTTTTCATTTACTTATGGAAGAGGAGGAAGATGATGATATACTTTTATTTCATCATTACAAAAAAAGAAAATCCATCAAATCTATATTCAAAGAGCGATGCAGAGAAGGATCATATACATTATTAATAGGAAAACATTTAAATTGTGATGAAGACAACTTCAGGAATTATAGCCGTTTAAATAAGGAATAGTTCAATTTTGTTTTAAGTTTAGTTAAGGAAGAATTGCGACCGAAAACCTCAAGGGATACAATAAGCGCTGATGAAAAATTATTTTTAACATTAAGGTATGACACTTTTTTATAGATCGAAATTATTAGCTCATATTTTTAGATTGGTAATTTGTTGAGTGAAACTTCTAACAATTTAACTTTACAAATATTATTCTCAAATGAGGGACGTTCAAAAAGTAAGGTCACCTATTTTTTATTTTTGTAAGAATCTTACTTTTTGAACGTTTACCATGATGCATAATAGAAGCATAAAAACACAATTTTACAATGTTCTATAAAACAATGAAATATATCATGATTTTTTTATTTGTGATCACTTTTAAAAACTTTAATTTTCTAGATACGTGGCTACTGGGGAAACTTTCAAGTCGTTATCATATGCTTATCGTATATCGGACTCCTATATTTCACGAATTATAAAACAAGTGCTGGAATTATTGAAAAAAAAAATGATGCCAATAGCCATTCCTTCTGTGACGGAAGATATTTTTAAACAGACGGAGAAAGAATTTTGGCAAAAATGGAATATACCAAATTGCGTTGGTTGCATTGATGGAAAGCATGTGCGTATTAAAGCACCAAAAAATAGTGGTTCATTATTTTATAATTATAAAACATATTTTTCTATCGTACTGTTGGCTATAGTGGATGCCAATTATAAATTTATTGCTGTTGACGTTGGATCGTATGGTAAAGAAGGTGATAGCGGTATTTTTCAAAAATCTGAGATGGGTAAAAAAATAGCCGCTAACAACTTTAATTTCCCTGCACCAAAATGCCTACCAGGTACTAATATAGAAATGCCACATTTTATAGTCGGCGATGAAGCATTTGCTCTCAGCACTTACCTAATGAAACCATATCCTCGTAAAAGTTCAAAAATGGATCAAGAAAAAGAAATTTACAATTACCGTCTATGCCGCGGCCGTCGTGTAGTTGAAAACGCTTTTGGATTATTATCGCAGATATTTAGAGTGTTTTATACACCTATTGCCATTTCACCAGAATCAGTTGATAATATGGTAGTAGTAGCTTGTTGTTTACATAATATATTACGAGATGCGTATCTTGAAAAACAATCAACTGCTTTTTATGAGTATGACGCGACAATGGAATCAGTAACAGGCATGGTCAACTTAATTTACACGGGTGGTTTTTGCAACAGTGATGGATTTCAGATGACAGACAAGCTGAAAAACTTTTTTTGTAGCACACAAGGTGAAGTATTATGGCAGAATAAACAAAAGTAAAATTTAAAATATACGGTATTACAATTAGATTTAATTTATTTTTGTAATTGTAAATTAACAGTAGGAATAACATACTTTTTTCCTTATGAATAAATGATTGTTAAATTATAATTTAAGAAAACAAATTAATTAAATCAAATTCTATGGTTAATTTTCTATTACACTATATTCTTCAAATACAATAACTTCTGCGTATTCAGGATCATTTTTTTCAACAGATTGAGATAAATAAGATGATTTTGTGTTTACCTCCATTTCCACTGTCATACTTTCATACTTAGTTAATACACTAAATAATTCATTTTTTGTTTGTATTGTTAATTGTGGATTTAACTTTCTTAATACAGCACTGACATGATTTCCAAATGAAGTAATATCATCATTTTCTTTGATAAATAATTTTTCCACCAACTGCTGCCTACTTTTCTCTCTTTTCTCCATATAATCTACAATGGAGTTTTCTTTTTTATTTCTCCATTTCCGTTTGGCCTTTGAACATGATGAAATAGACGATACCGGTGATGGAGATGTTTCATTTATACATTCTGCACTGTCATTTGATACGATTTCTGACTGTTCAGTCAATATTATTGATGACAAAACTTCTGAATCTAAATTCACATTAGAAATCGTAGTTCTTTCTACCGGAACGGTTTCTAAGAATTCTAATCTTTTAAAAAATTCACATTTGGAATGTTTTGCTGGTGCAGCTGATCCAGTTGACAATTTTCGCTTACGTTTGAAACGATTATATGAATCCCGTATGTGTTTCCACCGTTTTTTACATTCAATATCTGAAAAAGAAAATAAACGCTAATTGGGGATAAAAGAATAATTGAGAAAATATTTTACATTACATATAAATTAGTTTAATTTGTTTATTTTTATATAGTTTTTGAAAATTATAACAAAACGGATAAAAAACATTAATAATTTCAATTGAACATTCGCGAGGGAATTTTGTAAAACCTTCGGAACGTTTTACTGTATTTAATTAATTTCAGTAATCATTAAATTATTTTACATGGGTAGTCTAGTTAATGATTTCTTTATGTTTTTAGTTTTTTATTTTAAATTAAAACTATTACCGAATATTTCTAAAATACAAAGTTCATTTTAATAAAAACACCCAATTTAAGTAGTTTTTTGAATGTTTATGAAATTATTTATTACAATTTAGCAACAATAAAATATTTTACAAAATCTATAAGTCCGTTTAATTAAAAATTAAACAATTCAAATTTAATTAATATAGATCAAGATACAGACCTCTCAGATAACGACCAATCTATAAACACGTATATAACTGAAAGTGAATTAAAGCACATGCTGAAACATCTCGATGAAAATATTCAGAAAAATGAAAAAAAATATCCCCTTTCACTAACCAATTTAACAATCCTTGTTGATATGTGCAAAGGTAAAAAGGATATCATAAACATAGCGAAAGACTTTACGGATGATATACATTCATTACGTAATATGCTCTCAGAAAATAAACCCTTACTAAAGGATAGAGCAGCAAAAATCCAGTTTACAAAAATAATTAAAAAATTATCAGACTATCTCTCAACCGCTGTTTAAAACTAAATTATGATGAATATACGTATTTTAAACTGGAACTGTAACGGCTACTATCAACACTATGAAGATTTCAAAGTACTATTATATGAACATAATCCAACAATAATCTGCATACAGGAAACAAATCTAAAACAAACACAAACAGTAAAATTAAAATCTTTTAATTTACTTCAGGAAAACTCAAATTCTCAACATAGAACACATGGCGGTATATTTACAGGTATAAAAGATGGTATACACTATTCTAAAATAAATACGGTTAGCACAATCTCAAACATAACGGTATCTATTGAAACAGAAGAACAAAAATTTACTTTATGTAATATATATATACCACCCTCGCAGCAAATAAATCAGAGGGAAATGAATAAGTTAATCAATCAACTTCCGAAACCGTTCATAATTTGTGGGGACACAAATGCTCATAGTCCCCATTGGAACTGCAAAAATTGGAATAAAAAGGGAAGGATAATTCAAAACGTAGTTGACAACTACAACCTGATAATACATAATAATAATAGCCTTAGTCACTATAGTTTCTCATATAAAACATGGTCAAACATAGACTTAATTATATCAAATGTTTCCATCTCCGAATCAATTAATGTTTCTGAACACAGTGATCTAGCAGGTAGCGATCACCGGCCGCTTCTTATAAATATTCTCAAAGATATTCCAATAATTCAACCACTACCAAGATGGAATTTTAAGAAAGCCAACTGGCAAAAGTATCAAAATGATACAAATCAAATAACAGTTGATTGTGCAGCAGAAGATGTTAATTTCATTATCTCGAATTTCTCAACGGATTTATTAGAAGCAGCGAAAAACTCAATACCAGAGAAAACCTATTTCATTAGGAACAAAATTAACCCTTGGTGGAACTGTGATTGTAAAATAGCTCTGCGAAATCGACGGAAAGCCCTAAGAAAAAAAAAAAAATCCAACACTTGGAAATCACATTAATTACCAAAAATCAAGATCCAAAGCTAGGTTTATATTCAAACAGGCAAAACGGAAATCATGGAATGAATTTACATCATCTTTAAATTCTAAAACCCCGACTACAAAAATATGGAATAAAATTCGCTCGATGAATGGTACACCACAAAATAGATTTTACAGTATACTAATTAAAAATAAAATATATAATAACCCGCTTACGTTGGCAGAAGCATTTGCAAATCATTTAGCGCAGATATCAAGTAATTGTCATTTACCGAATGAAGAGTTACAACGTCGGCTAGAACATGAAACGATCCCCTTGAAAGAACTATCCGACAATAACAAATCTTATAATATTCCTTTTACTTTTATGGAATTGGAAGAAGCATTAAAGTCTACAAAAATAAACACATCTCCGGGACCAGATAGAATATGCACAGAATTTTTAAAACATCTCTCATCAACAGGCCTTCAACAATTATTACACATATATAACTATATCTGGGAATCGCATCAATTTCCAACAAAATGGAAGTTGGCAATCGTAATACCTATACCAAAATACGGTCAAAACAGTAATGAATTGGGAAACTTTAGACCAGTATCCTTAACATCTGTATTATGTAAGCTAATGGAAAAAATGGTCAACCGAAGGCTGCTGTGGATTATTGAGCAGCAAGGACTATTAACACCTCATCAGTTCGGTTTCCGTCAAAAGAGGTCAACAGTAGATGCACTGTATTATATCAGTAGTAAAATACAATTCTATATGGAAAACAAAGCTCATGTTTTATCGGTATTCTTTGACCTTCAAAAGGCTTTCGATACAACGTGGAGACGTAAAATCCTAGATACACTATACGACTGGTCAATCACTGGAAACATGCTTGCTTTCATAAAAAACTTCTTAGATGACCGAAAATTTCAGGTTCGAATCGGGAGTACTTATTCAACACAACACTCACTTGAAAATGGTGTACCACAAGGATCGGTACTTAGTCCTACCTTATTTAACATTATGATAACAAATATTTCATTAATGATACAAAAACCCATTTTCTTAAGTATATTTGCAGATGATATAGCAATCTTTTTACCGTGTCAAGACATTTCAGTGGGTGAAAAATGTTGCAGGACACTGTTACAAATATAGCAAATTGGGCAGCAGGAAATGGTTTGATACTTTCTCAGTTAAAAACAGCGGCCGTTCATTTTTGCCGAAGTATTAAATGTACAAAAAAACTCCAGATCACAATTAAAAATCAACCGATAAAAACGAAATCAGTCATGAAATTTCTAGGCTTACACTGGGATAATGAGTTAAAATGGAAAGAACACGTAAACAAACTATTGGTTTCAATTTCTGCGGACATGAATATGCTGAGAAAATTAGCTCACACATCGTTCGGAGCGGACAAAAAAACCTTATTACATTTGTTCAGATGCCTCATAAGATCAAAGCTGGACTACGGAAGCGTAATATACAGCACAACCATTAAAAATACCACATTGAAAAAACTGGATATCATCTGTAATACAGCAATTAGAATAGCCATCGGTGCTTTTCGTACAAGTCCGATTGACAGTCTTTATTGCGAAGCTGAAGAATGGCCTCCGTCTTTAAGAAGAAAATACCTTATTAAAAAATGGAATATACACCTACAAACACTTTTCCAACTTCCTGATAACTTTCCTATTCCAGAAATTCCTGATTTAATTTATAAAAATCACACGCAATATCCTCCCTGGCATCTCTTTTCCATCCAAACCGACACATCTCTAATGCATTCCGCAATAAAGTCACTCTCTGCAGATCAAATAAATATCCGCATTAAACAATCCATAGATAAATACAGAGGATGTAAAAAAATTTATACCGACGCATCTAAACTTAATACATATTGTGGTTGTGCGGTGGTTTTAGAGGATTATATTCTTCGCTACAGCTTGCCTCCACAGTACTCGGTATTTTCCGCTGAATTATACGCAATCTACCTTGCTGTATCCGCTGCGGTCAATGAAAATCACAATGATCTTTTAATATGTTCTGATTCACTATCTTCCATTATGTGTTTCAACCCTAATTCTTCCAAAATCCATCCTATTGCCATAAAAATATTGAATCTTTTGTACCAACACCCTACTCTGAAAATAACCCTAATATGGATTCCAAGGCACACAGGTTTCACATTAAGTGAATTAGCTGATAGAGCAGCTAAAGAGGCAGCTCGAATCCAACCTTATCCCTTAATACCTATACCTGAGGCAGATGCAGTCACCTCCATCAAATATATAACAAATAAATTATTTTGTGATCTGTGGAATGCAATTCCTCCAACGAATCATCTTAGATCCATTCGCTCCTCTCCTCTTCCTTGGAAATATTCGGCGCAAAGCAGACAGGATCAGGTAGTACTTTCCCGTATTCGTATTGGCCACACTGCATTGACTCATGGTTATATTCTAAGTAGAACAGATCCACCTCTGTGCGCTCATTGCGCCCGAACCCCCTTAACACTCCAGCACTTGTTCTTTGACTGCCCACAATATTCCGTATACCGTCCCCAAAACTTCAATGGTAGTTCATTCAAAACAGTTCTATCTGATGACCCAACTGCTGTAGAAGCAGTACTTCAGTTTCTTCGAGCTATAGGCATGATCAATTTAATCTAACATTCATTTTTCCATACGGGTGCTTCTAGCCATAGCAGCAGTACATAGTACCCCGTCAAAAAAAAAAAAAAAAAAAAAAAAAAATTAAACAATTTTAAAAACTTTATTTTCTTCAATATGTTAATGTTTTATTTCGAGACTTCTATATATATATACATCTTTATAGATGCTAAAAATTAATATAACACAATTAAATAAGTATATATACATATATAAAATTTAACTTACCATTTTTGTTTAATTTTTGGCAAATACTTTTCTATACATCATCACGTACATTTATATTTTTATAATTTTCCACCTGGGAGGTTAAATAAAATAGGATTATACGACACTAATTCAATTAATCTGTCGTCTTCTTCAGCAGAAAATTTAATTTCATCCATATGCATATATAATCATTAAGGAGAGAAGTAAATAAAAACAAAAACAATACAAGAATTGCCGCTCTGTCGCGCGATACTACTGCTCCAGAAGCAATCGCCTTAAAACTGTCTCGGTCGCCTGCCTCGGTCGCGAGAGTTCGAATTGACTTTTTCGAATTATGCAGTAATCAAACCGATCGCGACCAAACTCAGTTATATAACAGTGTCGCTTGTCGCTGTCGCCTGTCTCTGTCGCGTTGCTCGGAAGTCTACCTTAAATAGTTTCTTCATGGACGGTTGTTCGAAATCATCTTTCCCGCGTTTTGTTCCTACTCGTGTTCTGTTTACGATTGGTTTGTAAATTAATTTCTTGTTTTTATGGTTTTTAATTTATTTATTATATTTGTTAAATATGTGTATCATTAATATTTGTTATTTTCATACTTCAAGCGCTAATAATGGAAACTTATTAAATATTCCTAACGACGGTTATAAATGTCCGAAATGCAACTGCGATCTAAAGTTGTATAGGTTTTTCACGTAAGTTATTTTATACTATATAAGTCGCTCTATTAAAAAATCACATTTTTATAATTTTGTTTCTTTGCTTAATGTAATTTTTTGTTAATAAACCTTGTTTGGGGGGGTTACGTTAGGTTACATTTGTTTGCTTGTTTCGGCTATTTTGAATTAGAATTAAAGGAAAAACCGAGAATGGCACAATAGTTGATTAGATTAGGTTGATCCCTTTACAAAAATTAGTTTAATATACTGACCCTGCATTACAAGGTGTATCACACTTGAAGCTAATAAGGACGTAGACTACAGTTTGATCTTGCACAACGGGCTGAGAAGCAATATTAGGTTAGGTTCAGTTTGAGGTGTATCAGATATTAAGCTAATAAAAACAGATCAATGCCGATAAACAATATTAAATTAGGTTTGGTTCGGCTAGTTAGAAATAGAATTAAAGGAAAAAAATGAGAATAGCAAATTACCAGGAAAGAGTGATAAATATTTTCTGTATAGGTAAATAGCGGCGCTATCGTAATATACAGTTAAAATCTAGTTTTTCAACATTTTGATTTTCTCGAAAAATATTGCTCCTAGTCATTTTTATCGAAATATAGGGGGTTTTTTAACTGGTTTTTTGGACAATCTTGCAGAATCTAGAAGAGGAACTAGTGAACTATGTTTTTTAGAAATCACTTATTTTTTATTTTTATTTTTTTTTTTAAGTCATAAAATTAACAATTATATAAATTTTTGTCAGAGCTTATGTATGATGTATTAATCACTATGGTAATAATTTTTTTATCGGGCATCTCTTCTTTTTAAATTATACGACGCAACGTGCCTGTTATATCTTAAATAGAAGTGAATACAAACATAATACGAAAAATAGTCACGTTAATATATTGTTAAGACATATTTGCCTGTACCTAATCATTATTTACACAAATTTAGAATATAATGTACATATTAATAGTAAAAATAAAAATCGCTGTTTATTTCATCACCTAATTGTAGTAAAAATCGCTAGTATCGATTTCAGTTATATTACGAGACATTTTAATTATTTAAAATGTATAACAAGCCAAATATTAACAAAATATAAAAAAATAAAATGATTCGAAATATATAAAAATAAAATAACCATGCAGAAACATTTTACATTATATAATCAAAAAACGCTTCTTTATTATACACTTGTTCTAGGAAAAATTTATGTGGTGTACTACCTTATCCATTTATTAAACATTTTATTAGCTCGATCTCAACCATATAATTTTAAAAATGCTTTTCCCTTACTTTTTGAAGGTAATATCGAGGCTACGCCATATGTGGGAACATTGTCATTTTGAAAAGTTTCTTATAAATGGCTTGAGGTTTCAAATGTTAACATATATCTAAACATCGCGACAACCTTGAAGGTAAATAAAAAACTGGTTAATTTTCGTTTAATTTGTATAAAATCGTATTACTTTCGTATAACATATTATAGATACCGGAGTGGCGCAATTGTTTAATTTCCCGTTTGCTAGTATTCCTCACGTATAACCGGTTTGTTAAACGAAGTAACATAAAAATGTAAAATAAAACACAAAACAATACAAAAATAAAATAATATAATCGATCTAACGAAAAGCAAAACTGACAACATTAAATAAAGAAATTTGTCGTAAGATACGTAAAACAAAAGACAACTGGCTAAACCGCAAATGCCAACACCGATTCTCGATACTTATCAAAGTCTTGCAATTCATTCTGACTATATTGATCCTTAAACCCGATACCAATATTTGACAACAACGTTAATTTGAACGACAGATTCAATAATAATCTTTCTATTCCTAATTTTTATAATGCGTAATTTATTACTCCGGTTTAGAGAGTTATAAAAAGTATTTAAGATGTTTTAGCAAAGCAGAAACAGAAAACTTCTACGGACACTGTTTACAATATATCCTGCAAGGATGTAATTGCTGAAGAGTAGTTTTAAATTGTAACAGAATTAGTAAATAGAAAATAATACGAATTCAATAAGCGATCGAAGAAATAGGAAAAATTATAATTTATTATATTAAGAAGATAACAATTTTATTTATACGATATCATTAAGTTTAAAATTATGTATATTGGACAATATAGGTAAAATAACGGTGGTAATAAACGTAATTGGATTTAAATTTTCATAACATAAATTTGTAATTATTAAAAATATACTACTATTATGAAACGAAAAAAATATTTGACAACGATGCAAATTAATTTATCTCCCTCAGTTCCACTTTTTTCGTTGAAATTTTATTTTAAATTACATTCGAAATAATTTTTTATTGAATTACTTGATTTCGTATCTAGATTTCCTGTATATTCTAATCTCATCTAGTCGTTTGTAAATAACATAACACTATACCTTCGACATTGATATCTGCTTGCGATTAACAATTCTGTGTTTTCACAATATCTCGAGAAACAAGACGATTTTGAACGCAATTTTTTACTAAAACAAACAGAACGTCAATAATAAATTACCGAAACGAATAGTAACCTTGAAATTATACTCTCGCATTATAGAAGTAATTTACCGTTACCATCAACTGTAATGAAAATATGGAATCATAAGAACAAGACAATGCAAGTGTAGCATTGTGAAGGACCAGTTCGATGACTACAAGCCGCAAACAGCTGCAGGAACGTAGAATCGCTTTACAGAATCGATTCTGTACTCGATTCAGTTGAATATCGACTCCTCAAAGAATGGGATCGCTCGTCGCTAGATTAAAATGTTGAGAACGGTGACAAATTATTTATATAAGACTCTCGATGGATTTTGTAATTCAAAATTCGAATGAAATTAATGAGTAAGTGGACAATATCGAAGCAGATGAAGTTGTACACGCAGAAATTCCAAAAAAAGTATTCTCATTAAGAAGAAGTTATTTATTAAGTACTTTAGTACCCGAGTCCGTGAAGAGGGACCAGTCGATAGAAATACGCGCAAAATTAGCAGAGAGAAAAAAGGAAAATATTTATGAATATGAAAAATCTAATATTCAGGAAAAATGTGAACTTCTACAACATTATGTTCGGTCAGTATTATTTTGTGGCATGGACAGTTGGACATTTAGTTAGATATTAGAAAACAAATTTAAGCTTTTATATGTACGTGTTTCGTCGTCTGTTTAAAATATCTCGTCGCGATCATGTTGCAAATGCAGAAGTGGTAAACCTTATTTCGGGAAAAGCTGAGCTGATGCATATAATACGGGACAGGAAGATACTTTAGACACGTGTAGAAAGAAATAGATGAAATATAACGTCCACTTTGGATCGTATTGACGAAATTAAAAGCAAAAACAGACGTATGTTCTGAAGAATGGCTGGTTTAATGAAATGATACAGGTACTATACATTTATTTCCCAAAATATTTCATTAATCTACCGCTGTTCCAATATGCTAATTCATAAATTCGGGTTTTTTAAAGTGAAACTTCTATTGGCACGTTATATATGGGGAGTTAGCCTGTAAAATGAGCGAGAGAGCCGATTAGCATTATTTCTCTTACGCATGCGCGCACGGCTATACGTTATTTCGTTAAAATCATCGGTGCATAAAGGATATATATGTGCGACTTTGAGTCGTAACAAAGATGTTTATCTAATGGAAATTACTTTCGATCTTGCAATCAGCACGACACGAAGCTAGCTGTAAATTTTTTATTTTATGAAGTATTCGATAATTTCTTATTAGAAAGGTAAATAATATATTTTTTGGGGTATAAAATTTTGAAATGATTCCAAACATATCGAATTCTATCGTATCTAGGCGGTTTTTGTGATTAATTACCCCTTTTTAATTCGGATTATTCTATAACGAAACTTGGTGAGATTTAAAAACGTGTTTAGAATAGTATGAATTTGTTCTGTGCGACGAAGTTATTCCAATTTATTTCGATGACGTAAAATAAAGCGCGGGCTCGTTGTAATTATTTTAACCCGGTCACGTACATTAACTTCGTCCTAAACGACTATATCGCGTGTATTTCCATCCTCGTCGCGGCCACAAACCCGACGTCTTTATACGTGTATGTTAAGCGCGTGAAAATAAAGAAAATAAATAAATTGCCGACGTATAAACGATTTATTTTATGTATTTCTATGTAGGTATTGTAGACATTGGATGTATTGTATACCTATTGAACGTAATATACGTATACAATTCGTTAAATGTTTGTTTCGGCTGTTACTACGGTAACCGGCACTTTTATCTAATATTTGTCATTTATTTCGAGCGTTTAAATGCATTCATATTTTACTTTCGTCTCGATAATAATTCATTTGTATTTGTCCGTATCTGGCTGAATTTAAAATTCTATTTAGTCCGCTCGCTTAGACGGAATGTCTCTATCATCGATGGAAAAGTGCGACAACGCTCGTTTTAAATATTTTTATTTTTATTTTATTTATTCGTATGTTTCCGAGTACAAATAAAAGCCATTTGCTATTTATTAATTAATTCTACAGATTAATATGTTAGTTCCGCGATCTCACTCCAACCGTTATTTAATGCACGCATTTGACATTTCATTAGTATATGATTGACTGTTTGGTCTTTATCTCCGCACTCGCATGTTGCATCCCCTATCTGTGCAACATTTTTCCACATCTTCAATGTTCCGTCCTAATGCGATTTAGTCTAGTCCATAAAGTTCTTGGTAGATCATACCCCGATGGTTCTAGGCTTGGGTTTTTGACGAGTTTACGTTTGTATGGATTGTCATCAGACCAGCTGTGTGTCCAATGAATTTCGTCGAATTTTTCGGAAATTAGTTGAGCCGCAAATTTATGCGCCGGTTTCTTTGATTTGAGTCGCTTTGCTATGTCCAGATGTATCATAAGGGCTTCGTTGTTATTATATTTCATCCATTCTTTTACGCGCAGCATTCTTTCTTCGGATATCCGGCGGCAATATATTACTCAGAACTGGTAGCCATGCGACCGGAGTTGACTTTACAGTACCAGTTATAATTCTCATCACTGAGTTGAGCTCGACGTCAACTTAACGTGGGCACTGTTGAGCCGTGCTAGAACTGCGTACTCCGGGACTGCGTATACTAAGGATAAAGCCGACGTCCTTAGAGTTGGTGTGGAGGCTCCCCATGATGTTCCTGCGAGTTTATGCATTCGCCAAATCATCTGCATAGAAAAACTTTCTGGATGTTGTTAGTGGAAGGTACGCGATGTATAGATTATATAGTATCGGAGAAAGCACTGAGCAAGGCCGTTATTAAGTATTCTTGATCGACTGATCTTCCCATCTATGCTAACTGTTATTTTCCTATTGCTTAGCATCTTATTGAATAACGAATTTGTAGTTTTGCGAGGAATTATCTCAAGGAGCTTTGTCAGCAGTCCTGCTCGCCAAACAGTGTCGTAGACTGATGAAAGATCTACAAATACAACAGATGTATTCTTGTTGAGTTGATATCCATGTTAAATGAATGTTGTTAGGGCGGTTATCTGGTCCACGCAAGTTATTGAATTTCGAAATCCGGCTTGTTCGATTGGTACGACATCATCGATAAGATATTTTATTGGGTTATATATTATTCTTTCTAACGTTTTGAAAAGGACACTTAAAAGTGAGATTGGTCGATAATTTTCTGCCTTCGAATGATCCTTTCCCGGCTTTGATATAGCCAGTATTTTAGACTCCTTGAATAGTTGAGGGAGTTTTGTCGTATCCAGAATATTATTAAAGAGCTTCTGTATTCTTACCAACTGCATATATTTCATCCTTCCCTGCAGCTTTACCCTGTGGAACGCCTGCTTGTATCTGACGTATACGTGAATGTTCGTCACTGTATTTAATCTAAAAATATTTTCCATTTAGATATGATCGTAATAACTCCGTTAATTGATATGGAAGATGCCATTTAAGTTTTTCCAGTAGGCCATGGTGCCAAACTCGGTCGAATGCCTGGCTTACGTCTGAAAATACGGTATCACAAACTATTTTTTTGTCTATGGCTTTTTCAATTTTTTCAACAACGTGATGCATTTGTTCTATTGTACCTTGTTTTGCTCGAAAGCCAAACTGATGTAAAGGTATTATATGTTTGGACTCTACTATTGGCATTATTCTTTTTAAAAACAATTTTTCATACAATTTAGAAAGTACCGGTAGAATTGAAATAGGTCGATACGATGAAGGCTCGATTGGAGATTTTTGCGGTTTTTGGATGACGACAATTTGTGACAATTTTAGTTGTACTGGGAAGTACATTAATCGCAGCATTGCATTAAATATATACGTTAACAGCATTACTCCTTTCCGAATCAATGGTTTCAAAACGTTTGCTGTGATTAGATCATAACCAGCTACTTTTTTGGGTTCATTGTATATTGTTAATTTCGCCGGGTGATGTAAATTTTACGAGTTTTGATACATCATAGGAGTCGGAGTGTGGTAATGTATCGACAGGATGTGATTTAAATATGTTGGCAAAGTACTCACCAAACAATTCTGCCTTATCAACATCAGTACGAGCCCATCTGCCATCTGATTTTCTTATTGGACAAGCGGATTGTTTTGATCCATTTAGATTCTTCGCAGCTTTCCATAGAGAACAATGTTGTTGCGCCAAAGAAAATACATTTTTCAGTTGCTCGTTAAGTGATTTATTTTTTAAGTCCTGTAACAAACATCTAATGAGTTTTGTTTGTTTGTTAAATGTAGTTTTACATGCATGATTTCTGGATATCTGCCACTGCTTCCTTAAATTTCTTTGTAAATTTACCTCTATTTTGATGTGCTGAGGATAATTTAGTACAGGCTGATAGATTTTAATTGGCATTGTGGCCTTCCAAGCAGACTGTGATGAAGTGATCTACAGCATTATCTATATCTTCGGTGAGATGTTCTTGAAATTTTTCCCAATTTGTAGATTTGTTATATAATTTCGGTTTTGATATTTTCGTTGTTATTTGGTCAGTTGCAACAAGTATAACTGGCGATTGATCTGATGATAATTCTTCATCTGCTCCGACGTCAGTGAAGATAGATGAAATACCTTTAGGGATAAATAAGTCCAATAAGTCTAGAAATTTATTAGAGTATGTAGGCCAATAAGTTGGTGTCCCAGGGGAGCAGATATTACCATGCATTTCATCAATGGCTATCTTGAGTTCTTTACCCCTTGGAACTGTAAGTCTTGAGCCAAAGTAAATGTTCTTTGCATTATAATCTCCTCCAATGATATAACAATCACCGAGGGTTTTAAAAATGTGTAGGTGGGTAGTAAACTGCTGAGACAGTAATGTTTTTGTTTTATTTTCCAATTATTACAATTCATACTTTTCCAACATACAGTGTTTTATACTGTTCTTTATTATTACACCAGTACCTCAATGTGCTGTACCATCAAGATGATTTGTAAAATATGGGGTGTAACCAGAGAAAGTAACATATTTGATAAGTGAGTTTCAGAGATTAAGAGTATATTAATGTTATTTTGTAGTATATACATTTGTATCTCAGCAATATGGTTCAGAATACCATTTGCATTCCAGGTTACTATTTTAATATTTTTCATTTGTTATTTATTAAAGTAGTCATAATTGTTTGTACTATTAAGCAGCTGATTTTGTTGTTCCATCATATTTGTAAAAAAGAGTTTTCATGTCATTCAGAAATGTATGCAGCATTGCCGCTACATCATTATTAGCATGCATGTTGTCAGTAATTTAGGAATCAATCTTTTTTGTTGTTCTCGTTCCTGCCGTAAAACTTATGCATATATAATATTGCTTGGTCGTTGTGGATTTATAGTCTCATGCACTGTTACTTGTTGCTGTGTACTTGAATCATTTGATAAGTTATTGTTTTTATTCTTATTTTCTCTGATCCTTAGAAGTTTTTGACAAATTTCACATCCTTTGTAATTGGATGGATGGTTAATGAAAACGTTCTCATTAACGCGATGCATATAACGACATATGAGGTAGAAGACGAAGGAATAATGAAAGTATAAAGGAGTTTTTATGATGTTCTTAAAAATGTGCACCGACTTTTTTCGCACAATAAACTTTTTCGAAGTTAATTGCAATCTCAACACATTAGAAATGTGAGTAAACTACAAATATTTCTCACATGTACCTTACTAATCCAATAAAGTAAAAGTAAACATATTATATAAAATCAATATACAATAAAATCAAAACAAAAAGCTGATGAATGTTATATGCATTTATATATATATATGTGTGTGTGTGTGTGTGAGGATCTAATTTTTCACTTTTTTGGGATATATATTTGCTCTTCCTAAAAAAAATTAATATACAGGGAATTTTAAAGAAAACTAATAGAAGAGTGACTTTTCTTTATCGATTATTTATCATACATGTCAAACAGCTGTAGTAAGGTGAAGGTGAACATTTTTCAATTTATTAACTTTTTTACTTTGTTAACTTGATCTTAAATTGTGATACATTTCAAGATTTATCGAGTGATGAATACTCACTTGTTTACCGTTTTTACTTTGGTATGTTTGTTGAATTTATTTATTTTCTATAGTAGCATGTGTAATTGCCGAAGCTGTTACGGCACTGATGACATAGCTGCTAGATGTAGTTGAAAGCGGAAAGGAATTGTATAATTGAGGAAATAGTTGAAGGGCTATTGAGGAAAGCAGATAGGATATACGGACGGATATGGGGTCGAAAAGAGGGCAGTGTAGTAAAATATGGCGAATAAGGGAAGGGTTTATTGTAGACAAAAGGAGAAAAAATGCAGGGAGGGATAGCCGCATTATATGTCATGAAATAGTAATATGTGGCTAAGGCGAAGCCTGCTGAGTGCTATATAGTTGGAACGGGATAAGTTAACAGTTAGTTTACAGAAGTTAACATTGGATTTGATAGCAAGAAGAAAATTATGGCGGTGTTAATTCCGCTTCTGTTCCCGGTTATGGTTAATCAAATACTTGAGAACTGTGTGTAGTACTGGTGGTGATGAAGCCTTGTAGGTTCTTAGGGAACATAGTATGTAAGGGGCTGCCATATCCACCGCTTCATTCGTTACAATTCCCTCATGACCCGAAACTCAAAAGAGGGATACTGGATCTGTATTCTGTAATTGGTAACGTAGGGATTGTATGCGATTAACAAACGGCTTTTTCGACTTTGTGTTCTTGAGAGCTTACAGCGGCGAGAGAGTCTGTTACAATTAATGTTTTGGCATTACAATGATTTAGAAATAAATGTTGCAGTCGAATTGGATAACATGAATCGCTGATGGAGAATGATTATGTTGCAGAATTATTAATAGAACGCGATATGGATTTGGCGCCGTCAGTAAATAGTTGTTTATTAAGTTATTTGTTTTCAAAATGAACTCTGCTCGGTTGTGTCGTCATATTATGGGAGGGTTAAAATTCGAGTTCGTTGTTACATAAGTTGTCGTAATTAATACTGAAATCATTTAGAGTTGTTGACGAAGAAGAGTATGAAGTAGGAATTTGGGAAAAGAGTTACATGTAGAGAACGAACGAAGTATTTGTTTGAATGTTGGCTGCCTAGTAACGAACACATGCTTATAGATAGTAATGTGTGGTGACGTCAAGGATTAGACGGAGAATAACGTGGTGAATAGGATTTTGACATTGTAGTAGTTTTTAGTAAACTGAACACGCATAGTTTAATCCACTTAGAACGATGGATTTGTAGAAATTCATTGGTAGTTTGACGTGTATAATGGGTGTAAATAACATCTATATAGTAAATACAAGTCTCAACATATATCCATATACACATTTACGTCCAAACTGCTATTCAAAAGAATTTGTATAGGAACCATGTCGTGAAATATAGAGTTCCACCCTATATACACATAATACCATTTTATTAAATGAACTGTCCTATGTACAAATAAGGGAATTTAAAAATAAAATAATAATAATAACAGCAAAAGTAATTATAAAATCCTAATTTGGTAATTTCTTACCGACTTATAAGGAAAAATTATTAATAGCATTTTTGATATTAAACTTAAACAAAACTTTTTAGCATCTACGCCATAATATTAAAATTCAATCAAGTCACGATGAAAACGATGATAATAATAAAAATAAAAATGATAATAGTAGTAATAATTTAAAAAACTACGCGTAACACACGTGTATTCGTCATCGTTATATGTAGTTTATCATTATTTTTATCATCATCATTGTCATTAATTATATTATTTCTATTATGTCACGGTAAATAGAATACACGGTAGGGATCACGCGCAGGCTGCTTAGCAGCTATTACGTCATTGGTGTCCAGTCGAGCTCGACGATGTACAACGTAAACGCTACTTTCGGTTCCTTACTCTAGCTGTGATTATATTTACAATTTTACATTCCTCTCTTTTCGATATAATTAATTTATTTTAATTTTATAACAATTACATTATATCTATTAACATTATTTAACGCAATTAGTATATCGCTGTTTTGTTTTTCAACTTGTTTAAACGCAATAATTTCGTTAAAAATTGTAGTATGAGGCAAGTTTCATTTAAATTTTTGAATATTTTAAATAATACCAAAAATATGATAAAAATTTATTTATATAAGCTCACTCACCAAATTTTAGTTATTGCAATTTTATCAATTTATTCCTTTTTTTTTCGTCCATCGTCGGTATTTTTGCTTCCGTAGATTGTTCTTTTACTGGACTTATTTTTGTTTAGCGTCTTAATTCTGATGAATGTTCGTGTTCTGACGAAACAGGAAATGGCGAATTCATCAATCCCGATGCTGCTGTATCTCAATTTTAAAATTTTGATCAATGTTTTCATTACCTCTGAATTCCTATTAATGTTATCACTGCCGTGGTAATTGCTAAAATCTTTTTCCATATTATATACTATGTCTGTCCACTGCTCGGTTGGATTCATTAACGCACCCCTCGATATTGTTGCCAGCCAGTCTGTTTGCTTAGGTGGATTTATTTTTGTTGGATGCTCGTACTCAAAAACAGTATCTAGTCCTTTTTTTTACACGATATGTAATGTAACCAGCTAGCATTTTTAACAGATCTTTGTTTTCACCTTCTACTTGGCCCGACTTTTCTTTATCATCCGATAATGTTTCGATCACGCGAGTAAAGTCATTTTCTTCTTCGTGAAAATTTATATCTTTTTCTAATTCTTCGTATTCCGATGATTTACTTTCGCTACCTTTTTCAATTTCATTTATTACGTCGGCGCTTAATGTTACCAGCGCTTCATTCCACGAATTAGCAATCGAACCCGCATTTTTAGTAAAAAGAAGGCACTTAATTATTTGATTTACAGCAGTTGGCGAGGGATGATCATAAAATTTACCCAAGCCTCTAATCAAAGAAAAATAAGATTCAAGAATATCTTGGTTGCACCTCGCCGACATTATATAAGAATATACTTCACAATATACTTCACAATATAATTCAGAGAACATCCGCTGAAGACTTCGAATAGAAACCTGAAAAGCAATTTGAAATGGTAACAAATTCGATCTACCGATTACCCTCATCGATGTGCACAAATTATACAATTTTTCCAATGTCTCATTCTGTTTCACTAAATTTTTACCAAATGCGTTTTTCATTTCATTAGTTGGATGAAAAGGAATTCTCGAATTCAGCACATCGAAACCGTCATTAATTGTTTTTAAGAATTTTACAACATGATCGTTGTCTGGAAGTGTATAACTAATAGCATCAGCTACTGTTCTTGAAAGTAACTCAGCTGCTATCCGGACTTTTTGTCTCTCGATCCCCGAAAGACGTAAATGATTTTGATTCATCTTATAAACAAATTTAAGACTCCTTGTTTCTGTAATTCAATTAATTTTAGAAAAATGTCTTTAGTTACAATTTCACCGCTAGATAATTTGTATCCTTGATCAAGAAGATGATTTCTCAATAGTTTCAACGCATGAGGAACATCGTAAAAAGCCCAGATCTTACGATTTTCACAAAGCGGATGCCTAATATTTGTTTTAACATTATTAACACCAAGGTCGGCCATAAGTTTCCTATTTGATGGGCCCATGTCACATACAAACGCACGAACTTTGAATCCTGTAGATTCTATCATTCTAATGACTTCAAAAAATAAATTTTTATCCACTGCACAGTCAAAGTTATAATATATGGGTTATTTCCATTTTCCAACGAGGCTACGAATAATCATAACCTGCACGTAAGAATGAGGACCGCGGATTATATCCGAAATGCTGTCGTAACATATATCAGATTGAACTTTCATTTTTAATCGAATGAAAGTATACAACATCTTTTTCTAAGTCCGTAAATACTCTTGAATGTGATGTCAAAATATTCAAACTTAAATTTATAAAACCCGGGGCAACTACAAATTCGCTCAAACGACGTTTTATAGTCACTTCACTTGGAATGGGATACTTATAGGCTTCTTTTACGAAGTTGAAAGATTTTTTTGAAATACACCTTAACGATATTGCCTTCGATATGTCGTCAGAAGACCAGCTGGAACATTTTCCACTAACGATTACTTGTTGTTGACACTTCGAGAAAGTTCCTTCAACGCTTTTAGCCGAAATTTTAAACTCATAATTTCAGCCTTCGCTGTCTCCAAATCCTTTAAAAGGCTTTCATTTGTTTGTTTTAAGGAATTATTTTCTAACTGTAATTTAATAAATTTATTATTATCGCTAATATCAGAGTTATTGGATGAACAAATTTCATTATTTGTTAAACCTATGTCTTTAGCCTTGCTTCCTAACAAAGAATTTACAACTTTTTTAGACTCACGTTTGTTATACCTTTCACTTCGTTCATTTTGAATATCTCTGACTCGCATTTAATTAATGTTGGTATTCGCAAATGAGGAATCGAATCCTTCTTTAAATTTTTCTTTGGTTTATACCCAAGCAATTCTGATCTCAAATCACGTTCAAAATCATTTTCATTAAAGTGACGAGAACAAACGCGGGCAGTTTCAATATTAAAGTCATCAGCTCTTTTGCTCATATGTAACCACTGTTTCCGTACAGCTTTATCTTTGGGAAACCGATGATAACTGATTCCTAATTTATGAGCATTTCTGCCATGATTAGAACACCCAGCGATGACACAACAAGGCATAGTAAAAATATTAATAATAATAATATAGTATCAAAACGATCTAACCATTTCTATGTTGATGACGTAATATATGTATAAAAATTGATAACATAGGCAGTATTAAAAGAAAAAAAAACACATAAATTGCATAAGTTAATTTGTTGACCGTAATAAAAAATAAATAAAAAAATACTCGAACAAGCGGCGACAGAAGCACGAAATAATGCGGAAGAACACGCGAAACAACGGAACGACTACTACAGTCGACGGTCTGAACTAGTGGGCACCGGTGACGTCAAAATTTCGTTTGACTACTGCGCATCTAGTTCGTGATACCTACCGTGTATTCTATTTACCGTGTATTATGTGATTTTTAACAAACTGAAGATGGTGTAACAGCTGAAAAGTTTTATTTAAATTCGACAAAAAATACTATTTTAAAATGAGTTGTACTTACGAGTTATGAGTGTATTTGTAATTATAATAATAACGTTGCGATAAATATGAATAATAATAATAATGACGATGGTTGCGATTGAAATTAATTCTAAATTGTTTCTTATCTTCAAGTTTTTACGTCGACTTGACGACAATTAAAGAAGACAACGAACAATTTATCGTTAACCGAATCGTTGAAAACAAATCCCGATAAAAGTATTCCCTTAAAAAATTAAAATCCCGCCTTTCCAATTTATTCGTAATCATTTAATTATATCGTTAAACGAAATAATTCAATTCCGTAGATTTGCTCAGAATATCGGTGTGAACATGTTCAGAATTTTAACAATGACGCGAACATAAGAAACCCGCTTTAAAAAACTATACAATATCGAAATGAAAATTATAATTGGTTTAGACTAAAAGTTGGACACACACATATATATATATATATATATATATATATATATATATATATATATATATATATATATATATATATATATATATGGCAGTCATACCTCAAAACACTTCCAACGTCTTTTATCTTCTGCGGTTCGAATCCAATTAATTCCTGTCTATTTCACAATATCATCCCCTTCACCTAGTCATACGCCTTCCTTGTGTACGGCGACCGTCAATCGGCACCACTGCGCCATACGTTTGGTCTACCATGTCCTGCCAACTTCATTTTAGCCTGGCGATCCAGTGATTTTGTTTGTTGCCTTATCCATGAAATCGTCTTGTGGTCCTTGAGTCTGATATTAAAAATAATTCTTTCGTGTACCATGTGAGTTTTCCTAATTATTCTAATGGTTCTTTTAGTAAAATTGTACGTTTCAACTCCGTACGTTAGGACCGGCAACACGTATTGATTATACAGTTTATTTTTCAGGCTATTGGGTATCTCTTTATTTTTGAAAACTTTGTTTACTTTTCCAAATGCTATCCAGACGAGAGATATTCTCCTTTTTATCTCTAATTTTTATATATATATATATATATATATATATATATATATATATATATATATCATATGTATATATATACATATACGATTCAATTTTAGAGAGAACGTCAAACCGGGCCAATCACGTTTTAAATTAATGAATGACGGACTACGATGTGCGTGCCTATATGTAGTAACGAATAAGAGGACAAGGTTGGATTTACGAAAGAGTTGGGCGCATTAACGCCAGTCATTCCTCTAACAGAGACCGCAAACCCCCTGTGCCAAACACACGATAAGAGGGTCGGAAAGTAATATTATAGGGATATATATTCACCACATTCCCTCCGCGACACGCTATAGCGAGCTTTTCGCTAGTTCAGTTCTTCAACTATTTGGTCGGGTGTAAGTTGTACCGTATTGGGGTCAAAACTTTATGTTGATATCGTTACGATCGCCACGTTGTTCCGCTGTTAATATTAGTATTAGTAATAGTACGATCTTATATAAGGCGTTTCCTCAATTTTAAGTAAGTTTTCTTTTTGTGATTACTACGATTCAATAAATAACTTTATAAAGTAAAGATAAGAATTAAATAAATCAATTTTTAAATTAAAAAAAAAAAAAAAAAATAGATAACGGGAATCACTACTTGGAATTTCTATTTTAAACATAATTTTAGTTAGTAGTTACTGAATTTTCATGTAGTATCCAAAGTAAAATATTATATATACCTATAGACGTACATATAATATATATATATATATATTTTCCTCAATAAAAGGAATGAGAGAAAAATAGAGTAGTAAAGGTAAGAAAAAATGGAACTGAGCTCTAGCGGGCGATAAATGAAGATACAAAATAAATATAGAGCAGATCAAAGGAATAAAAGTACACGGATTGTACGATTGGTGAACAATAAAATTCGTACGCTATAAACAAATTGTCCTCCGTGAACGAAAGTAATCAGGTTGAGGTTAATTTTAGACAGTTTTAATTAGTTCGAATCAGAAAGTGTTTATTCTACGTAGTGATTGCCAATTACATAGAGATATCTGTAACGGTCTGTCGGCATTTATACGAAAACAAGGGGCGAATTTTTAATCATCTAGAATAATAAATTTAATGTAGTCATTATATAAAATCGATTTTAACAGTCGTTCAAGAATAACGTCTAATTTGAAAAATATCTAAACAACCCAGAAAAGTAAATACTTTGTTCCAGCATCAATGAACGTGTAATTCACATCTCATGAAAAAACTTGCAAACGTATTTATCCATATATCTATCTATCCAATCCGCGCGCTGAAATGGAAGTGGGGAGGACATGTCATAAGATACAGACATCAGCGATGGACGAAGAAAGTAACGGAATGGTTCCTGGCGAACCGCAAGAGAAACAAGTCGCGATCGTTTACACGTTGGGATGACTTCAAGTAATTCCTGGGTTCCAGAAGCGTTCTGTATAAATTAGCACACAACAAACGCAACTGGGAAAAATTGGGAGAGACCTTCGCTCGAAAGGGCCTAGTATGACTACATTCGAAATTAATTTTAGAAATTGATTTTAGCTGTAACAGATATTTATAAATTGTTAATTTAGTTGTAATAAATAAAGATTATTATTATTATTATATATATATATATATATGTCCACATATTCATAATCATGATCATTATTTTCTCGACTATAAGGTTGATGAGCACATGACGATCTCGTTACTCTTTAGCGTAGGACAATTTTTCCCTTCAGCGTAGGTTCCGTTTTTTCAATATGTTTTCAGTAAATTCGATACAAGATGTTGCTTTTGTTCAGTTGTCCTAATCTTCCTTCAATTAAATTCACCATCCAATTAATAATAATTACTATTGCCGTAGAACTAATCGTGATATTGGAATTAAGCTGACCCGACATACGCTGTTCCGTCTAAATTTGTACAAAATCCTTAGAAGGGATCTTATTCAGACTATCCAAATTAGTTCGGCTGTTGATCAAATCTTACCGATTAACAGCATTTCATTTTTATTTCATCCATATGGGAGCAAATCTACTAACGAAGTAAATGAGAAGTACTCTTAGCGATAAGTTCATTTCATGTTACCAATCTATGTCCAGTGGTTTAGATATGTTTTCTGTCAGTCATTTCGAGTCTTTCTACGAATTTGTGTGGATTAGAAAAAAAATCAAACGATGAAATAAATTGAAATGCAATTCTATCGGCGTTTTTAATGAGTTCATCGCAATACTCGATAAAGAACAATATTTTTTGTCTTTCCGTCTGAAAAGCAAACACTGAAAAATATGACAACATAAGATTTATTCTACGAACTTCCAACTATTGACCTTGGAATTTTTTAGTCGTCATTGCAAATGTAAGCCGAATCGGAAACTGGGCACGGTTTAATTGAAGGTCCAATTCGGTTAGAATTATTGGTATCCTTGAAAACAAAACATTAGCGCTTTCGAACTTTCCCACAATTACCGCTACTTCAACCACGTTGATGAACAACGTTTAAACAGCGAGTCTTGTTTCATCGCGTAGTTCCGGTTAGTTCAGAACATGATTATCATTGAGCCGTCTTTGAGCTGCAAATCGTGCAACGATTTAATAATTCAATCGGATAATTGACGACTTTATCAGGATCATCTATCGAAATAAAGGTAATTAGCGATTTGACTTTAAATTTGTATGTTCAAATCGTTCACGTTCTTATTTTTCGTATCCTAAATGGCTCCTCTTCGCTCAACCAAACATCGTTCTTGTAATACTTTCTTCGACCCGGTAAATTGGTAAAAAATTATCTGGAAACAAAGTGACGTCAGTGGAACTGTCAACTACAATTTTCCCTTTACCAATGTCTAATAATTGTTCGGAAAACACTTGCCGATTCGTCCTTTCGTAAGTATTCCTTGTCTACTTGAGAATTTTCATAAATAAGATGATTTCAAACAACCGTTTTTATTCATCGGAAACTTAATCTCGGAATGACTAACAACGTTTAGCGAAAATCGACAGCCGACATAATTATCATATACCCCAAAAAAATCTCCCGATTCTTGAGCAAATCTTCCAACGTTGACCGAGTACTTTCAAATCTCGTTTATGCGCCAATAATGATTATTAAGCAATTCTATAGTACTTTCGCGAAGCCGAACGAACAATAATTGTGCGGAGTAGTTGAACCATTTGCCGTCATTGTCCAATAATAAAATTTCACGTCTTCCTCTCAATCTATTTCCGGCGATTTTCCTATCGAATAATATTTCGTCGGGATAGCCTAGCTAGAGCATGGACTTCTATACGGCAGGTACTGAGTTCATATACGATACGCCAACATTATCATCAGAAAATAAAAATAAAAATAATCCTAATATTATTATCGCGTGGAAAGCAATGGCAAACTATCACGCATAAATACGCGCGCTAGTAATAATATAGTACACTACAAAAACACGCGGGGCTGCATTGCATCGTGACAATAACAATCAATTCTCCCGGGTGTGCGTGTCTATCCGCATTAACGCCATATTATGATGGCCTTGTACGCTAATTACACTGTACAACAAAATATGTATAAAGGTAAGCAGTACCTCTGATACGGAGACGACACTTGATATTTCTCGAATATTCGGCAGGTTGAATGTTTCCGGCAAATACTGTATCCTATTGATATCTTCACTCGATCTGTCCGTTGCATTGGGTGTACCTTTCTCTAGGTGAAATTACTTTTACTTTGCCTAAATAACGGTTGTTTATCACCAAAATATTTCACTACGCATCTTTTTATACGAGAGTTAAAAAGCGTAGTTAAATCTTCTATTATTTTACAGGGTAATTTAATTGTGCTGAATTAATTTGATCGTGTTCTACGTTGAGACTATACAATTTTTAGGAGACTAATCGGTTTTTAGCGCCTATTTTACACTATTTTCACATCGTATTTATTGTAACGAAGCCCACACAACAGCTAAAAAGCTAATTATAGTTCAAGCTTATAATTATTAAATAGCGCGCAATGAATGAATAATTTAAAAATTACAAAGAATGAAAAAAATAGAGATAAAACTACATATCACACATCTCGCTTGATCTATCTACGTGTCTCAGGTTCGGAAGTACAATTTTATTCGTTCGAATATTTAACGCGTGATACATATTCCATTTTTTCGTCTTCTCCCTCGATCGATATAAAATTATTATCTTAGTTTTATTTAATTTTAATCCAAAATTCATAACTTTTTATTGTAATTTTATCGAACGGTTGAAGTTTCTATTATCTGCAAGAATTGAGTTGTGTCGAAGGTTATTCGAAGTATCAAAAAGAAATGAAGAAATTACAAAAAATAAATATATATCTACAGAGATTACCGGATAATTTTCTCGGAAAAACTGTCGACGATTTTCCTGTTATGTCATTATTCTCATTATCATTCTTGTTCACCGGGTAAGAAAAAAATTACGCGACTGAGGAATAAAAACTATTCTTTTTTGTTCTTCCTAAGAACTTCTTTTTTTTGTTTTTTTTTTTGTAAAAAAGAAGCTGATAATGTTTATTTTATTTAGATTCAGTTAGGTCGTTGTTTATTCTCATCAAGTATATCGCGTTAAGTTAAATAATCGCTTTTAGACTCGTCGAAGAATAACGACGATACTCCAGCCGTAAATAAGGAGACAATTTTACTCTAACCTCCACGATTACAACCCTCTATGACGTCATCAATCATACGATAAATGGCTACAGTACGCCAGCAAGAATGACGTCAGAGACGGAGAAGGACAAAAACAGAATTTTTCTATACTAACCCCATATCCCACTGTAACGCACTTAAGCACGACTTACGAAACACGTCTCGACTAATGACGGCGTGGGCGAATTTTTCCTTTCGAGAACAATTTAAAAAAAAAAAAATTTAGATAGTCCTCGTATTTTAAAAATAACGTTTAATAACTCTATCCGACCTTTAGAACGAATCGAAATTAAAATGCGCGAGAGTCAACGACTTGTAACATTTTACATTTAGTTACTTTACTAATCAATTAGACTGAATTATCAATAATTTTCGGATTATTAAGCAGAGAGATTCCTTAATCTTTTCAAGTAGAGGGTCTTCGCCCCGGGCCGATTTAACGTAGAAGGGTATATGTTTCGATTTCGCAGTAATCATTGACGACGACCGTCGTAATTTTTTTCAATCATGCATGAATAATTCTAAAATTTGAAGATTTTCTGCAGGATACGCAATTGTGTCAAATCCGAACAGTTAAATTATGCACATGACGAAAGTAAAGATCGAGACACGCCTAACGCACGAAGGATCATTATAATCCGTCTAACCGTTCCCGTTATTATAAATTTAAAAATTTGAAAAAAAAAAACTCTTTTTTGGTTCATCTGAACGATACAGATGTTGGGCTTAGATATTTTTAAAATTAAATTTCGCTTTCGGGAAGTTAAATAAACTTCTTCGAGTATATTCGATACTAAATTTTGAAGTTGAGGATTATTCAAAACTTAGGCTTATTTTCTCGTAAATTTAAATGTATACAACTAAAATAAAAAGGAATTAAAATCGCTGAAATTTTCTTCATATAAAAATCACAAATCTTTTCGGCTGTTAAGTAATTATCAAGTTTTTTTCGTGTTAAATGCTAATTTACAACTAGCCAGTTGAGAGGCAATTCAATAAATTATATATATACTAATAATCGCGAGTGGAAGGTGCATGGATCGGTAATATACATTTTTAGCATTAAAATCTCCTCCTACAATATATTTCATACCGAATTTCAAAAGAAACTTTTTGAATTAATCAATTCCTATTACTGGTGTTGGGGACAGTATGCTGCAGCTAAAATGTAAGAGTACTTGACATTTGTTCGATAGTAACAATTGTAGCTTGAATTTCAATTATTTCGTAATTTCCCTTTATATAATGTTTAATATTCTTTTTTTTTTATAATTACACGAGATCCACCCTGAAATGTGAACAAAACTTCTATTGTTAAAGTGAGTTTCTAAGATGAGACATCAATATTTTCTTCTTTTAGAAAATATACGATTTCTTGTACATGGTTTAATAAACCGTTAGCATTCCAGTGAGCTACACGTAACATTGACTGATTTGACTAATTTAGTAATTACCTGTGTCAACATATTGACTATTACGTTATTTTGCGCTATTGTAAATTCGCTATGTTTGTGCTATCGTCAACAGATTTACTTACTGATGCCACCTGTGCGTATGATCTTCTGGATGAGGAAGTCTGTTGAGTGTCGTATAATCGTTTAAAGTAATCTACTATACATTTCTCGGATTGCTTGTTCTTCTTATTCGCGGTGACATTTTTTTTATAAGATTTTTATACACTTTACATCCCTTATAGTTGGCGGGATGATTACCATCGCAAAGTGCGCATGTAGCTGGAATTTCCCATTTTCTTGAACAACTCTTAGTATCATGTCCTTCTCCGCAATTTACGCATACATACAGTCTATAGCAATAGTTTTTGTTGTGACCATATTGTTGGTAGCGTGTACATTGAGGAATAGTGTTCGTTTTCCCATGTGGATCTACTTGAAATCTAAAAGTGATAAATTTCTTTGTTATTATCCGCTGGCTGTAGATCGATATAAAATAAGGGTAGCGGATTTAAATCTGTGTTTTATATTAACCATATTTCTGACACAATGACCTGTTTTGGTCAGCTCGTGCGTTATATCGCTGATGTTCACTGAATGGTGTAGTCCTCTGACAACAACTTTACACGCTCTTTCATTTTTGAGCTGATGTGTGTACCGATAAACGTCACTAGGATATTTACTTAATAACGATATGAGTCTATGTTTTTAGCCATTATTAACACTTTATTATTATTCAAAGTTTTTCTTTCAAACTGTTCTTTACAGTTGTAATTTCTGCGAGCATGGTACTATAATGATTATAATTGATGACGCCTTCGACATATATATATATATATATATATATATATATATATATATATATATATATATATATATATATATATATATTAGTAGCGGTTTAGAGATTATATCACTTTTAGAATCATTGTCTTTTTTTTTTTCGTATTTAAATCTGGATTATTAACAAGAGGCCAAAACCTATTCCTATTGTTAGTATTAATTTCTGGTGACTGAGCTGGAGTGAGAGTTCTTTTTATTTTATTTTTTTTTGTAGGAACATCTTGCCACGAGTTATTTGTATTATGTATGGGGAAATAGATACGCCTGGTGTTAGTACTGTATCATTTTGAGATATTACACGTGTTACTATTTACGTTAACGTTATTGTTATCACGGTTAGTATAACATAGTTGTGTATCACCTGACTTCGATGTATAGAGTTGTGATGTAACGATAGCGGCGGCAGTAGAAGCAGCAGCATGATCGATTTGTTCGTTAATAGAAGGCTTATGTAGGCGAGCGTAAAACCATCTCGATTCGTTGAATTGATAAATGAAATAGAAATAAGATAAAGATATCGGTCTGCTGATAAGCAAGCCGATAACAAAAGGAGCGTACTTAGCGAGCGAATACCTTAACCGATATAGGAATCGATATTACTTATTAAATTGTTAAAGGTAGAATGAACGCGAAACACATACACACGAAACAAACCGATATAGCGAAGAATATGAAGAATAAAGTGTAAAAATTTATTATTACCTTATACTTATCTCAACCCATTGATAAGGCTTTTCCCATACATTTCCAAATCTTGTGCGACGCTAATCAAATTGATTCCGGTTACTTTGACAGTGTCGTTCCTTCATCTCTAATCATAAGTTTTTCTTGGATGCGACAACGATTAATCAACCAACACCGCAATATACGCTTAGTTCATATGTTATCATATCGTTCATCTAGCAATATGCTCTATTTCAGTTTAGCTACGCGTTCTAGTGCATCTACTAATTTTGCTTTTTGCCTAATCCATTCAATGTTCTTGTGATCTTGAAGTTTGATATTATGACTCCTTCGTGCGCCGATCGAGGTTTTCTAATTCTTCTTAATTATTTGTTTTGTAAGACTTCATGTTTCAGCTCTGTATGTTAGAACTGGCAACACACATTGGTTGTATACTTTACTTTTTAAGCTATTCGGTATTTCTTTAATTAAAAAAAATTTAAAAGTAGTAGTCAGAATGAAAATAACCTAGTCCCAAGAACCACCTTTGTTGCTTATACAATAGTTCCAAAGTAAAAAAATAATTTATTTACAAACTTAATTTTATAAATGGAGTAATAGAAAATTGATCAGTCGCTCCAGATACCGGTTTCACCGTTGAATTTATATGCTTTTTTATTTATTTATTTTTAAATTTATTTATTTCTTATTATTAGAAATAAGGTGAGATAAGAATTAGCTCACGATGTTAAATTTATGTCGCATTGCACTTTCTTAGAAGTTGAGAAATGCTGACTGATTAGTGCTGTTCGAATAAAGAGACTGCTGGTTTTATATTTTATCCATAAGACGCTGATCTGCAAATGCAGGACGCTTAAAAATAAAATGTTTCACATCGTGTATAATATCTCTAGAACAAACAGGTACATTTCGGAACATTAAAAGGTGGAACCTATAAATAAACCGAAAACTTGTCGTGACCAGAACTGTACAAATTAATATTTAATTTTGTAATTTTCATTCTGTTAGTAATATTAGGAATGAGTATGTTTTCCTTTTTGTGACATCAGCATCCCACCCTCCTCTACCATTCTGTCAACAATATTTAAGAAATATACCGTTTAAATAGGTTTATTGTAGTTGTATTATTGAAGTGTTTGTAGCATATTATTATTCAAAAATTTAAGAGTTATTAACAACTTCGGATAATCTGGTATATGAAATTCACTCGTGATCACTCTGTCTATAATGTATAGATACGGTGAATTACACAAGTAGCTGAAGTGGGAACAGTCCTATATAAAGGTGACATACTAAGAAGAAATTGTTTTTGTTGTTTATTCACATTTTTAAAAATATTGGTTATTACATATGTAGCAGCCCTATAACCATAGAGAGACTGAATTAATGTCTTATATAGAATAAGTCTCTCTGTATACTGGAGACTCCAAATATTATGAATATCACATATCGAATGAATACAGTTGAGATGCGGCATAAATGTAAGCTTATCGTCAGTCAGAATTCGTAAATATTATGAGACCAGTATACACTTAATAACATGGCTAAAAATAAACTTTAATTTTTTAATTACGCCTCTAATGTTTTGTTGCCAAAAACAGAATGCACTTTAATGCAGAAAACCTCAGTCCTAAATTTATTACGGTTGCCTCTAAAAATTAAATTATTCGTCTAATTTGTTCAAAATCATTGTTATTGAAGAGTCTACAGAAATAATCGATATTATTATTACAATAATCATATTTGAACAGTGTTGGAATGTAGCAACATAAAAAAAATAAACAAATTAAAATCACTACATTTATATATATATATATATACATATATATATATATATATATATATATATATATATAAAGACCACAAACACTATTTGATATTTTTCTAATATTTTACATCAAAATCAAATATTTTTTAACATTTTATTTTTTGTTCTTTTCCTTTTATTTTTTTTTTTTTTATAAATTATACATATTTTTATATATTTTATTTTCTATATCCATTTGATAATAAAAAGCTTTGTGGCTTTTTAGATAAAAATTCAGTGATTTTAACTCCTTTTTTATTGCTTACAATAACTAAAGGGCCGTTTTTTATTACGTTATCGGTACTTGACAAAAAATGATACATTATTGCTATTATTATTATTATTGTATAACGATTTTTCCATTCAGATGATGGAAACTATTAAAATGCTGAAATTCCAGTTGCGTCAAAAAGAAGCCGACATTACCGAGTTAAACGAGTAAGTAAAATTCAACTTTGCAAACTATACATATTAATCGTTTACAAATTTCTTTCTAGTCAGTACCTCACTTTTATTCAACTCTCCACTTTGATTTCAAAATTTGCTAATTCCTATAAAATCGAAAAACTTTGAACAAAAAACGGTAATTAGAACATTTATGTATGTGTGCGCGCGTAAAATACGTATTCACGCATTATGTTTTTGTCAATATTTCATCCTTCGCTAACATATTTAACTTAACTTTAACGCATAGATTATCAAATAGTTAAAATTAGAATATAAAAAAAAATCAATTATAGTTTTTAAGTTGCTGATTCATATGTAGAATATAAAGTAAAAGTTAAAAGTAGTACTCGTAATGACGCTCAACCTACATAATTATATTCAAAAACCGACGTTCCAGAAAATCTTTTTAACCGACTTAATTACCATCTTCTCCACGGTTATTAGAAGAGATACTTCGTAAAAGCGTTCTATATACATGTACGCAAACACACACTGAAGTATATATATATATATATATATATATATATATATATATATATATATATATATATATATGTATATGTATAAAATATATGAGCATAAAAACCATCAAAGGTTGTAATTAACTGTTTATTATTTTCCACGCTCGAATAGCTGTTTGAGAGCCCTCGTCTCATTAAAAAGTGTGCTACCGCGCGCGTAGATAAAAGTTAAAAACTAAAGAGGAACAAACAAAAAATGGAAACCTTCATTATCGTAGGAAATTACAAAGGAATATTACAAGGTCCGTCTTTTTTCAACCAACTGCGATATTTACGTAACACTCTCGCACACGCACGTAGTTAATAAATTCTATTTATACCGCACTCGCAATAGTCCATAAATTATGAAGGTGCGTATAAAACGTGCTCGAATCAAATTTGTACACGACTCGCATTTACGCAGATTAATTTTAAGAAAAATTTTCTCAAATTGTTAGTCATAATTTTTTAATTTTATCCTATATCGGTCCAACGCTGGACATATAACATCATCGATCTCTTTTATTCGTTTTCCGGTTTTCAGCTTTCTGTATCCAGTACTTCTTCGCTACCGGAGTTATATCGTCGTACCAACGAGTCATCTGTCGAAAAGTCTTTTCTTATAGAACGGCCACCATCCCAACACTCGTTTTGCCCATCTATTGTTCTTTCGTCTTTGTTCCCCGTCCCGCTGGTCCACGTCAGTTTTGTCGTCTGTTCCACCGCGTTTTAAAATCTATTCTTTCGTATCCAAGTATTCCGATTTCGGCCTAATTATATTTAATATTAATATTTCCTGCGCTGTTTACCTTAAACATATTTGTTTTTGTGAAAGTCTACGTTAAATAGATCCGCTACGAAAGGTGTAACGATTTTTCTCACACACACACACACACACACACACTCTATTATTGTTAATTTTTTTTTAATAATAACGATTATTACGCGTATCAATGTTAGTTTGTTTTTTATTATATTGCACTAAATTGTATCCAGATTTATTTCTGTATTTATTGCGCAGTAACGTAAGAAATAAAATTGATTCGATTCGGTTATTATTATTTCGAAAACGATACTATAACCTTCATTTCGTAATTTTAATCGCTGAAAGTAAATATTACAGTGCACGCTCGTTTTAATTAGGCGATATATCCATTGTAAAAATATTTTAACAAACGTATCGTCTTCTATAAAAACGAAAACGGACTTACTTTTCTAAAATATAAGTTTGAGGTCGTTTCTCGATTTTCTATTAATGGTACGCAATTCGAACAAAAAATACGATAACTTTGAATTAATTAAATATTTTTATATATTCAATTCAATTCAATTCAATTCAATTCAATTCAATTTATTTGTTTTTACATTTACCAGAAACAAGAAAAGAAGTTAATAATAAAATCCGCAAATGCGCATTATGTACGCGAGCAGCGGAAAATAAATTCATGCATAATAACAAATTCGATTGTCTTAATTTATTACATCGTTATTAAACAAAATTAATTATGGAAAATAAATTATAAATTATCGATGTACTTTACAAAAATAAAAAGTAAAAATAAAAACGAACGACCGTATACAATAGGTAAACATTACATAAGGTAATATATATATATATACATATACACATATACACGTATATACGCATACATAATATATACATACATACATATAAATAGGCAAAAATATTAATATGAGAATATTTCATTTTAATCATATATACACCTATACACAAATGCACTTGTACACATATTTACATATCATTATTCACAAATAAATATACATACATATATACACACAACTACATGTGTATACACATATATACGTACATACATGCACATGCATCAGGTACGTGTACACACATATTCGCATAGACCGCATCATGCAGACATACCAACGCACATATAAATCATATTTATTTATAAATATAATTTTCACAGTTATCTCTTACTAAATAATATAACGTATTAAGGGCTTGCGACGTCGTTTATAATTTTTTGGATCAATTTTCAATTGGTGTGGCAACATATTAAACAATACTGATCCCATACATGACGACTGTATCCGGCAATGACGGTTTGTAAATTTTGGCACTGTAGCGAATTCAACTGAGCACGTTCTAGTTTTGCCTGTTTTAATACCAATGGAGAACCTTGAACGAAACTGGAAAACAAAATCCAACACCTGCACCTCATACAGCTCTCGAATATTTAACATTGTTAGATTGCAAGGGAACTTATTATAACCTCGGCACATTAATTTAATTACAGCATTTTGTAGCACTGACAACGAACGCACATATGATCTAGCAGCATTTCCCCAATGCATAATTCAATAAGTAATGACTGGTTGTTGTAATGTGAGATACAAACGATATAAATGTTTATTAGAAAAATTTATGTATGTAATAACAATAGCCATATTTAGATTTAAAGTAGCGAATAAAGTGGAAAATAGAAATTAGTTAAAGGGGGACGGATATTTTTTTCGAAACTTTAATTCTGTCCCACTTTTTTAAACTGTCAATGATGAAATCACAATTTCTACCTTATCCGTTCGGGCGCATTTATTGCCAGTTGTTTCAAATTGTTATTCTAATCTTTTAATTAAATTAGTTCAAATACTCGATCTTTGTCTCTTCTGCGTAATCTTGCCTGCATTAGTTTACCTCGAAGCAGTTCTCCGTATAGTACTTGTTTTGGAAGTTTACTATCCTCCATGTTGCACTAACACTTCTTAAGGATTATATATACATATGTGCGCGCGCATACATATATATACATATACATACACAGTTACAATAAATAAACAAAGTGATATAAATTATTTTAAGCGGTTACCAGTCGCGGAGACTGTAACGAATATTCAGATAAATTGAAGATTAAAATTAGCAAATTATGTGAAGTCTGTGGAAGTGACGAAAATATTGAACATACTCTTTTTAAGTGTGAAGTGTATAGCAGAAATGATAACGAACATAATTCAGCTCGGGTAATGGAAAAGCGACACGTGTTGACGATATTGTTTACGCAACACATAAATAAAAAATCAAACAAAAGCTGCGCCTGTAATAATAGCGTATATCTCACAATGCACGCCATTGATGAGGGTAGTAGCCCAGAATCCACATCAAAATTGAATAAATCTGGGCTGAAGAACTGTTATTACAAGTTTAAACAAGGGTAAATAAAATAAAGATAAATACAAATTTGAAAACTGCCACAAGGACGCATGTAATAAATATGATTTTTTCTTGTAATGATTATAATAATTAGGTGATACGTTAATATTGATTATAGCATAGTTAAAAGGGAAAAATCAAACAAAAACTGCGCCTGTAATAATAACGGATAACTCACATTGCACGATAATAGTGGGGGTAATTCCCAAGAATCCACATCTAAACTGAATAAATCTGAGATGAAGTACTGTTAATACAAGATTAAAAAAGGGTAACTAAAATAAAAATAAATAAAAATAAATAAAAATTTGACAAAAAAAATTGTCGCAAGGGCGCATGTAATAAATATTTTTTTTTAAAGTCGTGATGAGCATACGATTATAATAATTAGGTTAATAATGTTTATTATAGTATAATTAAATGATGGAAAGCTCTTTATATTACCGCGTTTGACCACTAAAGTATAAACTATTGCCTAGTGGTTCAAATTTGTAGATTTATCGTACGATATATACTCGTATGCATATATATATATATATATATATGTGTGTGTGTGTATGTGAGTGTGTGTATCCATTAAATCCAGCCCTTTTCTATATTGTTCATCAAATAGACGTTCGAGTCAGTTTTTGGTTAAATAATGCCGAACATGTTAAAATACTGCGAATAAACGCTTGTGAAAAAAATTTAACAATTCTATTTTCATCGTTGTATTCCAAAATATCAACCTCGTTGAATAATGGAACCACTGTATTGCACAAGAAAGGGGACAACTGCCTAACTAGAAAACTACCGACCAAATAGTGTTCTATTTCATTCGCTAAAATGAATGAATATTATACATAATGAATGAGAAAATAAAAAATTGTCTTCCTTGCAGAACATCCGTTTCACCACGACGAAAAATTTTAATATTTTTTTATGAAAATGGTAATGACGAGGTTTAAAACGTGAAAAAGTTAAGTAATGACTTTGAGACTTTAAGCAAACAACGTATTTAAAAATTTTAAAATTCAAAACTCGCTCTTCGAGACAACTGACGGGACAAAATGTTACTTCATTTTTCCTAAAGAGCATCGTGTCTCCATTAGAAAAGCTTATTACTACTACTAGTACGGTTTTTTTTTTAAACGTATATTAAAACTACATACTACTACTCCCCCCCCCAAAAAAAAAAAAATTGTATATTTGAAACGTATATATAAAATATTTGCATTTACACATTTTCTTATTAATTATTACACGCTTCGTCGAGCAAAGTAGCTTGTCGACGAAAATTTACTATAAACGTATTACTTATAAAGTTTAAATTTACATAATACTCTAATCTTTCACACTCAATGGTTTTCATTCATTTCTCTCTTGCACTATCATTTTTACTCTCACTTTTTCTTATTTTAAAATTTCTTATTCGATTGCACGATTAGTAGTAGCAGGTCGTCATTTGAATTTTACTGACCCCACATCACGCTTCTCGTACGTTACGTTTATTTATTTAATTTTCTTTTAAATTTATTTCATTATCGCAATTTTTATTCTTATTTATATAATAGTTTATATTATGCCGTTCACATCGTTTTTTATTACGTAGCCGTTATTTTAATCGTTGTTTTAGATGGTCAATTTTATTCTTTTACACTTAGTCACGTAGAAGTTTGTTTAACAATTTTGCAATTATGTATTTATTTGCTTTTGAACAATATTTACTCACTTGTAGTATTCCGAAATCATAATTTGTCTGTATAATTTCTCTTTTTTTTTTTACATTTTTTACTCAAACTCGCATAATTCAATTATACGATTAAACTCATTAATGTTAATACTATGTACATCAAAATTGTTTCAAAGTTGAAATGTTATGCGTATAAAAAACATACTAGATAAACTATATATATATATATATATATATATATGTGTGTGTGTGTGTTTGTTGTGTGTGAATTTGTTGTGTCAACAATTAACAAAATTATTTAAAGTAACAAATCAAAATTCGGACATTCTTTTTATTACTAAGAAAATCGAAAAATTTATTTATTTATTTATTTTCCCATTAATGTGCCATGTACTGCTACTAGGCTGGAGGCACAGATGAGAAGATCTCAGATCATGTTGAAGATACCAGTATTGTATAAGAAGCGGTGCGTGTTGCCATTTGAGTTTAGTAGGCCTTTAATTGTTGTTAGTAATGCTAGTTGGGAACGTTGAGAGTTGTAAGTAGTACAATCTAACAAAAGATGTTTGACAATAATTTCCTAATATACACAGGAACATCTGACAGATGATTCACGCCTTAATAAATGCCCATGTTTTATTAATGCATGGATCGGAGCCGTCTCGAAGTAATTTCTTCTTTTCCGGATAAATTAGGAGGTGTTTTCCAGCGGCTTGTATGCGATTTAATGCTCCTTAACTTGTTCGAGTTAGGCGTGGACATACACATAGATTTCCATCTGCTTTTTAGTTTTATAGCGATGATATTGTATGCATCTTCACGAGGGATGGATAAATTTATGTAAGGGTACATAGAAGAAAATCGAAAAATATAATAAAGTTTTTTTTTTTTTTCTTTTAAACATCATACCAGCATCAATTGCTGCAAACATATGGAATCTTGAGATCTTTATGCAGTGTCAAATTAGTAACATAGTATGGAGCAGACGCAATAGAGTTAAACACAATATGTTTAAATAAAATTAAAATTTAATATAATGAGGTATTCAAATTTTGATTCATTATCTAACTCAAATCCCACTTAAAGAAAAGACTTTTAATTGAATAAAATCACAACGTCCCCCATCTCATTGAGATTTTATTTTGTCTATATCTATATAAGAGTACGCGCCAAACATGCGCAATTCTTTTTCATGAATGGCGTGTAATGTAGAAATTGTATTAAAATATTATATTATTCCTTATTTAAAGACAATATACGATGTTTCATCAATTATTTAACTTTTACTTATACACTAAAGTTTATATTTAAATCAATTAGCCGCCCTCAGTTATGGTTACAAATATTATTTTTGTAAAAATTATTTTGTTAATGTGAAATTAATTTTACGTTTTTAAATGTTTTTTATAATTTTTAATAAATGTTAGTACTTTATAATTTATCTGTAATTTTTCTTTTCTCGTTTCGTAATTAATAATTATTTTCACTTGTTAAAATATATACACGTATGTATGTATATTTAAAATATTTGTTTGGAATTATCCCAATTATTGTACATTAAAATTTATTTTTCTAAAATTCAAGTTTCATGATATTGTTTTTTACAATAAAATAAGTTTAATTTTTGTTGAATCCAAATTTTTCAATTTATGTGCAAATTCTTTTTGAACATTAAATTTTGATAAGTGAATCAAATATTAATAATAAACTTACTAGTAATATCATATAATAATCTTTATTCTCTAAATTGCTAAGCACCGTCTATTTTAAGCTCTACATACATACATAACATCACTTTGAATTACGTTGAATATTATTATTATAAACTAACTGTATATATATAGGGTGTGTATGTACATGCATATATATTTATGTATAATGCATATATGTAGCCGTTCTACCTTATTCCATTCTAAGGTAGAAAAATATTTTTTAGCAGAACGTTTCAGTAATTTTGAGTTTTCGCAGTTACAATTGGGGTAAAAATTGAGAAGAAAAATGTATGACCAAACTTCTCAAGGTTTTTTGTTTATTACAAAGGCTTGCCTATAATTTGCGATTTTCTCTTTTTGGGATTTTGCCCGTTATTATCATCATCATAGTGATTCAGGTAGCAAAAGGGTCGAATACTGGTAGTTTCGTAACTTACACAAGCACACACACGTATATATATATATATATATATATATATATATATAAACATATATATATATATTCATCCATTTCCAAACGATTACCTGTCCTTTCTACATCTCTCCTTAGGAATTTTATTTCCTTCGTCTCCTTGGCGCAACATTTCGAGAACTTACACCGACTTCAAGAAATTTTAAAGTTAGATCAATTCGTTTTCGCAGTAAAAGTTTCTTACATTCGACTAATGGTAGAGTTATTCCCAAAGTGTGAGATTGTTACTGAAAGCACAATTACACGCCCTCACGATAATATATATATGCATGGCGTGCAGAAATGAACGGCAATATGCAGGTGTGTAGGTATGTGCCATATTACCACAATGAAGGTCACCGTGAAAATTAACCCGGAAAACAAAATGGTCGTGCATAAAATATTTTAGTTGTACCCTGGAGAATGGGAGTAATAATGGGCGCGTACAACTAGACGGAATGAAGAGAACTCAAAATAGCTTTTGTTATACGGTATACGGAATTAATTTTATCCTCTTGGAACGGATAACAAAATGTAATCTTCACTGACGTGGGAATTTTTACCGAATGAACTAGTGTAAATGTGTACGTTCCGTTCCTATATTATATATATATATATATATACTTTAAGTGTTCATTTAGAGTGAGATAAACGTAAAGATAGACGAAATGTGTAATTCGTATTTGTTAAAAAAAAATTTTAAACGATTGTAATTTGTCTCCGTCTGTACAATTTTAATGAACGTAACCCGTAGTACTGATTAATGAAAACTACCAATTCACTCTGACGATAAATCGATCGACCTGATTAAATTTCTATTCTTTAAAGGAAGAAGAAACGAAAATTTCTTAATCGTCCGAATGTTTAACCATTTCTTTAGTAATTTATTTATTTATTCACATAACAGCTAATGCTAATTTCAAAACAAATACATAACTGAATTAAACCACTATTTGTAAAAAATAAATAAAACGTTTTTTTTAATACTTAGTTGCCTAAACTATTTGGTAATCGATATAATTTTAAGTTAAAATATCACGAATAAGCTATCCAGTAAAAGGAGGTAATTATTCACGTGTATACATTCACACGATCAAAATACATTTATACATTACATTCGTATCAATATGTAAATACACACCCATAATTGACACACTCACATATATTCATATCACATATTAATACGAGGTCTTGAAAACGTTTTCCCTCAAGCTTGCGGGCTTTGTTTTGGTCCTTCGCCGTATTATTTGGATGGCTTTCCAATCTGGCAGCATATCTCTGTGAAACCGCAGTTATTTCTTCTAATACAAATTTTATTCTAACATCTTCACGAATTGCGATGTTGGTTATATACCACGGAGCGTTAGTAATTGTGCGCAATATCTTATTTTGCATTCTTTATATTATTGTGAAGTATCGCTTTTTCTGATACAGCCCCATAATTGACAGCCATATTATCAAACCGGTTTTAACATTTGTTTACATACTATATAGTAGCAACTTGTTTTCAAGAGATACTGTTGACACCATTATCATCAGGATACAAAAAGAGAGATGGCCGATATGGCGCTAAATAAATCGAATACGAGCAGGCTGACTCGTACGACTGTAGAAATGACGAAATAGGTCTTGGCAAAACAACAGAAGTGTCAGTGTGGAGAACAGCAGATATTGACATACTGATATGTTTGCCAATAAAATAACATTTTTCTTTCCAGAGAATTCCATTCCCCATTGATCCGGGCTACATTTAATAATATTATCGCTGAAAATTTTCCTACGCATATCCTTGTTTACACAGATGGATCGAAGTCAGCTCAGGGAACTGGTGCAGCAGTTTATATCCCATCTCTCAATATTAGCAGGGCATACAAATTATCTGATCTCTGTTCCGCATTTACAGCTGAGTGTGTGGCAGTATTTCTTTCTTCGTCGTCCTTAATTGTTGCGAATCTTCCAGGTAATTATCTCGTTGTTACCGACTCACAAATTATTTTAAAGGCTATTGAAAGCAAAGGAAAGGTGTCAGATTCATTGATTTCAGCCATCATGTTGAAACTTAATCAGCTGGAAAACCTGAGGATATTTGCGTCATTCTTGTAGGTACCGGGACATCGAGGAGTCCCCGACAATGAAATGGTAGATGCAATAGCTAAAAGGGTTTCTTCTGGTGGTGTTTTATTCTGTTCAGTTTCATCGCGTGACGTCATTCATTTCACACAGTCTGATCATAAAAAACTCTGGGAACAGACATATATAGAGTGCATACAGCGGTCGCCTCTTACTGCGTATTATCAGCTGCAGCCGTCTCTCCCTAGGTTCCCATGGTTCTACGTTTTCAAAAACATCAAACGGAGAGGAATTGTGCTTATCAGCAGATTGCGGTTTGGGCATTCCCTGTTCAATATGCAGCTTAGAGAAAATCCGTATTATCCTCTACATGCTGGTCGTGTAGTCTGCAACCCTGATCACGTGTTCTTCGAATGTCCTTCATTAACAGCATTACGCTCTGAACTGTATCTCAAATTACTGTACGCATCTCGTGATGGTCCTCCTTATCTCCTTATAACGTAATGTCCCTTCTACATATTGAGAATCTAGGTTTGTTCCCGGTCATAGCGACTTTTCTCGAGAAGTTGTCCGAGTTCATAAAAATATGAGTTAGTGATTATTACGGCACCACGTTGGGTAAGCTGTAAAGGCATCCCCATAAAAAAAAAAAAAAAAAAAAAAGATATGTAGCATGAACAAAATGCACTCTGCAGGATATGATTGAAGCTAACGACAAAAACCAAAATTTTAGGTGAACACTGGTGTGGTAAAATTTAAGTCGAACCGGATACGAAAAAAAGAAAGAAAACCAACCGGCACATTTCGTGATAAGCAGACAATAACGTGATTGTTTGCGCCAATGTAAACGATATGAAGTTAGCCGCAATACACCTCGAAATCATGTCAAAAGTCATACAACCGTGTTCATTGAGGCTTCTACCGTAGATAAAATTTTGGTGAACATTTGGCCCTGCGTTACACGTATTACAGAGAATAAATTTCGGCGCGCAAGTTCATATACCACTCCACTTATCAGTTACCTGTATTATAGTCTATTTCATAATTTATATTACTAATGTTAATTCGATACTTAAACATTTTCAAGAAAACAGAAGCAACTGAAACAATCGATAACTACGTTAAATAATTATATTTACAACGTCGTGTACACTTTATTATATGTAGTAAATATTTTTTATTATGAAAGCTTTCAAATCTCTTCGAAACACACACACATATATAATATAAAATATTTCCAGGAAATAAAAATAGTCGTAATTTGCTTAGCATTAGTAAAGTTTATATACGTAATTTCTACGAAAAATGCAAAAAAAAAAAACGTAATGTACGATTTGCTTTCGAACTAACAATCATATTCCAATCACCCGCTTCGAGTGACAAATATACAGCGAGAGTTATAACAGAAGTCGATCGACGATGTCCGGAAGCGGCAAAAAAGATAATAAACCAGCAGTTACACCACCGCCAGATGTATCGCCATTGGATCACGTGTTTGACGCTAGATTGGAAGAGTGCAAAGATAGTCCCTATACGCAGGACGCTATAAAGGAATTAAAAAAGAAACAGCAAGACAAGCATCCGGATAGTAAAGTTAACTGTGCGGCAGCTGAAGCTTTCGAAAAGCAAAAAGACGATTGCGAACGAAAAAGAAGATGTCCGAAACGAAATGGTTAATTAAATTTAACCACTTTAAAATATGATTACTATTTATTCCTTTTGAAAGTGATCTCTCTTTAAAGCCAAAATGATGTCAAATATACGGCACTTTCAGGAGGAATAGCATTAATTAGAACTATGCGAAACGGAAAATATCTATTTAATAATTGGATCAAATTAAAATTTTGTTGGCAAATTTCGAAATAAGAGAAAAAATATTGAAAAGATATTTTCAATTGATTCGATATATAATGTATATATTTTTTAATGTCCCGAGCGGATATATTCCGGCGCCCGAAATATTGACAGGTTCTGAAATCTCAATCTTGGGTTTTGTACGATTTTTGAATAGTCCGCTGAAACGACGCGACGTTTGACATTTTATTTAAATCCGTGTACTTACGGGCGCTCTTTCTTGTTTTAGTTTTCCTTCGACCATGCCTACCAGAGTTAGTTTGTCAGAGCTATCTTGTCGCATAATGTGGCCAAAGTATGTAGTTATTCGCCTCATCACTATATATCGCGTAGATGCATATATCTCATTCGGGAATGAGACGTTTGTTCTTTTTTTGGGTTCACCAGGACTCTGAGCATCTTTCTCCAGCAGAACATTTCGAACGTATTTATTCGTTCGATATCTGTCGCTTTTAACGTCCAGCATTCCGTATAGAAATTTGATTTATATCCACCGAGAAACTCCTATCAAGGTATACTCCAAAATCACATGAACGACGACCCTATTCACAATATTATGATCGAGATTGTAATTAAATGTAAGTTTTAATGCGACACATTTAGTATAATCGATGGAAAGCCCATTAAGGCCTAATCCACGTAATAAGGTTAAGTCTCTTTGAAGAACTAAGCAATCAGACAATGAGCATAATAAATTAAATTTCGAATTTAAGCTACTGCCTATATTTTGTTAATCAAAGTAATAAATAATAGTTCTACGATTTTGCATATCTTCTCATTATAGGATCGAAGGTAATCTAGAAAATGTATTTCTGAATAATATGCTTGTTCCTTTTCTGTAACTATTTTAGTACGTCCTAGTATACGTAATTAAAACGGATTCTAATGTGTGTCGGATAGTAGTGCTATTATATAGTAAAAAATGTAGTATATTTGTTCAATAATATTCGATGTAATACAATTCTAAAAACGAAAACTGCGCTTCAGAAATTTAAATTTAAACTTCCGTCGGTAGAGAACCTTCCTCTAGCAAGCAGCACGATAAAACGAAATTTTTTACGCAATTTTCTAACGTCTAAATTAACTCCAGTCTTATTCATTTCAAATTTTGATAAATCCTAAGTCGAGAATTGCTTAAGTTTTCAAAATAATAACTTCTTTCACGATACCGTACCATTTCACATTGTCATTTTTATTTTTTATTTTGTTCGAATTAAATGCATCGTTTTTTTTTTTCTATATTACCTTACCGAATATCCAAAAATCTGTCATTTCTGACCTGTTTTTTTTTACTTTAGTAAAATAATAATTTGCGTCTAACTGAATTTCTGTTTCTATAAAACGTCTTCCGCTAGTTGTAGAATTTCTCTTGACATATCGTTAGCAGTTTCTTGGTTGATTATGATTTTTCCCTTCAATTCCAGTGGCAACGTTATTCTATAAATTCTCCGTTCTCGTAATAAGTAGCATTCGGTTGATGTCTCAATTCTTAAAACTTTTTTTTTTTTTTTTTATTATGTTCTTAATTGCGACGGCCAGAGAGGCCACAATTAATTTAGATATTATTTATTTATATAATAACTTGGGCAAGGTGTACCCAATGGCCCATCCTGCTTACTAATCTAATATGTCATCTAAGACATGTTTTCTCAACAATCTTCGTCTTGTTTGACTGTTATCAAGAAGATTGCTTCGACGTTTATATGTTGTTCGGGTCGCCTTACATGTCTGAATTTTAGTGTGTTAATAATTTTATCCGCGTATTCTATTTCGCAATGAGAGTGAATATCTTTATTTGTTGCGTACCAAGGCGCGTTGATTACTGCTCTGAGAACTTTATTCGGAAATCTTTGTATTATATTACGATTAGAAAAGCTAGACGTGTCCTATATTACAGCGCTGTACGTTCAAGTTGGTTTTATTATTGAATTATATAGTAATATTTTATTATCTAATGTTAGCTTACTGGATTATCATCCAGTACATTTTTTTGTAAATTCTTAAGACTTCTTACGTACATTTAACGCGTTAAAAATGTCGGAGAATAATCTAAAAATTATCCAATTTAATCGAAAAAGCAATATAAATTATTACTTTACACATTTTAATTTTAATTTTTATAGCAATAAAGTGTTACACCCGGTAAATCATAATGAAATAAATACAATAATAAGAGAATGGAAGTAGAAGAAATAATTATAAATAAACGATACACTGGTCCGTACTTCCGACTCTACTCTTTTCATACACTACCGCAGTGTAAACATATAAACGTGTGTATTCGCATGTACATAAAATATACATAAATATTAGTGCCCGCTAATGCGCATAAGTTGCAGCGGATTTTGTTTCAAAATAATATAATACATTAAAATATATATATATATATATATATATATATAAAGACAAACGAATTGCTATAATGCGAAAATAATAATAGTAATAAATACATATACATATGTACAAACACGTATACACATAAATAAAAATAAGCTTTCTCGTAATATTCACTTAAAACTTCCTTTAAAAACTCTAACCATTTACATCGATTCATCCGAATTCACTCTCCCTCACACACGCCATATACATTACACATATATTCATTCCCAATATTCGTAATATAAATACATATAGGCTCACACTATACTTTAACCACAGATACACGCATACACACACACGTTCGTATATCCGGCACATTAAAATGTTACTAAGGAAACAATTCAGTTGTAAACTATTTAAAGTTATACTTTAAATACTTTGTTTATTAAAAACATACGCTAATACTTTCGTCGTCGTTTATAATTTTTAATCGATTCCTTTACCACACGCGGTATCGTTTTTGAAATTATGAAGCAAGGTTTTCAGTTTTCTTGTTTGGTGATTTAACGCTGTTTTATCGCGCGGATTTCTTGTTCTCGTCCAATTTCTTCTTAGTTGTCTCTTTGTTGTTATTTGTTTGCGAACATAATCCGGGTAAACTGTAGTAACATTTATTGTACTTTTGATCAAAGGAGTGCTTTTAGACACTGCATTTATTATTTGATTAGTGAATAAGTTGACACCAATATCTTCATTCGTTTTAAGTGAAATGCAAATATTTTAACATTCTTCTAATGTATTCCTGAACATTTCCCAGTTTGTAAACTTGTTAGATAACGCAGGTCTTCTTTCTTTCATTTGAATCTGTTCACTAACTTTTAATGTAACAACTGAGTCGTCAGAAGATAGTGATGAAGAATCGTTCATAAATTTCATATAGTTATTTGAAATTCCCTTTGTTAAAAAGAAATCTAACAAATCGGGAATTTTGTTTCTGTTTGTTGGCCAATATGTTCGTAAGCCTCCCGACAATATTTTACATTTGGTTGAGTCTATAGCCACTTAAAGGTTTCTACCTCTAGGAGTTATTAAGCGAGATCCCCATAATGTATTTTTCGCATTGAAATCTCCTCCTATGATGAATCGACTTCCCATCTCTTTTAAAAAATTGTTGTTGTCTTATAGAGTACTTCGGGGGGGACAGTAAACCGCTGCCATATTTAAGATATTATTACTCTTCCTAATTGTTACTCTGGTAGATTGCAAATGGTTTTTTTGATAGTTTTCCATAACTACATGTGGAATACACTGCTTTATAATTAGAGCCGTCCCAGCATGAGCTTTTTAATTAATTATATTTTTAATTTCCTTTTGATCTATAGCACGTCATTTGTGATCAAAAACTCCAGATATACGTATTCCGGCGCGCGCGCGCGCACACACACACCCACACACTATTTCATCGTTGTTAGGTGTGTATAATATCTGTTTTATTATTAGATACTTTATTCGCGTCCAAACATTATTAGTATACGTGTGCAAACCAAATGGGAATAAGTTATTTCATTTATCTTATATATATATATATATATATATATATATATATATATATATATATATATATATATATATATATATACTCGGCTATCTCGGAAACGGATCGAACGATTTCGTACATGCCTGTAATTTATTGAGCAATTCAAAATAGTCTTTATGGAAATTACGAATTTTTGAAATTTTGGGCCTCGACCTCGAGTACACCCAATAAAATTATGAAAATTGCCATTTTTTCGCCGTCATCTTTTTCTCGATACTTGTTTAAATGTACGTTAATTAGCCGTTCGAATGTTATAAGCATAGAAATTTTTCATTTTTTACCGTGTATGTGTTAGTAAATATTAAAATTTCATATCTTGGATACCGTTTGGATTTAAGGTATCGAATCTTCAGGAAATATTTTTTGACGTGCGAAAGAATTATTTTTAGAAAAATGATCCGATCGAAAAATTTCACAATTCATTTCGAGAAAAAACATTATGAATCTGGTATTTCTCAAAACTGGCATGGAAATTTTTGAAAAGAAATTCTATACCACTAAAATAATCATATGTATGCAACGGTTTTTAATCATTCTTACTTAAATATATCGTCCGAAAGAATACAATTTTACTAAAAAAAAACCGCCCAGATTCTGTATATATATATATATATATATATATATATATATATATATATATATATATATATATATATATAATAAATTAGTTAAATGAAACTATTACATATATAACTATTACTGATAAAAAAAGTATACTAATACACATTTTATGATCCGTGTAAAATTATTTATAATTTTGTACACAGAACGAAATCACGCGACGCTCAATTAAGTTTAATCGATGGTTTGGATCTACTGATGACGTCATCTATTTATCCAAAACCCGACCTTTTGCAACATAACGGGAGTGGTATGTAGTCAACCTTTAAATAATAATTTATTGATTTAAATTTACAATATCTTTTACGAAACCGTCAAAACGAAAATTAAAACTCCGATCGAATTACTTCGTGCTTGTTAAAAGGTCATTCGAATATATTTATCTCATTTCCACGAAAATGTAAAAGTATTCTATTTTCAAACTAATTTCATTATTTAAATCATTTCTTCTCCCGTCCTAATTGGGACAATTTATATAAAAGCTTACAATACCCAAATATTACGACATTGACTGGCAAACTAAAAACAGGCACACCAACTTGAGACGTAGATTGGTTTTTTGACGTTTATCCATGTAGACATTCGAACCCGTTACTTTTTCACGGACCTAATGAGCCAGTTACATTAACGTAAACGAAAGATCATTGCTGCTCCCATCGAAAATACTATCTATAAAACGTATGTTTAATGTTCATATTATTTGAAATTTTCACATCGATCAACAATTACCTGTATCACGTAATCATTGTAGTTCAATGATTAGGTGGGATGTCGAAATATTTAAGCGTATATTCTTTTGTTTTAGAGCGCTAGACAATACGCTATGGTTACAAATCTTATAGCTGTCTTTCAAAAGCTGCAAAACAACCTACAATATATTCAAGATTAGCATCTTAGCGAGTACACGCAAACTTAATTGCCCTCTAGTTTCAATAAGCAACAGAATGCTCACCGAACTCGATTTAATAAAGTATCCCGGTTTCACTATAGACGAAAGATTAACTTTGAAAAAATCATATTGCAGATTAAGCGACTAAATATTAAAATTTCACAGCTACACCGATTGATCCAATATCGTTCCCACCGGTCATCGTAGTCAAAGCTACTAATACGCAAAATTGTGTTAAACCTAACATGGGCCTACGAAATACAGTTATGCTTTCGTATCAAATATAAATATAACGAATGGACTTTTCAGTCAAAAGTACCGAGATGTATACTGAACGCTCAATGGTTTGTCACAGACGATACCATCCACAAGGAAAATCAGTTCCAAACTGTACACGAAGTTGCTTGCCCGTACAGCGGTAATTATTCTACAAAATTCCAGATTTATTCCAATCAAGAAACCCCTTAAAAAGATATCAGCCGCAAGATCTAATCTTGAAATTTAATTAGATCCAAAATAGTTAAATTCTAAGGGACACTACGGATGACTAATATCTCCACTCAAGCTTCTACTATTAAATAAAATTTACTTATTGTCCTCGCAATCAAATCGTAAATTATTATTAATATAAGTCTTAACTTAATTATCACGGCCAAACAAGTAGCATCTCATTCCGTTTAACGCCACATGCGTGAAGCACCCGCGTTGCATGTAATTAACGTATTGAATACTAGCTCATTCTGTATGCAAAAGTAACGTACTACGAGTTAATAACCGTGTTCGATAACGAAAAATACGTCAATTTATATATATATATATATGTGTGTGTGAATTTATAAAAATCAAGGTACGGGTACACTAATAATTATTTGAACTTAAACAAAGCAACTACATATATGAAATTAATTTGACCTATTTCTTATTATCATGGACAGCAGATTACATATTCGCCCATAGAATGATATTTACATTAAAAATAACTTTTTCCAAATTTCGTTTATCTTTGTACACTTTACTGCAAGGGAAATAAACAGAAATATTAGTAGAGGGCTAATTTTAAAACACCATCACTATCATAGTTTCGTTATTCTTTGTTGAACATCGTGACTAACCAATTGTACGTTAATTTTGCGTACAAAATGGGCTACCACTTAAGGCACTAATTATATACAATGTAAATACCTTCTCAGTGATAATTAAGAGTAATATATTAATGAAAACTTCATGTATATATATATATATTTTTTTTTTTTTTCGATTTTGGCCTTCTAAGGACCACGGAAAAACTATTCACATGATGTTGGTCTTAAGTCAATTCTGTTCTTTCTTCACGTTTCTTTGTCCAGTATTCTTTCATCCGTTTCGAATGGGTCTTTTTTCTTTCTTCCGTCCATATTCGTGCCGTCTTCTTTATCATCTTCACGTGGCATTCTGTCTTTTCTTTTCGTTTTTTTGTTAGCCAATATTCTTTCATTTGACGAATAAGCAACCGTGAACCATGAGCGGCGATGCATCAGGGTGCAGTGGGAAAGCTGTGGGATAGCTTTCCTTAAAAAATGCTGCAGAAACCCGTTAAAGGCATCGTGTCAAAGCGAGTAGGGCTGCTATAAGCCTAAATCCTACTAAAAACCCAGAAGCGTCTGTTCTCCATGCTAGGAGCGGCTCCCTGGTCAGCGTCTGTTCTCCAGGTTAGGAGCGGCTGGAATATCACTCTGAGACTTACAATCTCAGTTTTAATATCGAGGTAGTGCCCATCAAGAGTGCTATCTCCACAAAATCAATTTCAAACCATAAGCATGATGGAAAAGTATAGTCATATATATATATATATATATATATATATATAATCATCGTCGTCGTCGTATTGTTCGTTGCCGAACGTCGTGACTAGCTATTGTACGTTTATTTTTACGTACAAAATTAGCTAGCATTCAAGGCAATATTTATATGCGACGCAAAAGAGCACGCATATGATGTTATACGGAGTGGGGTACTACTGCTTTCTTCGTTGAAATTAAGAATTAAAAAATGATAAAAACTTTTTATGTGGCATGTTGGTCTCGAACCCCCGGCCATCGAGTTGACAGTCGAGCACTCTAGCAACCAATTCAGAAGCTGATTGAACGTCACCTAATGATTTTCATTAATTTGAATATTGATAGCAGACTGATACTAATTTACCTGAAGGTCTTTTCACGATAAGGCCGGTTTATAGAATTAAAAATCGAACGCTAAACAGTTATGACTTTGCGACAAGGTCCGTCGTGTCATATATATATATATATATATTTATTTATTTTCACTCCCCAACTGTGCTGACATTTGAGCAATGATTACGTAATACTTGTGTACTGTCAATTTTCAGATCTCGTTTCATTTTCACGTCCGGTTTCATTTTCAGTTATTTTTTATTTAAACGATAATAGTTTTATTTTCCTCTTATTAAAAAAAATATCATTAATTAGCGAATTATTATATATATATATATTATATGTGCGTACGTATGTGAACGGCTTACATTTCCACATATTCCGTCGTGTCATATATATATATATATATATTTATTTATTCTTCACTCCCCAACTGTGCTGACATTTGAGCAATGATTACGTAATACTTGTGTACTGTCAATTTTCAGATCTCGTTTCATTTTCACGTCCGGTTTCATTTTCAGTTATTTTTTATTTAAACGATAATAGTTTTATTTTCCTCTTATTAAAAAAAATATCATTAATTAGCGAATTATTATATATATATATATTATATGTGCGTACGTATGTGAACGGCTTACATTTCCACATATTACATGTGTCTGATTACGTTATAATTTGAGTTTTAGCGGACAAACTATATAATGGCGTAGTTGGTACGGAAAATATCAATAGTCCGTTATCCGATCAATCGGACACACCCGTTTGTACGACTCCGCTGACGGTGCTGAATCCTAATTACGTCGGTTTTACCGAAGACGATTTCCGGTCATTGGATTTTCAGTTATACGATAATTATAAACAATTGAACGAAGATTATAATCGTCGAATTGCGACAGTCGATCGAAAAACCACCGTTACTACCGCTGATGCAACAAACGACATTATTGTCGATAATAATACATCGGCATCGTCTACTAAGTCGACTAAAATCGCGACTGCGAAAGAAGACCAAGACGATTTTTGGTCGATAGAGAGGAAATATCAATACGAACGATTTTACGACATTCTAGAAAACGGACATTCGTTACTGTTAGAGGCTAAGAAGAATAAACAAGCGATATTTGACAGATCTACTGTAATAAAAGACGAGCGGAACACTAAAGATATTAACGATTTAAAAAATTTCATGATGCTATCGATACCTCGACCACCGCCGATATCGATTAAAGAAGATATCGAATCGTTCGATCCGATTAAAAATCGATATGTCGATTATAAAAGTTTCTCCGCTGGACGTCTGGTCGACGATAGTCAATTTTTAGATGATCGTCGTAATGCTAACTGTATGCGCCGTATCGACGATTTCCTCGCTTGTCGACCAAGTAGTAGTATTACTAATAGAAGTCTCGTTAACAACGGTAGTCTGGTTAACGTTCGCGAAAAATTAACGGACGCTTATTTGTCGAACGTCATCGAAAATGTAAATAGTTCCTTTTACGGATATCAAAATAACAACGAACCTCCGTTGACGAACGCGTCATTATCATCACTACCATCATCATCATTATCATCATCATCCGGTCGTATTGACGTCGATTACAGCTACCATAGGCGTACGTATAAATCGCTCGAGGAAATAGGGGATTATCAATCGGAGTTGAAATATCGTCCGACTAACGGATCGAAAAATAATTATCGTAACAACGCAATATCGAAATTCGCTGAAGAAGAAGAAAAGTACCATCGAGATGACGGTAACTACGTATATTTATTTATATATTATATACATATATATATATATATATATTTATATATATATATATATATATATTATATGTGTGTATATATAGGGTGACCCAGAGAAGACGGACAGTTTTATTGTTTTTTGAATAATTTTTTTAATAAGAGGAAAACGAGAAATTAACTTACACTTACATAATCATTTGTGGAACACAATACCGTTCAGATGACACATTCATTCAGTCTTTAGAAAATTTTCGAACCCTTTTTCGAGCATAGGTGGCTGAATTTTTGAAATTTCTTCAGA